>JARHVA010001169.1:2662500-3040000 GCA_037957365.1 Torreya grandis | reverse complement strand
AACCCTAAAAGGGGAGATGAAAATATTGTCATGAAATAATGATAGTTGTAGGTTGAGTTGTATGGACTACTTTATTCAGTTGACCTATTTTATTTATGGTATGATGGTCTTGAGCTCTTTCCATAGTTTTACCCTGTTGGGCATGGTGCGAATAGTTATGGGTTTGTTGTTTCATTTTGGTACTCCCTTTGTAGCTTATTGAAGAAAGTAAATGCTTAAATTGAACTTATCTATGATGATTTTGGGCATAATATGTATAAATGACTTTATCATATTGATACATGGTCAATTTTTATGTCGGGATGTGTTTTTTCAAGTCCTAGTGATACTGATGTGTTCATGATTGTTTTTTTCATTTTAGTTATGTATAGTTTCCCATATGATTTGGGGTTATATTTCAAAATATATAGAAGCCTATTATTGGCTTTACATACCATTTTTATGCCTAATTTGTACCCTTATTTCATTGGATTTTGTTAGGAGTTGAAGGCAATCATTTTTAAGAGTAATGAACTAAGTTTTTATTTACATTGGTGATTATTTATGGCTATTAGTAGTTTTCTAGATGTTATAGACTATGATATTTGTTGAATCAATCCCTTGGATGTATGATAGAATGGAAGAGTGTGTCAAAAAATTTTAAAATGGTTTGATTTAAATATGGTGAGCATTCTCTAGTTGCTGTAAAAGTTCCCTAGGCTAAACAAGATACTTTGGTTGTTTGAGATTTCTTATTTATTTTAGTGAATCTTGAATTTTTTTCTCAATGGTTGCTTGAAAAATTTTTGACTCGTTGTGTGAATGCATGTTTCTTGGCTTTGAAGGCAATTGCCTCTTTTGGTGGTAAGCTAGAAAAGTTTGTGTTCTTGTTCCTTATTGTTGATTATCATTATCATTATGGTTGACTACTATATAAACTAGTTTTGGGATAAGTGTCAAGAACAAGAATTTATAATTTAGATTTGGCCCTTGAAACTTGTTATATTCACTTATGAATACATGTTCTTTGTATTATGTAAATTCCTGAGTATGGGTTGAATGGTGTATTTATTGATGTAATTTTGGTGTTGAACTTATTATTTATTGATTGACTCTATCATTTTATCCATGTATGTAAATTGGTCAAAAATCAACATTGAGTGGTGATTAACATGTAGTAAAATTTTCATGCTATCTAATATTGTCCCTTGTATGGCTAGAAATTAAATCGTACCTTTGAAAGGATACTTACACAGATAGAAATATATTGATGATCTTTAATTCAATTTTGTTAAGATCTATGATATATGTTGGTTCTAATTTAAATTTATGTTACAATGGCATTGGATTATAATTAAAGAGGGTGTGATAATTAATCTTTGGTAAACATGTGTAGCTAGGTGAATTTATTAAGTTGGAGTCAAATGAATGCACATTCTATTGGGAATAGAAATAAATGTTTTATGAAATTAATGTCAAGTAACATGGTAGGTAATAAATTACTAGGGGTGTAATGGACCTAATTATATTTTGTGATAATTAAAAGGATTATAGGTAAGGATGCTCTTTATAGTACAACAATAAAAGGCCCACTCATAACATGTATATGCGTTGAAATTGAAACTTGTATGTGAATTATTAATATATGTACCATATTAAATATATAAATGGTTTGTGGAATCACATTTCATCAAAAGGATAGATGATATAAGTATGAGAAAATTATTCATAGTTTTACCCTATACTTGTAAAGTAGAATCAATTTTATTACCCTACATTTACAATTAAAATAATTTCCATGTTACTATTTAACTTAGTATATCATGGGGAAGATGACTTATTGGTTCTATGATGGCCTAGGTCTTAAAATGTTTTGTTTTAGGAAAAGGCTTGTCCTAATTAACCATTAGGTAATCATTTTGTGAAGTTGGTATTTTTTTTGGCTCTTGTATCTGCTCACACTTGAGTAAAGAATATCTTTATTTTGTGATTCCAATCAACAATGTAATGGATAGCTATACATACTACATGAATTTAGGAGTTGAAGTAGTTCTTCATTTATTTGTGTCTACTAAATGGCATATCCTTTATCATATGGTCCATTCATATTTTATCTAGAAGGGTATTTAGAATTTAAATAAATCTTGAAAATGTCTTTTCTCTTCTAGGAAATTTTGTAATGGCTGAATGTTGGGATGAAAAGAAAAAAAAAATCCATAATTATAAGAATGTATTTTTCCAGTGGTCTTGTTTGGGGTGCTCATAGTTGTCTTTTTCTTGAATCTTGGTTGTGTTATTTAATATACATGTGTTTTCTTTCAGATAATAAATTTGAGAAATGGATTTTGATTATGTAATTAGACACTAATATCACACAAATTTACCATCTACTTCATTAATTTAGAGACACTAGAATATAATACAAGTAAGATAAATATTTATAGAACCATTAAAAAATCTAAAGTTAATTTCTCTAAAAAAGATTCAAAAATAAAATACTAAAGATTAATGATTGCTTACATACTTTAATTTTCTTGGACAACATGTGATTACCCTAATTCAAGGCTAATATGATAGCATGGACTGAGTTTTCATGGAGTTTTCTCATTTGTCTTTGCATGGAGGATGGGTTGGTTATTTATAGAGTGGGAGGAGGGAAGATCAATGGCCATAATTTAAAGTTAGGTTTAGGAAGATATATGGTGGGAAATTAAGAAAGGAATTAAAAATTCCTTAGATGATTCTAGAGGAGGGAATGTTCTAGAGGTAAAATCCTCTAGAGTCTTTTTAAATGTTTAATCAAGATTAGTAAGTGATTAGATGAGGTGCTTAGATAGGTGATTAGGGACTAGGGAAGTGAGAGAGTCTAGGAATAAGATAGGGTAAGTGAGATTGGAAATTTAAATTCTAATATAATATATAGGTGGGGTTAGAATAAGATTAGATGATAAATGACATTTTCGAAGAAGGATTAATTGACTTTTGGGGTAGGAATAAGGTTAGAATGATGAAGAAGAATGAGGTATTGTTAAAAAATGATTACGAGGATTAGGGATTAATTAGATTAAATTAGAGATGTTAACGTTGACTAAAAATAACATTAGTGATGATAAGCAAAGTGAGAAAACTTAGATGCATACATTTTACGCCTCTTTGAAAGGGCATTGCAACTAGATGAAGTAGAAGGAGCAATGGTCTTTCAAATAAAGACACTCACAGATGAATGTTAGTAAATGATATTAGTGGGCATGATTCCCAATTGAAGGGATGTTTTGAGAAGAAGGAGGTAGATAAACACTCAAAATAATAAATGAGCGATGGGATGGATGAATTGACAAGGGGTTGGATTTCTAAATGTGAGATCGATGATGAATAAATTGAGCTCGACTAAGAAATGAGATATAAATTGATGATGCCCCTAGAAAATACATATTCATATGGATTGGAAACTATTGTGTCATGATTATAGATGTATCTCAAAGGGGAATCAATCATAACATGATGATGATAAGCTAAATTTCTGCAAGCTTTAGACATATCCCAAGCAAGGACACATGTCAAGGAGAGCTACAAACCAAGATGATTGATAGAGAAGGCCATGAGATGTCAATATATCCCAATGAAGGACATATGCTTGGGAGATCATCAACTCAAAATAATATAATGATTTGATAATATTAATGATAGGTAAAGGGATGAGAGTGTCTGAAATAACCTTAAACATGTTATGTGATTAAGCACTACCTACATAGTCTAAAAAAAACCCAGGCCAATGCAGATCATATTATATGATGGATGACAAGATATAATAGAGAAGGAGGATGGCAATGACTATTAGACATGTTAGTTGTTAAATAGAGGATGTGACTTAGATGCTAAACATGAAGATAAAATTATTAAGAGAAATGATTGGATGTTAGATGTTATGATATGTGGTTGGGTTAGATGATTGGATAAAGATGATTAGATAATTAAAAATGTGATAGAGGATAGGAGAAAGGATGAGTGTAGTCTATTATCAATCCATCATTGTTGTGACAAGTCTCATCATAGTCTAAGAAATCCAATGTAATTTTATCACTAGGTAGTATGCCCCATGATATAAGTATGACCAATATAACATTGTTACAAAGTGCACGATTATAAAATGGGAAAGTAATGGACTCTACATCATCGAGGATACCTAAAAACATCATTCTAAATTTTTGTGTCATCATAGCATCCTCATTCCTTGCCTAATAAAGAAATAGATTTATGATGCAAGACTAACTAAAATATAAATAAAATAAGACAAAGTCAAAAAATAAAAATTTGCATATATACATGATACAAACAAGTCAAACAACAAAGAACATATAAGTAACACACAAAAGTATCTACATGCAGTACCATTATGTCTTGTCTAATTATCCTAATGAGAATTAATGGGATGAGTGATTAGGTGATGAGTTACGCTAAGTTTATTTTAATTGTCATGATGTGAATTTGGATATAAACTTGGACAAGGTATGGACTTAGAATACACTAGGGACTATTATTAGGACAAGGCTATGGAAGACATAAGGAGAGATGACTAGGATGTTGAGATAAGGAAAAATGACAAAATGATAAGATTATTAGGACATAGATATGTTGGAATAAAAATAAATGAGAGGGGATGGGGTGAATAAATGTCTTCAAAACATTCATTCAATTCCACTTAAGCATACATGAACCATTCATACAAACATGAACATCTAGCAAAGCATATATAACCATACAAAATCAAAAAACACATTGCATATGTGAGGAACCCTTAAGAGGAAGAAAACTCACTGATATTTATAAATTGAATATAGTAATATAAGATAAAAACCAATCTTTATTGAATTTCCAACTCCACAAGGAGCACCAACCCCAACTAGTCAAGTACCCACTCAACTAGGCTTTAGCAAGTACCAACTTGCAAGGAGGCACCAACCCCCTAAATGACTCAAAACCAACTCAAATACATAAAAAATTTGATCACCTTTATAAAACCTTTTTTCTCACACAATAAATGATTATTACCTTATTTATCTCTTCTAACTCCTTTATCTCTCTCCAACTACCTTTTAGGCTTTTTTGTTGAACTAGGTCTCTTCAAGATAGATTAGGCCATATGACCTTTATATTCATTTACAATACCCCTATAATATCTTCATGACTGATCCTCTACACTCCTCTTGTGGTCTATAATACCTCCTTAATCTCTTTAATTTGTTATTTCCTTCATTTTCTCTCTCTACTCCTCTAATTAGCCAATTAGGCCTATTAGGCCTTGTTCTTATAGAATCCTCTAGATCACGCACCTCCTGGTCAGCCACACACATTTGCACACATGTATTACCCTTAAAATAGGTCTTTATAATACATTTCATATATTAATCAATAATTACAATAGGTTGATCACAACATAAACACTAAAACCTCTTTTAGGCCTTAAGGAGACCTAATTCAATTAGGCCTTCATTAGTGCACATTACCCTTTGATCTCATTGGAACACTTTCAAACTCCATACATAGTAGGAATGCTTCATATTACACTCAAATATATCCCTACTAATCTCATCTTATGTCCATGACACCTTTTACCTCTAACCACCACTTAAAACACACCATTAGTACTATTTACATTAGGCCTTCACACTGATCCGTAAACATTGAGTAGCCCCCTACTTCAAAATATTTATTAAAAATGGATTTTAATAATATAGTCTTTTTTCAAAATTTGAATTAATAGAATTGACATTTATAATTTAGAAATCTAAATTTTCTATGCTTATGAGTACTCTGAAAACTCATTTAAATCCCAACAATTTAATTAAAACATTTCCAATTATTTTATTTTCTCAAATGATCTATTAGTTCATATCCTATAATTATTCTCCAAAACATCAATAATTAATTTAAAATTGATGAAATAATTAAAACAAGAAATCCAAAATAGAGCCCAGATTATTTATGGGGTTCACTAATTAGCGATGTCCTCGAGTTCATTAAAATTATTCCATTAAAAATCAATTTGTAAGTAATTACACAACTCACAATATCTGAAGAATGGACTATGTCACCTACAAAAGAACTCAAAATCAGATATTGAATACCCTGAACCTACTCAGCAAAATATCTCCCTATTCATCCAAAGCTCTGTAAGTGCTTTCTTTCTCCAAAATGGGAAAATAATTCTTTGTAATTTTTAACAGAGTTTGTAATAGGCAAAAATAACCTTCAATAAGATTTTACAAAATTTTGCCCCTGTACAAATTTTTCTATGTAAAAAAATATGCAATCTGAATATTAAATTTGGTTCTATATGTTTTATGTTCTTCTCCATAATAAAATAAAAACCAACAATATATAAAAATTGCATATCTCCAACTTCAAGCCAATATTGACTAATAAAAATAATTCACCCCAATTAAAACTCCAACTCCCAAAATATGCTTTCATGCAAATTTTATG
This sequence comes from Torreya grandis, assembly GCA_037957365.1. Classification (NCBI taxonomy): domain Eukaryota; kingdom Viridiplantae; phylum Streptophyta; class Pinopsida; order Cupressales; family Taxaceae; genus Torreya; species Torreya grandis. Next base: position 3,033,538 of record JARHVA010001169.1, on the reverse strand, counting down.
GAATAAAATCCCATAAAATATGGGAGGTTGTATGCCACATATTTGAATAATAAAAATAACCCTTTGCATATGCTATCCCAAAACCATGTAACTCCACTTAATTTGTTTACCCTCTTTGAATAATTTATGTAGGAGAAAGGAAAGACATTAAAGTTTATTTTAAATTCCAAAGTCAAAGGGCATAAGTTAAAAATTCGTAAATTAGCCATTGAAGGCTCCATGTGGTATAAAGAGGAGGGGTAGGGGGGTCAATGTAACATATGAAGTATTTACCATGTATGACTTCCCACATCACTTTCCACATGGTAGGAGGGATAATGCATGTTTAATCAAACATCTTCATTAAATAAATCAAAACCTTGGAAGTTCCATGTTCCATGCAACAAGGCACAATGGGGTATTCATGTAGAGTTCATCACTAACATACATGGTAAGGGATAAAAGTTTATTCAAGATAATATCCCATGCACATTTTCATTACCCCCATGGAATTCCAAAATACATGGTTTAAAATTTGATTCCACTTTTAAGTGGATTTCCACATGGAGGGAAGGTTTTAATAAAACTTTTTTTTTAATATATAAACCCATATAAATCTCCACATCACCATGAAAAAAAATCCCATGTGGGAGTAGGAATGGGAATGGAATAAAGTTTTTCCATTATATTTTTTTTTCTCTTTTTATTTTAAAAAAATTAATATTCATGACTTTTTGTTTTTTTTTAAACCATGAATAATCATCTACTCTCATGTGTAATATTAAAATTTGGGATTTAAGTTTAAATTATTCAATGGTACCATAAATAAGATATTTAGGATTATTTTTGAAATTGGGAAAAATGGAGGAATTACGGTGGGAAAATAATTAAAAACTATAATTTTAAAAAAATCCTCAAGATCAAACTTCCCCAATAAAAATTTTTTGGTCCCCAAAAGGTCAAATAATCCAACTAAATCTACAATAGTTCACTTTGCAAAACATCACTGTAAAATATCATGCTAACAATTCAAAACTCAAACTGAATCTCTGAAATGCCAGTGAAAGAAAAATCTACCCAATACCAAATTGTAGATAGATGCAAAATACCTACATAATGTCACATCTACCAATCACTACAATTATAATCACCAAGTGCAACTGTAAACCAGTTTATTAGTGTAATAAATATACATACTAATTGTAACCATGTTTGATGATTACAAATAACTGCCCAAAATGAATAAGGGATTTATGGCCACAAAAAGTTTTTAAAATTACTACACTTACAAATGGTACCTGAAAAGGGTCTTAAAAGCCTTTATTTGTACAATATAAAAGACAACATATATTCTACAATGCAAGTTCCCAAAATATACATATTGATCATGCCCCATATAAACTGTGTATATTGTTGTCAAGGTTCAAACTAATGTTTTCCAAAAACTCAAATGTGAGAAAATAACCCAAGTATGATAAACATGTCCCTTGGATTTTCTCTACAAGTCACTCAAATAAATGAAATTTCAAACTTAAATCATTTGAAAATATATCTCCAAGTTCAAAATATGAGTTACCAATGTCTCAAGACTCAAAAACTTATCAGGAGATTCAAATAGAGGTTAGCAAAAATATTACTATGAGAAAATAACCCAAGTATGATAAACCTATCACTCAGATTTCCTCATTGTTGGTAGCTCAAAAATATTTATATTCAAACCAAAATATATTCCTAAAAAATAGAATCTCAAAACTTATTTGAATTTATTTGCATGCTAAATAATATTATAACTATGCAAAATTACCAATTTAAAATAAATGATCATTACCATCCAAATCAAAAATTAATGGAGTCATTTGTGAATGATCAATAGAGAAGCATTCTTCCTCTTGTTTTGTTTCTAAAACTGGTGGGTTTGAAACAACTGCATGTTTGCTTATGGATGCATCATTGTTCTTGGATGTCTTCCTGCAATACTCAGGACATAGTTGTGGATGCAATACCCAACATTTATCATTTTGGTGACCACTTAAATTACAATGATTACAATAATTATTACCCATTTGTTTCTCTTTATAAAACAAAGATATCCTATTCTTTGGTTTTCTTTTCCAACATAAGGCAACACAATGATTATCTAATCCATAAAAACTACATGAATATTTAGACCAAAAATCCTATGACAATAAATCTTTATTTTCACAATTGAAATACACATTAGAATATTTACCATGTTTAGGATGAAGTTTCCAACATTGCTCAGCTTTATGTCCACTCTTGTGATAATGAGTGCAAAAATTCCTCTATTCTTTCTTCTTGAATGAGGAAATATATTTACCATTTCTTGCCTCTGAATGACAAGATGGTTTTGAATCCCCTGTCTTATCTTTCACCAAAGGAAACAAATTTTTTAGCAGAAATTTTTTCTTCCAACAATAAGTAACATAATGATTACTTAACCCATAAAATGTGCAAGGAAAACCATACCACATTTTCTGTATATCATAGCTATATTGTTCTAACTAAAAGAGTGCATTAGAAGTTTTAGAATTTATCAACTTATTAGTACTATGTGTTGTGTAATAAAGAGGATGTGTAATCTAAAGACCTCTTCTTTTATTTCTCTTACACCTCTCATCCACCTGTGATTACTTATTTTGTGAAACTAGTGGCATATTCACTTGGTAGTTGGAAGTTTGTCTTCCTTCTACAAGTTTGGAACTTTCTCCAATTTCTTTTTTCTCACTAATATACCCCAAACCTAAAAACCAATGTCTATCCTCTAACTATATGGTTTTGGTTATGCCTTGTCCATTTTTCCCAAGGCTTCTTCCTTCAAAGCCCATTTTATCCAATAGTTTAGACCCAATACCTTTAGTGTGCTTTTCAAAAACACCAAAAGCAATATTTGAAATTGAATGAGAAGAAGTACTACATGATGACTTACTTATAGTGTAATCATCTATCATTATGTATGCATCTGATGTGGAAGGTATTGCATTCATCTGTTCACCATTTTGCAAATTTGCCAAAAGCTCATCCTTGGTCTGAAAATCATTTTTCAACTTCTCAATCTCCTCTTCTAGGCAGTAGAATTTTGATCTCAAGAGAGATTTCTCTTCTTGAATCTATTGGTTAAATGTTTCAAGTTCATCAAGCTTCTCCTATTTTGACACCTTTCTCATAGTTCACCTATTCATGTACAACTAAATCAACTACAAATATTTATCAAATAGCAAATTGTTAACCACATGTAAACCACATTGTTAAATCTTGTTGATCAACTGCTCTAATAACAAACTGATTTGTAAATAGTGAGTAGTCCCCTACTTCAAACTATTTATTGAAAACATATTTTAATAATATAAATTCATTTTCCAAATTTTGAATTAATAGAATTGACTTTTATAATCTAGAAATGTAAATTGTCTGTGTTTATGAGTATTCTAAAAACTCATTTAAATCCCAACAATTTAATTAAAAAATTTCTAATTATTTTATTTTCTCAAATGATCTCTTAGTTCATTTCTTGTAATTATTCTCCAAAACATTAATAATTAATTTAAAATTGATGAAATAATTAAAACAAGAAATCCAAAATAGAAATAGAGACTAGATTGTTTACGGGGTTCACCAATTAGCTACATCCCTAGGTTCATTCAAACCATTCCATTAAAAATCAATTTGTAGGTAATTATACAACTCACAATATTTGAAAAATAGACTATGTCATCTACAAAAGAACTCAAACTCAAATATTAAAGACCCTAAACCTGCTCAGCAAAATATCTCCTTATTCATCCAATGCTCTGCAAGTGCTTTCTTTCTCTAAAATAGGAAAATAATTCTTTATAATTTTTAACAGGTTTTGTAACAGGAAAAAATAACCTTCAATAATCTTTTAAAAAAATTTCCCCTATATAAATTATTCTCTATGGAAAAATATACAATCTAAATATTAAATTTGGTTCTCTATATTTTTTTTCTTCCCCACAATAAAATAAAAACTAACAATATATTAAAATTGCATATCTCCAACTTCAAACCAATGTTAGCTAATAAAACTAATTCACCCAAATTGAAACTCCAACTCCCAAAATATGCTTTCATACAAATTTTATGGAATAAAATCCCATAAAATATCGGAGGTTGAATGCCACATATTTGAATAATAAAAATAACCCTTTACATATACTCTCCCAAAAATGTGTAACTCCACGTATTTTGCTGACCCTCTTTGAATGGTAGGAGAAATGAAAGACATTAAAGTTTATTTTAAATCCCAAAGTCAAATGGAATAAGTTTAAAATTCACAAATTAGCCAATGAAGGCTACACGTGGTATAGAGAGGAATTATGGTGGAAAAATAATTAAAAACTATAATTTTAAAAAAAAAATCCTCTAGATCACACACACATAAAGGTTTGTCTTGAACAATTGAAGATATAACAATATTTATCTATAAAACTATGACAATAAATCATATACACATAACCTAAAAGACCTCAAAAAATTCATTAAGTGCATTAGACTTTATAACACAAGGCATAGAACCTCTAAAACACCTCTGCAACTCACTCACTTAAAACTGTCAATTTTCTTCAAAGACCAGTCATGGTGACTCAGACTTCCAACACCTATATAAATAGCTTCAATGACTTACAATGAATTTATCTTATATTATGATATAATTATATCACTCTTAGATATAAATATAATATAGCCAAAAGGAAAATATTGGTCTGGCAGAATAATCTCATGACCTTATATCTCAATATCTTATCTAAACTAGATAGGTCAACTTGTGAGCAATTTTTTCACTATATTCACTGATCTCCAAAACTTATACCAAAAATTAATAGGACATAATAATCCTAAAAAACTTATCCATGAACTTTTTTTCATCATTCTATCATGATAACACATTCCTATTCATCTTCTCACTATTACTTGGTTTTCTCACTATTTACACCATCGGGTCTGTTAGCAATTGGCTAACTTGGATATCCAGTGTAGCACACTTGAAGGATAGAAATTTTATATAAACCTTAATGGACATGAAACATGAATCTCAAGATTCATCCTCCATTCATTTTCATACTTTGACTTGGTCAACTTTGACTGCTACAATAAATCTTTGAGAAATTATCACTTTCCTATAGGGTCTACTCACACACCTGAGAACTCAATCACACCTAGAGGTACCTATGAGAGTTGAGTACAACCTAAAATATCTTACCTAATCATACCAATCTATTTTGGTCACTTTTTATCAGCATCTTCAACATTAGGTCCTTATTAGGGTTCGAAGAGGGTTTTTATTCTTAGCAATCATTCATAAAGCATAGCCCCTTAATCCAAAAACAAATGCCTATAATTTTGAGCTAGGACCCTTCCCCGTATACCATGAATATTTTATGTTCACATGTAAAGTTTTAATGAGATAATGAGCATAATAAAATCCTTGTCTAGTTGAGAACCCTTCATTTTGAGCACTCAAGAGACCTCAAAACAACTTTTCATGCCTTGTCCTTAAAACTATGACGTCAAACTAAATGAAAAAACTTGAAACAACATAAATTATCTTTAATAGTGCTTATATGAGCTCAAACACCTTGAAATATGATCATGGCCCCTTATTAGGCCACACACTCTCTCTTTGCTTGCTTAGACCTTGACATGCAAACTACATTAGGACTTAAAAATTACCTTCATGCCTCTTTCCATGCACTCTCCACCACTCTCACATACTAAATAAACCCCATACATTATTAAACATTATCATACATCCTTCATATGTCTTGAAAAAAAATCATGATACTTTATTAGGCCATGGAGGGTCTAGGAGTGGTCTAAGTGCAGACTTGGTTTGAAGGTCCTCCCCTTGTAAGTTCACCTTGAGACTCTCATGAGTGATCCAATGCCTATTATACATGCTCAATAAACATCATACAACCACTCATATGTGTGTGCACTCATCTCACCAAGACACCATGCTCATACCTTCTTACAAGATCTTTTCATGCCATGATTAGGCTTAGGCTACTGAAAGACATGTATCTTCATGAAACCATAAGGCATTAGATGCCTTCAAATTCTCTATTTTACCTTAAAATTATATTTCATGGACATCATCCTTTAGTGACAACACTCCATAAAATCCCTTTATCACATCAACACATTGCCAACTAGGCACACTCTCTCAATGACACCAACCTTATGCAAGATGTACTATTGACATCAATAATAATACTCAACAATCTCCCCCTTTTTCATTGATGGAAACCACTCTCAAAAACTTATCTCAACAAGAAACTTCTCCCTCATTATAAACATTCTCCCCCTTTAACATAAATGATAAAGTGATGTCTACAAGTCCTTGGATCACTCTCCATGCAACCAAAATATTCAACACACAAGACTATGAGTTTATGATTATAAATACAAACATGTTCCCCCTATCTCGATTCATACCTTCTTAGAATAACTCACCTAATCTTGGAGCTAATGAACCACTTGATAAGATCCTTGTAATTACTTGGCTTATTTAATGATTGTTAGGGGCAGGAATTACACCCAATTCTTGTTTTAGGTGTACAAATGTTACATTTGGAAGTGGTTTTGTCAAAATGTGCTCAATTTGATCCTATGTAGATACATATGCAAGTCTAAAACTTTTTTCACTTACTTGATTTATTAAAAAATGATACCTGATAGGAATGTACTTAGTCCTTGAGTACATGATAGGGTTATTTGAAATGATTATAGCACTTGTATTGTCATAATATACAGGACTAGGACCATCATACTCCATATTGTAATCTTTTAGAGTTTGTCTCATCGATAGGACTTGAGTGCAACATGAAGTTGTTTTAATGTACTCAGCCTCACAAGTGGATAATGCTATTGATGGTTGCTTCTTGATTATCTATAAAACTAGGCACCCACCTAAGAATAAATCTCATTTACTTGTATTCTTCCTATCATCTAGACTTCCTTCCCAATCAACATATGTATAGGCTATAAAATTGAACTCCTTACTCCTTGGATACCACAACCCACTCCATATCCCCCTTGAGATACCTAAGTGTCCTTTTAATTGCTTATAGATGATTTTCCTTTGGATCTACTTGAAACCTTCTTACAAGACCTATTGCTTGCATGATTTTAATTCTATAGGTAGTGCTGTATAGAAAATTTTTAATCATTAATCTATATGATGTCTGATTAACCTTTGGAGACTCATTTACCTTTCTCAACTTACACGTTTTTATCATAGGCATACTAACTTCATTTTAATCTTCCATCTCAGAATTCTTCAACATCTATCTTATGTACTTGGATTATGAAATGAATATACCTTTTTTAGATTGATTGATTTGTAGTCCTATAAATAATGATAGTTTTCTCAGCATGTAAATCTCAAACTCTTTCTTCATCACATCTACAAATCCTTTGGTCATGTTCTCATTATTTCCACCAAAGATGATGTCATCCATATAGACAACTACTATCATCTGATGGTCATATTCTGACTTAATGTATATATTACTATATTCAACTCCTCTTTTGAATCCTTGATCCAACAGCTACCTATCCAACCTAGCATACTAAGCTTTAGGAGATTGATTTAGACCATATAGAGACTTTTTCAATCTATAAACATAGTCCTTGTCAATTGATAGTGAGAACCCCTTAGGTTGCTCTATGTACACCTCTTATTCCACATTCCCATTCAAAAAGGTAGATTTGATATCCATTTGGTATACTTTAAACCCTTTAAATCCTGCATATGCTATAAAAAATCTTATGGCCTCAAATCTTGCTATTGGTGCAAAGGTCTCATCAAATTTTACCCTTTCAAATTTTGCATATCCCTTTCATACCAATCTAGCCTTATTCCTAGTGACTTTTCCATCTTCATTCAACTTGTTTCTAAACACCTGTTTTGTGGAAATTACATTCTTTTCTTTAGGCCTAGGAACTAGTTCCCAAGTCTCATTCTTCTCTATTTGGTATAATTTATCATTCATAGCTCCTATCAAAAATTTATATTTTCTTGATTTTATAAGATTCTTAAGTTCAATCTTAGATAATAGAGCAACATTCTCTTGATTTAGATTACCTACCATTATTCTCCTTGTTTGCATACATGCATTCTTGTTTCCAATGATTTGAGATTTAGAATTATTTCTTTGAATTTGTCTTGAGGGGAATTTTGAGTCCTATCTCTCCTCAACTTCTTCTTATTCCTCATAAACCTTTATAGTTTCCTCTTCATTCTTGAAGTCCAAATTCTCTAAAGTATCCTTTGACTGTGAGTGTGATTTCCTTGTCTCATCAATATTCACATTGGTGATTTCCATTATCTTCCATAACCTCTTTTTATAACATCTATAGAGTGATCTCATTGATGAGCATCTTAATAATATTCCTTCATCAAATATAGAATCAAAATTTCCTAAGTCTTCATCATCTCTTTTTATGAAACATTTGTTCCCAAATAATCTAAAGTGTTCCACATTAGTAGGTATACCTTTCCATAGTTCATAAGGAGTCTTTTTTCCATTAGTCCTCATTTTTCCTCTATTCAAAATGTAGATTGTATTGTTCAATACCTCTATATAATATCCATCAGATATATAGATTCATTTACCATAGTTTTATTTATCTCTTGAACTATCATATTATTTAATTCCACTACCCCATTCTGTTGAGGTGTCCTAGTTGGTGAGAACTATCTTCATATTCTATGATCCTCACATAAGTCATCAAACTCATTGGACCAAAAATCTCCTCCTCTTTAAAATCCTAGACACTTGATATTCCAATTCTTATCATTCTAAATAAGATCCTTGAATGCCTTGAACTTGTTAATATCTTCTGACTTTTCTTTCAATAATGCTACGCAAGTCATTCTTTTGTAATCATTTATGAGTAACATGAAGTATCTATCTCCTTGAATGATTTGAATTATTATAGACCCATAGAGATTAGTGTGTATTAACTATAAGGGTATTGTAGTAGAGTACTCCTTGAAATTGAACCTTCTTCTAGTTTACTTACCATGTTGACATGCATTGCAAAGTATGTTTATAAATTTGGTGATCTTAGGCATGTTATTCACAGACTTCTTAGTGGTTATCTTCACCAAATTATTAAAGTTTAGGTAGCCTAACCTTATATGTCATAGCCAAATTTCATCCATATTAATCATAAATAATCTCTCCTTATTGATGTCATTCAAGACATATGTATTATTCTCAGTCCTCTTAGCATTGGTAATTATCCTTCCTAATTTGCCTTTCCTTATCTCACACCCTATGTCATGAAAGGTTAGTGTGTGTCCTTGATTGGAAATTTGACTTACACTAAGTAGGTTATGTTTCAAACCTTCCGCATATAACACAATTTTTGTCTTGGTCTTCCCATTTTACAAACTCAAGATATCCTTGCGAACTATATTGGCAATTATGGTGTCTCTAAACCTCATTATTCCTGCACCATTCTTATTCAATAAGATTAACATATTTTTGTCTCCTGTCATGTGGCTTAAGAAACCACTATCTATCTATATAACATTGCATACCTTCATACTTAATGTGAAAGGGAGTTTGAGCTAGCATAGTATCCACTTTAGTCTTATGTTCCTCCTTGGAAAATTGTCCATCTTAACTCTTGGGCTCAATATGATCAGTCTTAACTTGCTTTGGATTTCACACCAATGTTTGACCCTTTCATGCACTCTAGGAGATTCATATATATTTTTGAATCTTGATATCCCTCTAACTCTATTAGAACATAATATTTAAATGTGTCCCATTTTATGACAATTGTAACAAACAACATTTATATACTTACCTTTTGAGTGATCGCTCATTTTCCCATGGTCCCATGATAACTTATCCCTTATTGCATTGGGCTTATTGATTGGTCTTTTCATGTTATTACTCTTGACTTGTTTTTAAATCTCACATTGTTTCTCAAACTTTCTCATCTTATCTATGAGTTATTCATGCTCAACCTTCAAATAATATAGCGTGGTCTTCAACTGGTCATACTCAACTTCCTTTGATCTAAACCTTATATTGACACATTCTAACTAATTCCTAAGATCCTTGATAGTTTTATTTTGATGTTTTAAATAATTAAAGGAACTTATGAGCTCAAATTCAAGGTCTACTTCAGCTTCTCCTTCTTCACTGTCATAGTAGACTTCATCACACATGTTGTCCTCTTCTTTTGTATCACTATACATCTTGTGCTTCTTAGGATCACCTTCAAGATGGTATAATTAATTAAAAGGACTAAGATTGTATAAAAATTGTGAGAATATAAATCACTAAGAGGATGGGTGGATCAGTGTCTTCAAAATAGTCATTCAATTTCACTTAAGCATACATGAACCATTCATATAAACATGAACATCTAGCAAAGCATATGCAACCATATAAGATCAAGAAACACATTACATATGTGGGAAACCCTCAAGAGGAAGAAAACCCATTTATCTATAAAAATGGATTATATTACTATAATATAAAAACTAATCTTTAGTGAATCACCAACTCCACATGGAGCACCAACCCCAGCTAGTCAAGCACCCACTCAACTAGGCTTTAGCAAGCACCAAATTGCAAGGAGGTACCAACCCCATAGATGACTTAGAAAAAACTTAGTCACCCAAGAAATTTTATTACCTTCAAAAACAATTATCACAAAATAGATTATTTTCACCTTCTTTATCACTTAGCACTCTTCTATCCCTCTCAAACTACCTTCTAGGCTTATTTGCTCAACTAGGTCTCTTCAAGATAGATTAGATCATACGACCTTGATATTAATATATAGTACCCATGTCAAATATTAATGAATTATCTTATAAAATCCTATTATGGTCTACAATACCTCCTTTATCTATTCAATTTGATATTTCCTTTTCTTTCTCTTTCTACTCCTTTAACTAGCCAATTAGGCCTATTAGATCTTATTCTTATACAATCCTCTAACTCACACACCTATTGGTTGGCCACACACACGTGTAAACATGTATTACCATTAAAATATGTCTTATAATATGTTTATACATGAATAAACCATTAAAATATGTTGATCATATCATATAAAACCAAAACCTCTTTTAGGCCTCAAGGAAACCTAATTCAATTAGGCCTTCATTAGTGCATGTTATCCTTTGATCTCCTCAAAAAAAAAACTATATAAAATGAAGTAAAAATTAATATTCCACTCAAATATACCCCTATTATTCTCATCTTAGGTTCATGACACTTTTTATCTCCAACCACCACTTGAAGCACACCATTAGTACTTTTTACATTAAGCCTTCACACACACAGAAAGATCTATATTGAACTAAAGATAACATAATATTTAACCATAAAACCATGAAAATAAATCATATAAAAAAAAACCTATAATACCTCATAAAATCCATAAATTTAATTATACTTTATCACATAGGGCATAGAGCCTCAAAAACACCTCTGCAACTCACTCACTCAAAACTGTCAGTATCTTCAAAGACTAGTCATGGTGACTCAGACCTCCAACACCTATATAGATAGCTTAAATGAATTATAATTAATGTATATGATATTATTATATAATTATATCATTATTATATATAAATATAGTATATTAAAATGGAATATATTGGTCTTGTAGACCAAACTCATGACCTTATATCTCACTATCTTATTTGAACCAGACATGTCAACTTGTGAACAACCTTTTCACTATATTAAATAATATCCAAAACTTATAAAAAAATGAATAGGAAATATCAGTCACAAATAACATATCCAATCACTTTGTTTCATCACCTATCATGATATCACATTCCTATTTATCTTCTCACTATTGTTTGGATTTCTCACTTTTTGCATCACTAGGCCTATTAGCGACTCGCTAACTTGGATGGTTGGTTTAGAAAATTTGAGTGATAAATTTTTTATATAAACCTTCATGGACATAAAACATGGGTCTCAATATTCATCCTCTATTTATTTTCATACTTTGACTTGGTTAAATTTGATTACTATAATAAACCTCTAATAAATTAACACTTTTATGTGGGGTCTACTCATACACTTGATACCTCAATAACATATGTATGTGATTGGGAGATTTTAATACAACCTAAAATATATTATCTAAGCATACTAGTTCATTTTTGGCACTTTTTATCAACATATTCAACATGGGGTCCTTAAATAGGGTTCTAAGAGGGTTTAAACCTGTTTCCATTATTAACAATCATTCATAAAGAATAACCCCTCAACATAAAAATAAATGCTTGATATTTTGAGATAGGAACATTCCCCATATACCATTAATATCTTAGGTTCCCATAAAATGTTCTGATGAGCTAATGAGCATAAGAAAATCCTTCTCATGTTGATAACCCTTAATGCAAGAGCATCACTACCTCCTTGTATATATTAGTCTATTTTCATGTTTGGAGTCATTAGGGAGTTTTGGTGGTCCTAAGAGGTCTATATAATTCCATATTATGTGATATATTTTTGAAAAATTTGAATCTGGGTGGTATTGGCATTTTCCCACCAAATTCTTCCAATTTAAATTTTTAAATTTTTGTCAAGATTCTGGAGCTTTAACCAATTGTGAAGAAGTTTCAATAAGAGTAGTTTTGTTATAAAAGGTCAAGATGTTATGACATTGTGTCATGAAAGGAATTTAATATTAATTAGTTTTTTTATAAGGTTAGGTAGTTTTACACTCTCAATATACAAAGGAAGTTACATGTTAGTTAGAGGTTACATACCAATAAAATAAATTATTGTTATTTTTGTTTGCAAGATTCATTCAAGGTAGTAGATTTATGCATTGGATTATAACTATAATGAAAATTTAAATCCCAAAACAATATGAATAAATAAGTTTTGTATTCTTGAAACAAAAGGATTCCAGTCCCTGTCATGTAAATATGTCATGAGACTATGAAACAACAAAGTTGGTAAAGAGAACTTTCATAAAGATATGTTGTGTCAGTATTGGAGTATTGGTAATATGTATTCTTTTAATTTTTTAATATATTTATATTTTTTTAAGTGTATTTCACATATATGTATGATAAATTCAAGATGGATCTATATACCATGTGTTGAATATGTCTATGTTTTAAAGATTGGATGAAAATGGACATTTCTAGTGAAGATTTAGTTAGCAAACATTTAGAATGTGTGAATGAATGAGTAACATGATTTTAAAAACTCATGATAATGGTTAAACCTTGATATTTTATGTTTAGATAAATATTTGGTGTAGAGGTTAAACACAAAAACCCTGCATGTTTCCATATGTATTGACTATGACACGTTGCTCTATGAAGAATGATGTGAAAGGATTGTGCTTTTGGTGTTAAAATTAAATTGGTGAGTATTTATTGTATTAATTTATTTATTTGTGTATTTCAAGTATTTTTTTCATTCCATTTTTATAAACTAAATGGTATACCCTTGAAGACTAAGCATGCACAGGTAGTAAGGGAACAGAGTATGGTAAGAGTCTAGCAAATGCATCATAATGAGTGATTATTGATTCAAGGAGGTAAGTGTAGTTTTATTAAAATTTTATCAACCCTATGCAGAGTTTTGAGAATAGTTTTGAAGCTCTATAAATAAATAATTAGTTTCCTAAATCCTGTAGACTATAACTATGGTCATAGTGAGACTAAAAATGTTATAAAAATCTTGAACATAGGTAATAGACAGAGGATATATTGATTGGATGAGGTATATAATAATTATAAAAACTTATAAAAACCTTTGAAATTATTTCAAATTATTTATAAATAATTATAAACCCTCTCAGCACCTAAAGACTATAGGAAACCCTATTTTAGGGTTTTGAAAGGAAAATGCTTATATAAATTGATCCCACCAATGAAACTTGATGAAATAAATTGTATTTTGATATCAATGGGTATCCTTAAATAGGTTATGAAGGTTTGGACTTAATTACACATGGGATAATACATTCATTATCACCTGAGAGTGGTTAGGGTTTAAACATGCCTAATTAAGCCTAATAAAGAACAAAAGAGGTCTAGAAAAGTGGGTTAAGAGAAGAGTCAGAGGGTAAAACTATATATACATATATATATATATATATATATATATATATATATATATATATATATATATAATACCATAAATTGTATCTAAATATGATGTTATTTTTCTAATATGTGACCATACTACTCCGTACTAACAAGAAATGCCCTAAAAAGGCTACTAGACTATGTCACAAGTAGATAGAATTGTGTATGTGATGAATAGTTACTTCAAGTGGAGTTTTGAGTTAGATAAGGAGAAAAATATGATTAGTTTGAGTGTGATTAATATTAAAATATATTACAAACCATACATGATCCATCAAAGCATTTAATGATCTTTGAACTAACATGCATTGTTAAGGAAGTGCATCTTTGAACAAAGTCAAATGAGAGAAAGTTTGATTACCCTATGCATCATTTGGTATCAAATCCTAAAGATAATTAGGAAGTATGAGGAGAAGGTTAAAATCCAAATAAGGTAAAAATTTGATTATTATTTTCAAATTATGAAATTGATTAGTCCATTACATGAATGTTTTAGGTTATTTGGAAAGGCTTCTAAATTATATTGTAGGTGATTGAAAGAGTTGGTTAGGAAATTGAAATCCAAAAGAGGCTTAAGAATAGATAAGGAGTTAAAGAAGCTCAAAATGGAAAGAGAAAAGTGATTGTTCAAATAATTATATCTAAGGAGAGAGATTGGATAAGGAAAAGAGTAAGGTGAAAAAGACTTGCTTAAGAGAGTACAGATGGTAAAGAGAATGATTAGAGAACTACATAATATGAAGTACCAACTGAGAGAAGAAGATATGGGTGAGATACTTTCAAATGAACATATGGAATTATTGTTTTCAAGATTGTCAAATCACTTGTCATTCATACAAATCAAGGAGAATATATACCACTTTTTTGAAAAGGTGGATATGTTGAGAGCATTGGCCATGGAGAGAGAAGACCATGAGAAATTAAAGAGTACATAGAAAAAAGAGAAGAATGAAGTTGAAGAGGTTGAAGGCATTGTAGTAGAGAAGGTAGACCCATCAATAGTAACACAACAAATAACAGACCTAAGAATTGATAAAACAAGCATGAAAGAACAAGATAATAGTTTCAAGGAGGACAAGCAGGAGGTTGCTTTCATTGACTTGTGTGTTCCATGTGTAGGTTGGTTGTAGGAGAATAATTAGAAGCTGAAGATGATCAGGTTGAAGATAAAATCACAAGAATTTAACCTCAAAGGAGAAAACAAGAGAGAGGTGAATCAAAGAGCAGCCATCATAAGCATAAAAAATGTCTATGTCTCTCAAATAGACCTTGGGATCCAGGAGGAGATTCCATGGATCAAGAGGTGTTGAAAAAGAACATCAAAGTCAAACTAGTTATAACTTTTAGGGAAAGTTTCATTTTGATCCTTGGTTGTATGATGCAAGAGCATCACTACCTCCTTGTATATATTACTCTATTTTCATGTTTTGAGTCTTTAGGGAGTTGGTGTGGTCTTAGGATGTCTATAAAAGTCCATATTAGGTTTTATATTGTTGAAAAATTTGAATTTGGGTGGTATCAGCATTTTCTTGCCAAATTCCTCCAATTTCAATTTTTGAATTTTTGTCAAGATTTTGGATCTTTAATCAAGTGTGGAGAAGTTTTAATAAGAGTATTTTTGTTATAAAATTTTAATATGTTATGACCTTATGTCATTAAAGTCATTTAAGATTGATTAGTTTTGTTATAAGGTTAGGTAGTTTTGCACTCTCAATGTACAAAGGAAGTTACAAGTTAGTAATAGGTTACATACCAATAAAAGAAATTGTACTTGTTTTTGTTTGCAAGATTCATTCAAGGTAGGAGAGTTAAGGTAGTAGATTGAAGGGTTGGATTAAAAAATAATGAAAATGTAAACTCCAGAAGAAGAATATGAATAAAGAAGTGTTTTATTCTTGAAACAAAAGGATTGCAGTCCCTATCATGTAAATATGCCATGAAAATGACTGTGTAATAATAGAGTTGGTAAAGAGAATTTTCATAAAGATGTGTTGCTTCAATCTTGGAATATTGGTAATATGTATTCTTTGTATTTGTAAATTTATTTATATTTTTTTAAGTGCATTTCACATATATGTATGAGAAACTCAAGATGGATTTATATACCCTATGTTGAATATGTCTATGTTTTGAAGATTGGATGAAAGTGGACATTTATAGTGAAGATTCAGTTAGTGAAAATTTGTAATGTGTGAATGAATGAGTAACATGATCTAAAAAATTCCTAATAATGGTTAAACCTTGTTATTTTCCATTTAGATAAAGATTTGGTGGAGAGGTTCAACATAAAAACCATGTATATTTCCATATTTATTGACTATGACACATTGATCTATGAAGAATGATGTGAAAGGACTATGCTTTTGAAGTGAAAATTAAATTATTGAGTATTTATTATATTCATTTATTGAGTTGTGTGTGTGAAGTGCTTGTTTCATTCCATTTTTATAAACTAAACGGTATACCCCTAAAGACTAAGCATGTATAGGTAGTAAGGGAACAGAGTATGGTAAGAGTCTAGCAAATGCATCACAATGAGTGATTATTGATTAAAGGAGGTGAGTGTAGTTGTAATTGAATTGTATCATCCCTATGTAGAGTTTAGAGAATAGTTTTGAAGTTATATAAATAAATAATTAGTTTCCTAAAGCCTACACACTATAACTATAGTCACAATGAGACAAAAAATGTTATAAAAAACTTGAACAGATGTGATGGACATAGGATCTATTTATTGGAGGAGGTATATAATCATTATAAAAACCTATAACAATAAATGCATACCTTTAAAATTATTTTAAAATCTTGATAAATGATTATAAACCCTCTCAGCACCTATAGACTACATGAAACCTTGTTCTAGGGTTTTAAAAGGAAATTACTTGTATAAATCAATCCCACTAGTGAAACTTGCCAAATATTTGTATTTTTATATTCATGGGTATCCTTAAAGAGGATCTGAAGGTTTGGAATCAATTCCATATGGGATAGTATATTTATTATCACTTGAGAGTGAGTAGGGTTTAAACAGGGCTAATTAGGCCTAACAGATAACAAAAGAGTTCTATAAAAGTGGGTTAAGAGAGGATTCATAGGGTGAAACTATGTAGATAGTAAGAATACAATAAAAGTTATCTAAAGAGGGTGTTATTTTTCCAATATGTGACTATACTACTCTATACTAATAATAAATGCCTTTAAAATGGCTACTAGACTATCACAAATAGACAAAATTATGTATGAAATGAATAGTTACTTCAAGTGAAGTGAGTTGGACAAGGATCATAATTTGACTAGTGTTGAGGTCAACATACCCCCATTTTTGAAAAAATGGGGACCTATTTGTCAAATTGTGCAAATTTGTACCTTGAAAATTGAAGATTAACTTGATCAAAGTGTCATTAGCATGATTGCACATTATTTTTATTTAAAGATCATCCACACTTAAAATGGCTAGCATATTTGCACATGATCTTGGTTCTTCCCTTGTTTAATTTTGCTAACATTAGATATTTATGTTTTCTAGTTGTAGGTC
The DNA here is from genome assembly GCA_037957365.1 of Torreya grandis. Classification (NCBI taxonomy): domain Eukaryota; kingdom Viridiplantae; phylum Streptophyta; class Pinopsida; order Cupressales; family Taxaceae; genus Torreya; species Torreya grandis. Next base: position 3,015,881 of record JARHVA010001169.1, on the reverse strand, counting down.
TAATGGATTCTATTTGGAATAGATAATGTTTAGGTTTCATGTTTTTATCTCAATCTAGTCTTTTTACTAGCCTTTAGTCTATTCAAAGGTCAAGTTGAATCCATTTTGACCATCTTAAAACCCTTTGTTAAGAAACCTTAGCTTAGGCTCCTTCATTTGAATTCAAATGTGATGGAAACCATTTATATGGGAACTTTTTGTAAAAAAACTATGGACTTAGTTTATTTCTTATAATAAGTCTTGGTCATGTTTATTAAGACAACCAAACCTTAGTCTAAAAATTCATGCTTGGTCCCTTTTTATATCTCGTAAATCCATAATACATTTTATCTTAGCATGGTCCAACTAAAAATGTAGGGTCACTTTTATTACTTAGCCTAAGGCCTTATCCCAAAGTTTCATCATATTTATTTATGAAATGTGTATACACATAATATTTTTAACTTTTATTGATTACTGACACTTTGTATCTTGCAAGAACTTGTCAAGTCTCAATCTCTTTGAGTACACACCTTAAGGGGTGCACCAGGAAAGGGGTGGGTAGACCATTGGTGCTTCATAAGATTATCATCACCTTTTTCACTTGCCATTTATGTATTAATCTCTTAAAACCATTTACCCTAAGTTTATTCTTCTCAGTTGTACCCATTCCAGTCATTTTCCATGATTTATCCTCATTGTTCTTGCCTTGACCCCTTTTCAATTTAGTTAATTGTACTAGGTTGACTAGGTTAACCCTATATAGTTTTCATATTTTGATTATTTTATAGGGTCAACTGGGTCAACCCTATATTATTTAGGGTTATTTTTTCATTAGGAGTTTTTTAGCCCTTCAGCCAACCTAGCTCAAGACCTAGTGAATTATCCCACAAAAATATATAAGATCAACTAGGTCGACCATGTACAACCAACATATTTGAAAAGATTTAGGGAAAGATCTACACACACACACACACACACAAGATCATTTACAACCATTTATAAGAAGAGAAAGGAAGAAAAATAAGTGTGAATGAGCATTTGCTTACTGACAATTCTACTTGAGGAATAAATCTCAGGGTTTCATATTTTCTTTAGAGATATGGATCTTGTCTTGTGGAGAATTATTTTAGATGCATAGATAGTTTATGTATCCTATATTTTATTTTTATTTATTATTTTTACATACCACAATAATCTCTTGTGAAGCACCTTGACCAAGGGAGAGATTGAGGCTCGATGGGTTCATCTTCAAAGGTAAGTATTCCTAAATTCATTTCTCCTTTGTAAGAGTAGATAGATAATGTAGTTGTGCTTATTTATTTCATGCATTAGGATTCTATATATGTTGATGTGAGTATATTTCTTTTATGCATGGTTAGTTTAGTTTATTTTATTTCTAACCCTCACTCTGTGCCACAAGATTTGGTATGCACTAGATTGGATTTACTTTTTTGTTTATTAAAATATAGTGAACATTAAACATAGGAATATTTTAGGTTTTTTGCATTATTGTGTTAGATTTTAAGATTTTAAACCCTTCCTATCATGGTGTATTGTGACAAGTGATCCCCTAATTGGGTCTAGTGGATCCCCATATTGGTCATGCTTCTACTTAACAAATGTATTCCCAATCAGAAGTGTAGGTATGCTCTATATTTTTTGAGATAATATTTATTTATAGACATGATGAATTTATGATTGCATACACAATAAAACTCTAGGTTAAAACCTTATGCTAGGTCATTTTCCATAGGGTCCTTTTTTATGTTCCTAGCTTCGGAAAAAACTTTATACTGGGACCTTTATAATTAGTGAGGTAACTTTTACATGTTTTATCCTAGATTAAAAGCTTAGGCCAAAATCCTTATGCTTGGTCCCTTTTATTATTCATGGGTTACCTTTTATTAATCTTTGAGCTTGGTTTAAACTTTAGCCTAAATTTTTATTCATGTTTATTAACATGATTAAAACCTTGGTCCAAAACCTTAGTCAAAATTATATATGTTTCTTGAGCCTAACTTAATATTTTCATCAACTATAGGGACCAATCATGTTCAATTACTTAGATCCAAATATATAGTCCACATTTTCTCACACCAAATTGATCTAACGATACTTATCGAGTCAATATTTCAATGAAACTCTAGGACTAGCGAGGTGGTGACAAGTGTCACCATTTCATTTAAAGGATATTGAGAAACCAATGGAGGTCCACTTTTTGGATAGACATCCAAAAACATGAATTCATCTAAATGAGATCAATTTGATAGAGCAAGATCAACATAGATTTTTCAACAAAGCTTCAAATGCCTGTGGGACTGCCACATGGTGAAAATACATTTCTCGATAGAACTGATAGAGTACAAAGAAAACCAAAAATGACAAGTGGAAAGCTTGGTGAAAGATATGTTTAAAATTGATTATCATGCATATATAAGTGATTTCCATGTGGACATAAAATTATGATCATGTAGACATCAATTTAATATAGCAAAAATCCTCATGGATGTGTTTAAAATTTACAGCCATGTGCCCATCAATGACATTCACATGGACATCAAATTATGGTCATAGGGATGTCAATTTTAAGATAGTTGTATGGATCCAAATAATCTAAATATATATGGTTCACATTGATCCATGTAGGTTGATCTGATGGTATAAATTAAAGATGGACATTTTGGAGTGGTTCAGAACCAATAAAACTTGAGTAGCTTGCCATAAAAGTACAACAAAGGCACCACATAAACAAAAGTGATAAAATGAAGATTTTGTGGATTTAAGATGGAAAGGATCAATCTAAGGACAGATGGATTGTCACTTGTGAAAGAAAAATTTGATCCAAAATCTGATCCAAAGTCCACTAGTGAGAAATTTGATAGAACTCATAGCCATTGAGTTATTGATAGACAGGGTCAAAAACATGGCACATGAGCTTATAAAGTCACCTTAAAGATGACAAGCAGCTCTTGAACACTAAGAAAAGATTGGGAATGTAAGGAGTACCAAAGAAAACCTAATAAATGGAGGACATCTCCAATGATCTTGATCAACTTAGTCAAATACATGTTATACTCGATCCAGCTGGTCTAAATACATATGATAAGGTCAAGAAAAGAGCCTCCCAGTTTCTACAAAGGATAAAACACTAAAGCTCATGCAAGATTATTGTCAACTTTTATAGTATCATGGAGATGATTCTAAATAAAAGGGAAATAATTAGTGTAGTCAGAAGCATTTGTCAGAGTGAATAAAGACCACAAGGACTTATCAGATCAATGAAAGAGCTCTTTATGAAACTAATTAGTAACCTTGAGCTAATTGAGAAGCAACATTACATAATGAATATCCTAATGGAGAAACAAAAAATATAAAACAAGGTTCCCAAAGATTAATGGACTTAGAAATATTATTTTGTAACTTAGCATTCCAACATTTTGAAAATGGAATATTCTTTTAGAAAGGCATGTGTAGCTTATGAAGCACATTGCCTAAAGGTTAGTCATTTTTAAATGTCCATAAATTTCTCAAAGAATTAGAAAATGATAGTTATCCTTAATACTCGATAGGACTAGCCAACATACCTCATGAAAAGGTCTATATAAAGAGGTATTTCCAAGTTTAAAATAAGAGGGAGTTCTTAGAGCCAAATTAATTTGTAAACTTTTTGAGTAATTAATATAAGAAAGGAATTATGTAAAGATTATCCAGTATTTTCTTGTATTCATTGTTATCATGGATTCTCTCTCACTTGTTTGTTTTGATTTCTAGATTTAAATGGTTCTTATGAATTCATGGGGTGTATAATTGATTGCAAATTTGTTAACTTGTGTCAAGGCTATGTTGACTAAAATTTCTTAATTTCATTTCATTTTCTTACTCTTCTTGCATTTGGGTTATTGTTGTTTTCTTGTAGCCATAAATCTTTAAAGTGAACTTGGTTCTTATTTGGATTATTTCCACCTTTCTTAGAAGCTTGCCTGATGTGTAATAGGATTTGACATTATGATACTTCATATTATACATTGGTTAAGTGCATGTCTAGTTGAAATTTGAACTTTATCATGATGTTTGGAATGAAGATCAAAAATATTTATTTCTTCCCTACTCTTCTTTTAGATTTTTTTAACTGGATCACTTTATTTTAGCCTCTCATTGTAAATATCCATCTTAGATTAGTTCTTAGCTTATTTCTTGATCATAGCTCACTATTCTTAGCATAGATACTTCATATTTTACATAGATATGCTAGTTGGCCATGGTGGCTCCCAACTACCAAACATTATAAATATTGTGAAACAATCACTTGTTCTACCTCTATTTCATCAATAGATAATAGTATTATCACAAACTTCAACTCATGCACTGAATTACTAGAATTCTAAAAAGAGAAGTGTTTCCTAAACACTTTGGGCACCTATAATACATGTTAAGGCATCAACAAAAGGAGCTTCATTGGCACTATGAGGGCCTTTAGTCAGATCTTTGTGAATTTGTAAAATCTTTGCTAATTTTGGTGTGTTTTGATCAAAGATTGGTGTATTCTTTCAAAATTTGTGTTTTTTTAAGCATAATTATGTGAATATCATTGATCTTAATGGTTTTGAACTAGTCTTTGGGATTTCTTTAGCCCAAGATCAACATTATTTGAAGATCCATGGATATTCATGAAAAGGTAGTTTAGGCTTTGTGTATTTCTTGCATTTAAGGTTAGTAATAGAAATTTTGTACAAAGATTGACTAGTTCTTTGAGGATTTGAGTTTATTCAAGCTTAGATATGTAAATAACCCTCTCATTCATCATTATAGATGTATCTTTGAGATTATTTAGTTAAATATAATCATGATTTACATGTATTTGGGAAAAAATTAGCTTAACATACAAACTTAATCACTGTTCTTTGAAAATATTGGTTTGATGCATCATATTTTTAAAAAAAATTCAAGGTCACAAGATGGAATTGTCCCAAGGTGAGGATTGGGTGACCAAAATTACCAAAGTCTCGAACACTTCACTAGTTCAAGGTACTCATGTGGTCAAAGTATGGCTTGGCTAAGTGGTTCTTCAATCAACATGCCATGACTTTACAAGGATGTCTCAATGTTTCATGATAGAGGCTTTTTATTATACATTCAAAGATGAAAGTGAACCTAAAGACACTCTGGAAGAAGGAACAACCCTTCAAGATGAGCAACCCTATGAACAAGATCATATGTAAGCTAACTTCCCTTCAAAAGATAATTATGAGGACAATTCATATGAAGTCACTAATGAAATAGAGGATATTGCTAAAAAAGATGACCATGGGTAGTAATTACACCAAGATTTATTGAAATAAATTGAGGTGTTCCAAGAGAGAAATTATATTCTAGAGGTTCCAAAAAAAGATAAGATGGAACTCAATTAAGTTGAAGAGTTTCCTTTCTTCACCAAGGATGAAAATGAAGTAAGCATGATAGATCAGGAATCGTCATATGACTTCACCAAAAGGCTAGGAGTATGGGACCAACATGTTTTTGATGATGAGATTATAAATGAACTACATTCAGTTGATCAATATGAATAAGCCTTTTGGGATGACTCGGAATAATTTTTTGCAAAGATTGGTACTTTGTTTCCACCTCAAAAAGAACCTAATGAAGACATCAATCTAAGGATACTAGCCAATTTACCATCATTTAGTGAAGATGATATAAGCCATTATTTGTCTATGGATGAAGTAGAACTAACACTCTTTATATAAAGTAGAAGAATTTGAGAGGAAGATGATTGGGTTTTAAACCCATATCTTCAATTTATGTATTAGAGAATGGAGGTGAGAAGTCAAGATACATCATACAAAGGTCATGAAAACACAATTGATCCCATATGCAGGATGCCATCAAAATAAAACATTCATGTTTAAAGGTTATTTAGTATACTATATAACTTTCCATTTGATCCTAGTGGTAAATACTTTATGGAGTTAGTATAGGGCCTAGTTTAGTTTCTTTCTTGTTCTTTATTTCTTACTTTTTTCCTTCCTGCCCCTTGTTTGTATATAATGTTTATTTATATTTGTTTATTTTCTCTTGCTTTGTTCCTTGATTTTAAATAAGTCTTTTTCAAAAACCCTTAGCTTGAGTTTCATCTAACAACTCAATATTTTCATAGTTCAAAAATGCAGGTATGACTTCTCAAGATTGGTTGATCATGGAATTTTGAAATATGAGCTTGATGTTGTAGTTTAGAGAAGTTAGCAAAGACTGACAGATAAGTTAATTATTCTTTGATATTTTAAACCTTGTTCTGATCTAAGCTTATTTTTAAGAAGGATTTCACATGTAGGATGAAATCTTAAACTTTTATGACACAATCATGCTTGCACTTAAAATACATTAATTACATAAGACAAAACTTGTAGCCAATGATGATTGTCTGAAAATCAAACACTTGACCAAATCCATAAACTTAGATAACTTGGTTCCCAACCTTTACTATAAAGTCAAAATGACTTGAAAAAATCCAAAAAAAATATCCTTATTGTAAAATTCAAAGATATTTATAAGAAGAGGTTATTCTGGTAATTTACACCAAGGTTATGGATGTTTGACTGATAGTTGAACAAGGCCTTAAGTGGAACCAAAATCATCTATGTCAGGGCTATAAATGCCTTGCTAGCAGTAGATTAATGCCCAAGCCTTCATTGAGATAAATCATGGTTCTTAATGAATATCCAAACATGCTAAAAGTCAATGTTAATGATTAAAACCATGAACCTGGGAAGTGTTCTCTAAATCATTTGGCAATCAATAAATGGAATCAAGGCACACACCCATCATGACTAAGTTTTAATGTTTGATCCTAATTCTACATATGTAATATTTATTCTAACCATGAACTGATCTTAATAATGGTACTTAATCAAATGGAATAAGTAGCTTAATTATCAATCTAAACTAGAATCCTTGAATTCTAACATATTGTTATGTTTCCCCTAGAAGTCACCATTTGTTGAGGTTAACATACCCCCATTTCTGAAGAATGGGGAACCATGTTTCAAATTATGCAAATTTTTACCTTGAAAATTGAAGATTCACTTGATCAGAGTGTCATTAACATGATTGCACATTATTTTTATTTAAATATCATCCACACTTAATATGAATAACATGTTTGTGTGTGATTTTAGTTTTCCCTTATTTAATTTTGCTAACATTGGATCTTTATGTTTCTATTTGTAGGTCTAATGGAGTCCATTTGGAATAGACAATGTCTACGTTTCATGTTTTTATCTTAATATGGTCTTTTTACTATCATTTGGTCTATTCAAAGGTCAAGTTGAATCCATTTTGATCATCCTAAAACCCTTGGTCAAGAAACCCCAGCTTAGGCTCCTTCATTTGAATTCAAATGTGACAAGACCAATTTACATGGGAACTTTTTAAAAAAATACTATGGACTTAGTCTATTTCTTATACTAAGGTGTGATCATGTTTATTAACAAAACCAAACCTTAGTCTAAAAATTCATGCTTGGTCCCTTTTTTTATCTCATAAATCCATGATCCCTTTTATCTTAGCATCACTAACTAAATATGCAAGGTCACTTTTATTACTTAGCCTAAGGCCTTGTCCTAAATTTTTATCGTATTTATTTATGCAAAGAAAACCTAGGTTAAAACCTTATGCTAAGTCATTTTCTATAGGGTCCTTTTTTTATGTTCCTAGCTTAGGTAAAAAACATTATGTCAAGACCTTTATAATTAACAAGGTCACTTTTATATGTTTTATCTTAGATTAAAAGCTTAGGCCAAAATCCTTACACTTGGTCCCTTTTATTATTCAATGGTTCCCTTTTATTATTCTTTAATCTTGGTCTAAACTTTAGCCTAGAGTTTTATTCATGTTTATCAACATGATTAAAACCTTAGTCCAAATTTTATATGTTTTTTGAGCCTAACTTAATATTTTCATCAACTATAGGGACCAATCACATTCAATTACTCAGATCCTAATTTACAGTCTATATTTTCTCATGTCAGATTGATCTAATGATGCATATTGAGTCAACATTTCAATGAAGCTCCAAGACTAGCGAGGTGGTGATAAGTGTCACCCATTTTGTTTAAAGGATATTGAGCTACCAATGGTAGTCTACTTCTTGGATCAACATCTAGTGGCATTCATTCATCTAGATGAGATCAATCAAATAGAGAGAGATAAATATAAACTTTTCAATGAAGCTTTTAAGGCCCATAAGATTGCCACATGGTGAAAAGACATTTCTTGGTAGAACTGATAGAGTGTAGAGTGAACCAAAAAATGACAAGTGGAAAGCTTGGCAAACAGTCCCTAAAACATGTTTAAAATTGATGATCATGCACCCGTCAATTATGTCCATGTGGATGTCAAATGATGGTCACACAAATGTCAAATTTAACATATCAAAATTCCTCATGGATGTGTTTAAAATTGACAGTTGTGCACCCATCAATGGTATTCACATGGATGTCAAATGATAGTTGTGGAGATGTCAATTTTAAGATAGTTGTCTGGGTCTAAATAATTTAAACATTTATGGTCTACGTTGATCTATGCAGGCAAATCTAATGGTATAAAGTAAAGATGGACCTTTCAAAGGGGCTTAAAATCACTAAAATTTGAGTAAGATGCCACGAAAGTGAAATGAAGGCACCACATAAGAAAAAGTGACAAAATGAAGATTTTATGGACTGAAGATGCAAATGATTGAGCCAAGGAGAGATAGATTGTCACCTATGCAATAATAATTTGATCTAGAAGTTGATCTAAAGTCCACTGGTGAGAGATTTGATAGATCTCACAAATATCAGTTTATTGATAGACGGGGTCAAAAGCATGGCACATGAGCTTAGAAAGTCCCCTTGAAGATGACAAGAAGCTCTTAAACACTAAAAAAATATTGGGAATATAAATAGTACCAAAAAAATATTGAGAAATAGATGACATCTCCAATGACCTCAAGCAACTTAGTCAAAGACCTACTACACTCGGTCCAGTTGGTCTAAATACAGATGATAAGGTCAAGCAAAGAGCTTCCTAGTTTATGCAAAGGTTAAGGCACAAAAGCTCATGCAAGACTCCTATCAACCTTGATATTATCATATAGATGATTCTAAATACAAGGGAAATAATCAATGTAATCAGAGCATTAGGCAGAGTGAATAAAGACCACAAGGACTTAGTAGATTAATGAAAGAGATCTTCATGAAACCAATTGGCAACCATGAGCTAATTGAGAGAGAAGCAATATTACATAATGAAGATCCTGCTGGAGAAATAAAAACTAAAACATATGGTTCCCAAAGATAGATTAGTGGACTTAGAAATATTATTTTATAATTTATCATTCCAACCTTTTGAAAATGAAATATTCTTTTGGAAAGGCATGTGCAACTTATGAAGCACATTGCCTAAAGGCTAGTCATTTTAAAATGTCTAGAAAGTTCTCAAAGAATTAGAAAAGGACAACTATCCTTAATACTCTATAGGATCAACCAACATACCTCATAAAATGTCTATATAAATAGGTATTACCAATTATAAAAGAGGAGCGAGTTCTTAAAGCCAAATTTCTTTGTAAACTTTTTGAGCAATTAATACAAGAAAGGGATTCTATAAAGATTGTCCAGTATTTGCTTGTATTTATTATTATCATGTATTTTATCTCACTTGTTTGTTTTGATTTATATATTTGAATGGTTCATATGAATTATTATTATGTATAATTAATTGTAGAGATGTTAACTTGTGCTAAGGCTAGGTTGACTAAAAGTTCTTAAGTTCATTTCATTTTCTTACTCTTCTTGCATTTGGGCTAATGTTATTTGATTTCAAGGGTAAATATTTAAAGTTAACTTTTTTATTATTTGCATTATCTCCACCTTATTTAGAATCTTTCTTGATGTGTAATATTATTTTATATTATGCTACTTCATGTTATATATTGGTTAAGTGCATGTCTAGATGAAATCTGAACTTTGTCATGATGTTTGGAATGAGGATCAACAACATTTATTTTTGACCTAGCCTTCATTTTGATTATTTTTTAACTATATCACTTTAATTTGGCTTATTATTGTAAATATCCATCTTATATTAGTTTTAAGGTTAGTTCTTGATCATAATTCACTATTATTAGCATAGATACTTCATATTTTACATAGATCTACTATTTGGCCATGATGGCTCCCAACCACCAAACATTATAAATATTGTGAAATAGTCACTTATTATACTTATATTTTTTAAATATATAATAGGATTATCACAACCTATAAATCATGTGCTAAATTCCTATATTTATAAAATGAGAAGTGTTTCTTAAACACTCAGGGCACTTGTGATACACGTTTAGGCATCAATAACTAGTTTGAGCATGATTAAGGTTATAATATATTACAAACCATCCATGATCCATCAAAGCATTGAATTATATATGAAATAATATTCATTTTTAAGGAAGTGTATTTTTGAACAAAATCAAAGTGAGATAAATTTTTATTACCCTCTACATCAACCCTTCATTCTAAGCACTTGTGAGACCTCAAAATAAGTTTTCATGCCTTGTTCTTCAAACTATGGCATTAAATACATGAAAAAACTTGAATCAATATACCTTACCTCTAAAATTTTTTTATATGAGCTCAAACACTTTGAAATATGATCATGACCCCTCATTTGGCCATACTCTCTCTCATTGCTTACTTTGACCTTGACCTACAAACCACATTAGGCCTTAAAACTGACATTTATGCCTCTTTACATTTACTCTCCACCACTCTAAAATAATCAAACAACCTCATACATGATTAAACAATATCATACATCCTTCATATGTCTTGAAAATATATCACGATACTTCATTAGGCTAGGCAATGTCTAGAAGTGGTTTAGGTTCAGACTTGGTCTGAAGGTCCTACCCTTGTAGGCTCATCTTAACACTCTCATGAGTGATCTAATGCCTCTTATATAGGCTCAATCAACCTCATAAAACCATTCATGAATGTGTACACTCATCTCACCAAGCCACCATGCTCATACCTTCTTACAAGGTCTTTTCATACCATGATTAGGCTTAATATACTCAAATACCTATACTTTCATGCAACCATAAGGCATTAGTTTCCTTAAAATTATCTATTTTAACTTAAAATTATATTTTATGGACAATATCCTCTAGTGATAACACTCCATCAATTCCCTTTGTCACATCAACACATTGCCAACTAGGCACACTCTCTCAATGACATCAACCTTATGCAAGATGTACTATTGACATCAATGACAATACTTAACAAGATAAAGTAGTATGAAAATGAGATGGAAAAATTAGGACATAGGATAAAATTATTGGGATACTTAAGACATATGAAAATATGACATAACAGAAGACAACTTAGATGTTTTGGATTTTTGTGGTCTTTATAATGTTTAGTTTTTTTTTCAAAATATTTTAATGTTTAGGTATTTTGAGAATATATATGGACACTATAAAAATGGGGTTACTATAAAAGGTAATAAAAAGCCTAAAAAACAAGATAAATGTGGACGTAATAATGGATTTGATGACAAAAAGATGAGGGTGATGTTGAAAAGGAGATGAGGACCAAGGAAGAATGAACTAGGGATCACCAATGACCACATTGTGAAGAAACCAAATATCTAGTTGCCTAAGTGTCCATTATAAGATATGCCAAGATGATTTTAGAATATTTCTCAAGACATATTCCATGTTCTTACAAAGTTCAAGACTATAATAAAGGAAGGACACTATAAGATGCATGATGTATGGCATATGATGGGTAGAAACAATGGATAGAGGGATAATATAAACAAGGATGATATGGATGGATATTATGTGGATGAAATAGATTTTCCCTCAAGTGTTGAGGTATAGTGTAGACAACATGTTATTTTACCATGACACCAAAACCTAGTTTTCATCATGGTACTTTCCTAAGGAACCAGAAGAGTTTTTTTCATCATTGGACAATTTATTTTTAACTTTATTAATGGTATTTTAATTTATTGGATATGGGTACGAGATGAAATAATTCTAACACTTTACTGATCTTCATCCAACACCTATTCTAATTAGATGTGATTCTAAGACCATGTTATTGATGATATATTTACTAATGTATTTGTGACCTTCATTGATTCTTGATTCAGAACCCTCCAGACAGCTCAACTAGGTGTCTTTGTAACCCCTAAAATAGATGATGTTTCCCAAAAAATTGATGTGTGGTAATGATGTAATTGGATGGTTTTGATAGTGAGGTAAAGGGTGTGAATTAGTTATATGATGATGAAGGGTGTGATTGGGAGGAGATTGTAAATGGGTTTAATAATTGCATACACCATTGGATATAGTGGAGGGGACATTTTTTTTTATGTCGTATGCTAAATGAGGTAAAGCAATATAAGACTTTTTGACTTATTTTCTCTTTGATCCAAATATGAGGAGGATTGTCAGCCATATTCTTATTACTTTTGAAATATTTTTGACTTGTTGTATTTGACTTAGATTTTGATTACCCCCTGGTGCCTAAATTTGGGCTTCACCAAAAGAATTTGATCTTTGACTTGATATATGATGACTATTTAGACTTTGATTGTCCCCTAAAACCTCAAGGATATTTGTAATAATAGATGATGATTTTTTATTTAGATGATTTAAAAACTCTTCTTGAATTTGATTGATTATTTTTGGATCATTGATGTCTTGATTATTTGGCTTAATTAATTGATTATTGGCTTAGATCTTTGTAGATTTGACACATGATATTCCATATTGAGTGGAATCCAATGATGTGTGTCCATGGTCATCCCATTTTGAGAGTGGTATGGATGTATTATTAATAGGAGATGTATTATTAGGGTTGTGTGGTGAAAGGGGTGGATTAAGGGGATGATGGGCAACATGCTCCTCATAAAGGCTACTAGGAGACCCAGCCTCAACATCAGAGAAAGAGTCCTCAAGAATATCAAAAGGACCACTAAAACTCTTTGTAGATTTAACATCTAAGGTTGAGTCATAGCCATATTTATGGTATTTGATTGATAAAGCATCCAAAAATTGTTTTATAATTTCATCACCCTAAGATCGGTCAAGAGTCATTACTTCTGACTGATCAACATTTAAATTAGATATATCCTCAAAGAGATAAGTGTTTTTGTGAATCTCATTATATACAAGGGATGTTGATTCTAATATGGATTATGATTCATATGATGATGTTGGATATGATCCTGATGTAGATGGCCATTATGATGTTGACTTTGATAAGGATGTTGATGAGGTGATGTTGCCAATAGTTGATTTTTTAATAGTATCCATATTATTATTTACAAGTAACTTCTTTCCCTTTGGTTTATAAATGGATTATTTAGGATTAATGGATTTTCTAAAATGGGGGATTTGATGTGAATAAGATATAGGGATGGTTTTATGGGGGATAGTTTTGGTATGGCAAGGACTGGGGACATGACCTTGGTTGAAGAGGGAAGAAGCTTGATTTTGGTTAAGAAGTGACTCTTGTCATACCCCCTCTTTTTCACTCTTAGGTGTGGACCTATTGGATTTAGACTCAATTTCAATGTCACCATTATCAATTAAGTTTTAGAAAAAATCTCTAAAAGGGTGACATCTATTAATAAAATGCTTGAGGAATTTATGTTATATATAAAACTATTCTTCTCAATAACATGAGGGTGTATGTTTGGGTGAATATAGACATCTTATTTGTTGGTATACAATCATGCCTATGGACTCTACTTTCCAAAATGATGCTTATGTGGATATTTGGAGAGGGGTGTATTATTTGTCTATAATGTAGGATGTGGAAGTGTTGGATTTAGGAGTAGAAGCATGTGATGGTGATGTTATGATATTGGGATATGTTGGTGTGTGTGATTATTTAGGATATGAATGGTAATTATATGATTTTGATAAGTTGGGCTTACCTTTTCTATTAGGACAAGAGTTTTATGATGGACTACGACTGGTAAATGGAGGATTCAACTGTAGAAGGATGTAAATTGGAGGAAAGATTTATTGAATGGGGTATAATCTTATGGGAAGTTAGATACCCATTTATAAGAGATATAAGAGGACTACATCCTCATTGGTGAAAATGTATTTATTAAATAAGGTAATCTCTTTATTAGTATATTGAATAGGAAAGTCATGACTAGGACTAGGACTAGTGGATGGGGGATCAGGATGGGATTTGTTATTAAAAAAATTAGATGTGGATAAGGGTTGATGTGGCACTTGTTTGGTAGGTGATCATAGGTGTATGGGTTAAAAATCATTATGAAGTTGAGCACCCATCTCCAATAGACTTAAAATCACTCATCCTTATTGGCAAAGATATATTCATGATATAGGGTGATCTCATCACTTGTAAATTGAGGGGTCGTATGACTATCATTGTGATGAATTGAAAATGGGAATGATCATGGTGGGATATCATGTGGGATAGGTGTATATGGATGTTGAAGAAGGACAAGGGACATTAATTTAGGCTTTATGGGATGAAGTTTTGAAGTTAGGCAAGCACCCATTTTTAGGGCTCACAAAAAGATCTCATCCTTGTTTACAAAAAGGTATTGTTTGACTAGAAATGGGTCCCAATACATGTGGGTATAGTATAAATGGGTGATGTATTAAAGGTATCAATATGACAAAAGGATGTTGATGTGAAGGTAGAGTGGGTCTTGGGTAAAAATATGGTCCTTGGATAAAGTAAGTCTGAGTGATTGAGCTAGATGATAAGTGATGGTGAGGATGATATCAATTAAATGGATTATGATATTAAACTAGGGTCATATTTCAAAATAATATTATGATAGGTGCTAACGATCTATCAACAATGCCTAGTTTTCAAGCTAGTAAAAAGATGGGGATTTGACTAGTGCCTAGATTCAAACTAGAAAAATGATGATTAGATGAGTGATAGTTATAAATAGGCAAGATGACTAGATTAGAGACAACTAGATTCAATATGACCATATTTTAGATTGAAACTAAAAAAGTGATAGGTTTATAAAAGGGTAGGAAGTTCAATAGATTAATGGGTGATAGAAAATATGATGGTGGACTAGAGTGATATGATGATATGTAAGGACAACAAATAGACTAGCTCAAGCCTTAGACTAATTTACTCAAGGTGGGATGGATATAAGATTATGTGATGAATAAATAGATGGCTCAAATATGATGGGATTAAGATTAGTACAAGTATATAAGGGTGTTGATGTAATGATGATTGGTGGTATGGTGATTATGGTTTGGATAGATGTGTGACCTAAAAGTCAACCTAGATGTGTTCTAGGATAAAAAGGCAAGACAAAATAAGATGGGATTTGTCTACATGAGGTAAGACTACATGAGATGATAATATATGGCGATAAATAAATATGAGTGTGTTAAGGTAAAATATATTAGGATAAGTTTTATATGGGATGATAAGATGTACAATATAAACAAGATTATGCAAGATTAAGGATGAATAAGGGCATATATCATGACAGATAAGATGCATAAGGTTATAGAATATAAGGATGTAAAATATATGATGAAGGATAAGGTAGATAAGGATGTGGATAATAAAAAATGTATAATATGGTTAAGTTTATGAGGATATACTAAATGATTTAGGCTATACAATATAAGAATGCATGAGAATGTATGGTATAGTGATGACTAGGGTAAGAATAAAGGATATTGAGGGGGTATGACTTTAGATGAAATAATGGTGGGACAAGATGTGATTATAGACAAGGTAATATGATATTAGATGATAAAACCAATGATGAGTTAATTAGGATAGGACTAGGATAGGAAAAGATATAAGATAAGGATGTGATATAGGTAGATGAAAAGGGTAGGATTTAATGTTATGGAAATAGTGGTATGACTAGGACTAGATGGACAAAGATGAGAGAGATGATGGGGTGAGGATGATAATATAATAGTCAAGGAAATAATGTGAAAGATGATAAGGATGTAAAAGTTTCAAGGAAAGAATGCATATAATTTCAAGCTCAAGTAAATATTATCAGAATGACAATAAAACTCAATACTTGATGGCACCAATAAGAAAAGATAGAGAAGATAAATCAAAACTAGTAGAAAATTCTTACCATGATATTTACCTTCTCATGTCTCCATTATAGGATTTTTAACTAGATTATTTATACTCATATTGATAAAGTGATATCTTGATCTTAGATCGTTGATGGATGCTTGATCACTTGATTATAGATATGCAATAGGATTTCTAGAATTATTTTGGCATGGCTTTGGTATGAGCTCAATAAATGGTTTGAGAGTGGGGGAGATCTTAGTTTTATAGGCAAAATGGGGAGAAGACTATATTCCAAATTCAATTTTGATCCATTTAGATCTATGGTTAAGAAATTTTCATGGAAATTTTAATTCCATGAAAATCTCTAGAATAGGAAAATTCTATAAGAAGGAGCTAAGTTGGAGAAGATTTATATAATCCTCCAATTCTAGAAATCTCCCCTAGGGTTTATGGATTTAGGGAAGGCTAATATAGGGTGGTGGTTGGGTAATTGGAAATTTTTTGAATTTAAAATAGGCTAGTGGGATTAGGGAGTAGATTAGTAGGTAATGGGGTTTATTAAGGGCTAAATGAGGCTTACTATTACTAGAGATGTAGGAATACTTAGGGGGTAGGCTAGTAGGTGGTTATGTGGGGTTATGGAATTAAAAATTCCCTTATAATAGATAAAAAATATTAGATTAGGATAGTGGGAGATTAGGGAAAATTAATAAAGAGATGGGATGAATAAGGGTAGTGAATGTAGATTAATGGAAGGGGATAATAGATTAATAGAATAGGAATGGGATAAATTAGTGGGTAAAAATAGGATAAATGGAATTAGTGTCAACTAATAGGAATATTAGTTTAATATAATGAAGTAAGTGATTTTAGTTTCATATATTTTCCCCCTCTTTAAAAGGGCATTGCGAGTGGATGAAGTGGAAGGAGTAATGGTCTTTCAAAGAAAGACCATGTCATAGATGAATGTTAGTAGATGATGTTAGTGGGTATGATGTCCCTCAAGGGGAAATACAAAGAAGAATGACCCAGATAGCCACTCAAAAGAAGAAATGATGGGTGGGATGAAATGGATAGATGAGGGGATGGGATGTTAGATGTGGGATAGATGATGAAGAAAATAGAGGTTGACTTGAGCAATGAGATATAAATTGATGATGCTCTTAGAAAGGACACATGCTCAAGGAATATAGATGATCCCAAGGGTGAATTTACTACAATAAGATGATTATAAGATTAAAATTCCATAAGTTTTAGATCTATCCCAAGAAAGGACGTATGCAAGGGAAAGCTCTAGGCTAGCATAAGATGATGATTTGATAAAATTAGCAATGGTTGTAGCTCAAAGCTAACTCAATTAACATGATGAAGATGATAAGAGAGAATAAATGATGTGATCAAGTGACTAAAATAATAGGGGATAAGGAGGGATGATAGATATAGTGGTTGATCTATCCTTGGGCACTAAAAAGTGGCTAAGTGCTACCTATATAGTCTAAAAAGACCACAGGCCAATGTAGTTATGACTAGGAGATGATGATGATGATGATGATGATGATGATGATGATGATGATGATGATGATGATGATGATGATGATGATGATGATGATGATGATGATGATGATGGTTAATGATTATAAAGTGATGATGATGATGATGAGGATGATTAGAATTATTATTTATTTAAGGATATGGATTAGATAAGGGGATAAAGATAAAATATTGGATGTTATTCAGATGGGTTATGACGGGGAGAAAGATGATGAGATAAATGATGAAATCAAGCCATCACGAATGTCATAAAGCTCATCATAGTATAAGTAATCCAAAAATATATCACTTGATAATATTTCCCATGATATAAACATGACCAAGAGGACATTATGCCAAAGTTCATGGGCAAATAGAAAATTTTGCATCCTCAAGGGCACTTTGGGTGTCCTCATAGCATCCTCATTCATTGCCCAAGGGATACAATGTAAGATATATATATATATATATATATATATATATATATATATATTAAAAAAGACATTCAAACAAGACAAGGAAAACAAAAAAGCAACACACACATAAGTATCTACATGCAGTTAACAATGTCTTGTCTAATGATGGCATGACTGATTAGGGAATGGACTAAACTAGATGATCATGATTAGGATTAGGATTTGGATGTTTCCCCTGATGTAGGGTGAGATAATGGAGGATGGGAGAAGGTATTTGATTACTGATTTGGTCTTGGGATTGGGTCAAAAAGTGGCCAAGGATGGTGATTAGACAAGTGATGACCAAGGATTACCAATAGACAAGGCCTTGCAAGTATTCAATCTAGCAAGGAGACTAGGAGATAATGATGGGATCAAATACCTATCATTATAACAAAAGTGATTGGATGCATGTTATACATGAAGAGGTAATGATAAGGAAAGTGATGGGTTATAGATATGAAAAGGCCTTGATAAGAATCGATGGAGGCTAGATTAAAATCTTTGACAAGGTGTTGTATGTTGATAAGACCTAGCCAATAGGATGATGAAGTGATGGGTGACCACTTAGATCAAGTTCTAAGGCTAAATGTGTTATCCAAAGATGGGATAGATAAGAAGATAGGATATGGATAGAGATAGATGTGACTAGGGGATTTGAGATAAGATAAGACATCATGTACTATTTTTTGGCTTTTTCAAATTTTATGATTTGTAGGATTTTTAACATTTTTCAAATTTTAGGGCTTTTCTAGAATATGTATGTACACTACACAAATATGGTTACTAATAAAGGGAATAATGATCATAGTAACTAGGATGAGTATGAATGGAATGATGGATGGGATGACAAAGGATGATGATGATGGGGGACTAAGGATGATTAGATTGAGGATAGATAATTACCACATCCTAAAAGAACCAGGTGGTTATTTTCCCAAGTGTCCATTAGAGTATATGCCAAAATGGTTGAGGACAATTCTCAAGACATCTTCCAATTCCTTATGAAGTTCAAGATATGAATGGTGGAAGGCATGATAGACATAATAGGATTGGGGATATGAATATACAAAATAGATAAGGACAATGGACCAAGGGATGGACAAGGTTGATGAGGGATATGACAAGTATGGATAGATTGACAAGGGATATGAAAAAGATGGATTTTCCCCCAAGTGTTGAGGAAAAATGTGGATAATATATTGTTATACCATGATGCCAAAAATTGGTTTTCATCATGATACTTTCCCAACGTGCCAGAAGACTAGTTTTCACCATTGGATGAATGATTTTTTTTTACTTTTTTATTGGTCATCTTGATTTATTTAGATGATAGATGAGATGAAAGGTAGGGAAATTTTATGGATTATTTAGCCAACACCTATTATATGATGGATTATATATTCCTAGATGTCTTGGTGGCCTTTAGTGATTCTTGATGGTGACCCCTCTAGATATCTAGACTAGGTATCGTTGTTGCCCCTAGGAGAGACATTATTGCCCAAGGAGGTGATGTGAGGTATTGATTCAATTAAGTCTTTATGGGGATGTATGGGATGTGAATAGGTGATAAGACCTAATGGGGTTATGGTTTTGTGATAAGATGATGTGATGATTGATGGAAGATTAGGACTAGCAATTGCATACATTATTAGAGGTATTGGACATTATTCATTTTATTGGTGTCAAGTGATAAAAGACTATAAGAGATCCAAGATAGTTTGACTTTGTGGCTCATATTTGGTCTTATTTTTTTATGGATGATTATCCATATGATTTTTATCATTTGATTGTATTTGATTTTGATTGCCTCTTGGTGCCTAATTTTGGGCTTCACCAAGGGAGATTGATTTTTTATTTTGACTTTAATGGGTCCTCAGTGCCAGTTTACAAGCTTCGTTAGGGAGATATGCTTTTGGGTTAGGCCAATGATATGATTCTTCTTGATTTTGACTGATGAAATAAAATATTACTTGATCATGATTTATGAGTTTTGGAATATTCTCTTTGAACTTTGGATTTGTGGCACATATTATATTGCTCAAGGAAGGGTCCAATGATTCATGCTCCTAATCTTCCTTATGGAGGGAAGTGATTAGATGGTCATCAATGAGAAGAAAGGGGTCCATGATGGATGAAGATGATGATGAGGGCACGATGAGGTCAATGAGTGGTGATGGGGCAACATAATATTCATAGGGGATCCTAGGAGACCTAGTTTTGACATTGGAGAAAATATCCTCATGATCAATAAAAGGATCACTAAGACTAGCCGTTATAGATGCATCCAAAAGAGGATCAAAATAACTTTGACAATCTTTGATAGATAAATATTGAAAGAACTCATTTATTATGTCATCATATAGAATGAGATCAAAATATATTCCTTGTAATGAATCAAAGGTATCTGGATTATATGTATCATCTAAAAGATTAGCATTATCAACATTGATGAGTGATGACATTTTTGATGAGGGATTTGATTTGGATATGGGTGTTAAACATGATCCCATAAAAGATAGGACCTATGCTAACTTAGATGTTGACTCTGATGTGTATGATGTAATGCATATAATAAGAGATTCATTGTCTATGATTAACCTCTCAACATGGGGTATTTGATGTGATGGGTGAGAGGGAGATGATGGAGGAATGATGGATTCAAGGAGGGGGTCATGTAAGGATTCATGAGAGATGGAAGGACTAGGATCATGGGAGATAGAATCAAATTTCATGGAAGAGTTGTCTATGATGGAAGGATCATGGAAGATAGGTGGATAGGTGTGGTGTCTTGACCTTGTCTTGGAAGGGGAGGATCTTAATTATGATTGGGAAGGGAATCTAGGCATTCCTCTTTTTATTTATCCAAGGATGTGGATGCATCTATTTCATGATCAATTACTATATAACCATGGTCAATGAGGTCTTGAATAAAATCTAGAAAAGGTCAACATCGATTAATGGTATACCCCTAAGTTTGGTGATATGGATAATATTGGTTTGTGTTATACCAAGAGGGCATAGGCTTAGTAAGATTGAGATGTCATAGAGGTGGATAGACCATTATGTTAGTGGTGATAAGTTTTTTGAAAAGGGCTTCCAATGATATGAGAAGGGGAATATAAGGACCTATTTCATGTTGTGATTTAGACATGGAAGCATTGGACTTATGATCATATGGTTGTGGATATGACTGGGTGGATGGATTTGAGGTGGTCAAGATTGGATTCCCTTTACTAGTATGGGAATAGGTAGATGGTGGTTTATGGCTAGCAGATGGAGGATTGGTATGGAATTAACATGATGGGCTTGGATGGGAGGTGCAATGAGCTAAAGGGGACCAACACCTTTATGAAGTGGTACACCCATTATAATGAGTCATACAAGGATATCATCCTTATTGTAATGTATATATTGGTCAATGAAGGCAAGTTCTAGTTCCATGGTGATGATTGATATATGATGGATGATGTAGTTAAGATAAGTATTGGATAAGGTTCTTGAACAAAATATATTGAAAGGACTGAGATTGTATGATAGGTAATGATGGGGATAGATATAGATTAATGGATTAAGGACTATGACCAAATGTCAGATTGATAGTGCAATAGGTGCTAAAAACTTATCAATAATAACTAGTTGTCAATCTAGAAAAAGGATTGAGGATATGATGGGTACCTAGATTCAATCTAGCAAGAGGATGATATGATGGATGCCAGTTATGAATAAGGTAAGATGATTGGACTAGGGATGATTGATAATTGATGGGTTTGATAGATTGAGATCAATAAAGTGATAGGATGCTAACAAGCTATTGATTATGATATGAGATTTGACAAAGTGGATTAGGATGATAGGATGATGATAAGATGATAGGGGGATTAGGATGATAATATTAGCTCAAGACCTTAGACTAATTTGCTCAAGATGGGATAGGGTAGAATTAGGTGATGAAGGTGATTAGGACAATGGACTAAGGATAAGCATGATGATGAATTGATAAAGGGGTAATGAAAGGTGGATGGTTTAGACTTGTATGCCAACTAGGATAAGATGAGGTGATGACTTGATGGGTGATGAAGGCAAGGTCAAGACAATTGATCGAGTATGTATTTAAGATATGATGTGGATGATGAGGCATGATTAGGATGTGATAAGATGTAATTAAAAGGATATATAAAGGAAATTATTATGTACAAGAAGGAAAATAAAAATATACAAGGTGATGGGATAATGAGACAAGATGGTATGTGGAGGATTAGGACTATGGATGAGGTGGAATTAGGATAGAATATGGATTTTGAGATAAGATGGGATTAGGATAGGTGATGGATTATGGTCAAATATGTAAGGGGGTAATGTCAATAAAAGAATAGGGGAATGATTAAGACTATGGTTTGATTGATGAAGAAGGTAAGGTCAAAGTGATGTGTGATTGGCTATAGATGAGGTGGTCTTAGGCTATGTAGGTGATAAAGGTATGACCAATAATGGGTGGATATAGTTTGAATAGGAGAGGATTATGACAAAGTCATGGTGAAAGATAACATATAAGAGATAATATATATGAGGGGATGACATGATGTAAGATGTATAAGATAAGATGTGGGTGATGGGAATATGGTTAATGATAAGGGGATATCACTTGGATTAGGATAGGATAAAGACAAGATGGATGTATGAGAAAAGAAATTATGTACAAAGGGATGGGTTTTGAGATATGCAATATGATGATCAAGATGAAGAGTGTTGATTAATGATAGATGGAGATGTGTATACTAAGATGTAATAAATACAATATGGTGGATGGGACATAGATAATAGGTACAAGATGGATGATGATAAGGATAATGATAATTATGATAGGTAAGTGGATGGAAGAGATGACTAATGATGGGTGATATAAAACAAACATATGTACAATGGGATGATGATAAACATGTACAAGGGTATACAAGACAAGATTTATGATGGAATGATGACTAGGATGTTGATTAGGATATGTAAAAAAGGGAGGATGGGATAGAGATGTACAAAGTGATATAATAATGATGGTAGAATATACAAGGTGATATGTACAAGGAACCTAGATAGAATTACATAAGTAAAAGGCTGACTCAGCTCACAAATAATATGAATTTAAAACAACACACACCCAATCAAGCAAGCCACAACCTATAATTAGTAAACTAATGGGTGTGTAACCTAATGCCCACACCATCTAATAGATACACAAGTGAGGATGTAGGCTAGTGACCCATTACAAAATTGACTGAACCCTCTCAACCTTACTTGCACTTGATGGCCACTTTAGTGCTATTATTGATGCCTATAGTGGAACACTTATTACACCTAAAAGGTCCTATACTAGGATGAATGAGCTTTTTAGGGGTGTCTATGACATACATGAAGATATGTTGGGGCCCAAGTTCATATAAGGTGTTATCTAATGTGTTGTCCCCCAAAAATATCAGCTATTTTTGGGACAACATTTGAATTATTTTGGTCTTACAGACCAAAATTATCTCTTCCCTTTCCTAATTTTGTCTTGAGCATTCAAATTCCTCATTTTAAAGCTTTTCATAAATCTATAGACTGTAAATAGGCTCATTTCTACCAGTTTAATGGGCTTCACAACTTCTACAGGTGTGTTCAATCAAAAGAATCGGTTTCTAACAATTGGCCATTTTTAGAATTGGTTCATCACCTTGGTTCAAATAGAAATTTCCATTGGCAAGCATCAGCATCAAGTTAACCATTTGGTTCATCTTTTGGTTCAACATCAAATGGTTCAAAGGTGGGTTTAATCAAGTGGTTCAATGCTTTTTTTCAACATTTGGTTCATCCACTCAGTTTTAGTGCTTTGATTCATTCTTTGGTTCAATCAAATGGTTCATCAGTCGGTTCAAGGCTTTGTTTGAATCGTTGAACCAAAATTTGGTTCAACGTCTTGGTTCAACATTTGGTTCAACGTCTTAGTTCAACGGTTAGTTCAAACACATGGTTCAAAGCCTTGGTTCAATGTCAAATGGTTCAACATTTGGTTTAATGGAAGGGTTCAATAGTTGGTTCATCGCTAAAGTTCAAAGAGTTTCCCATAGAAGACTGAAGGCCATTCAAAGACTGGCTGAAGAGTAGATACCCTTGTAGGAGGCTCTTCTTGACTCAAAATAGGTCATTTCTTAAGGCCTAAAAGGGCAAGTGCAATATAGAAAAATGCCAAATAGAAAATCCAAAAGAAGACAAAGGAA
The DNA here is from genome assembly GCA_037957365.1 of Torreya grandis. Taxonomy (NCBI): domain Eukaryota; kingdom Viridiplantae; phylum Streptophyta; class Pinopsida; order Cupressales; family Taxaceae; genus Torreya; species Torreya grandis. The sequence continues at coordinate 2,991,545 of JARHVA010001169.1, read as the reverse complement.
TGACATGCTCAAAAACATCAAATTCAACATAGTGAATTAGTCATTGATCCTTTAAACATATAGACTAGAATACATTCATAGATTTCAAAGCCAAGACCAGAAGAAAGTAGAAAAGGAATAGAAAAATAAATTAAATCCAAGACCTGATTCAATTAGCCAAACAAGGAGGAATGATGAAGATAAGATTAGATCGTCAGGTGGACATTGAAAGTTACAAACTTTCAATAAATGCAATTTATTTCCTTGCATTGATAAAATCAAATGGGCAAAGTGACCCTAAGTTCTAGCGTGTCTTCTTAACAGATTCCAATGCAAAATGATGTATTGATTATTCCCAAGTCCTTCTTAAAGAGGCTATATAAGGGACTTTCTTCTATTGTAATAAGGATCTCTTTTTGACAATTAGAATGAACTTTGCCCAAATTATAAAGCACTACTGAGACTTTGAGCTCAGATTGCCGATCATATTTTATTACTAGAATAAGAAAGCAAGTGGTTTTTTAGACTTTATACTGTAATATCTTTGTTATTGAGGAAATTGTTCTTATGTCTTTTTCTTCAATATATCTTCTGTTCCTTTAATTCAACAAGCATAATTAGTGACAACAGTCAAGAAGGTGTCCTAAAGAGTCAACTATGGAGAGACTTTGTGCCCCCATAATTGCCTTTAGTGTGTTTTCTTTTCATTTATGTGTAAAGGACCTTGAGGCAACTTTGTGCCCTCATTGTCCTTCGTATCTTACTCTTGAGCAATCCAGGTGAAGACTTTGTGTTACATCTCGATTTGTTAGTTATTATATCCTTCGCTACATTTTATTGTTACTGCCAGGAGTATTCTTGTGGTTTGTTGAATAGTACTTCTAAAAGAAGAGGAGTACTATCTATCATTTCCCCTAAGTTTTTCCTTTGATCTGTGTGCATCATCTCTGAAAGAAGAGAGATGGATGGTTTGTACCACCCATGAGTACTATTTTTTGTTTATATATATATATATATATATATATATAGGGAACCTCCCCTTGATGAGAGGAGAGATCATTATCTTTCTGATGTGGTAAAACTACACATTTGGATGACTAATCTTCCTACTTTGGCTGATCAAATCTATTTTGTTTATCAGTACATTGATTGACAAAATATTCAAACAACAGTTTTTGGAGACTCCACTAGGGAAAGAGTGCACAGTTTGAAGTCTCAAACTTTAAACTGAAGTAGATCCTACTCTTTTCCAATTTTTGTTCTGCAATTTGGCAACTTCACAATATATTAGAGGCCAGAAATCCCAAGGTATTATAGACCCTACTTTTGAGTTGCTACAGCAGAATAATTTTGAGTTGTTTCCTCTACAATCTCACCTTGGATGAAATTCTAGTTGAGCCTTGCCTGCTCACACTCCACCTGGATTAGTGATCCCACTTTTGCATAATCAAATCATGGCTCAAGGACCCTGGGGTAATTCTTTTGGTCCCCTAAATTTCACTCCACCTCTACATGAGCTTCCACGTAGTTCAAGGAAGAATTTCCCTAAATTCTTTGGTGATGGGAAGGTTCATCTTGATGAACACATTGCATCTTTCAACATAGCCTGTGGGGTAATAGGGGTGGAATTTAAAGATATAGCGGTCAGGCTATTCATGGAGACACTACAAGGTGTTGTTGCTGACTGGTTCTATCACCTGTAGGCTGGGTCAGTGATTGATTGGGACACTTTGAAAGACAAATTTGAAGCTAGGTTCAAGCTTGCAGAAGATGCACATGCCTTGTTGGCCCAGCTCACTTAGATGAAGAAAGAGCCTCATGAGCCTATGAGGTATTTTATTGCCAAGTTCGATAAGCTGAGGCACAAGATTCCCCTGGCTACCCAGCTGACACCTACCTCAAATGCTTTTTCATCAATTCACAATTACCTGAAGTGAGTTTCTTGCTAAGACAGGCTAGACACGTAGACCTTGTTGCTACTTAGGACTTGGCTACTAAGGTAGAAGATGATCTTATCTTGGCTAGAAAGATAAGGAGAGACCCTAATAAAGGAAAATCCTCTTCATCTTCTAAGTAATCCCCTGCAGTCACTACTGATTCAATGGTACAAAAGCTAGCAAATGAAATGCTAGCTCTGAGAAAGCACAAGGGATGTCATCTACTCTTGCATATAGAGATATGCCCAGGAGGACTTTCCAGAATCAAGCATACCAAGGCAATGATGCTAGGAATTAGGGATAGCAAAATTGCCTTCCTCCTCCACAAACTAATCTTGCCCTTGAAGTGCCTCCAAATAACACAGCAGTTGGATATCTTGAAGCTAGAACAAATTTTTCATTCCAGTCTGAGTTAAATCTTGAAGATGATGATAATCTCTTCATTGAGGAAGAAGAAGAATTAGCTGGCAACTCCCATATTGGTTTCCTAAACTATCAGGATGAACCCAAAAGTGACGGCCATGTAACTGAGGGGTTGTATTCTATTTTCACCCGGTCTAAAAATCAATCAACTCAACAAGATGATAAAGAGAAAGCAGAGGAGTGACCTCAATCAATAGTTTCAATTGCTAAGTGGGGATCCACTCTTCCTTTTTAGCCAAAGGACCAGTGGTTTCAAGAAAGGTAAATGCCCCTATGCCTTCTACTTTAATTTTGTAGTCCAATCCTCCCCCTTTAAAAAATAAAAAGGATGAACTCCCATCCTCTGCTCCTAGCTCATTCCAGGCATTTGATATCATTAACCATATAAAGAGAACCAAAATTCAAATGTCTAAATTTGAATTTTTATAGTCCCATCCTGAGCAGTTAGATAGACTAGTTTAATATGTTAAAAATCAAAACATCTCTATTGAACAAACAATCTCCAAGGTGACACATGATGCTATCGAAATGCACCCACCAAGAACAACCTTGTCACCACTCCCCTTACTACTCCTAGTAGGACTGAACCTTTTTATGTCACATTGCTGATAAATGGATATAAGCTAAATAATTGCATCATTGATTCTAGAGCTTCAAACAATGTCATGCCTGCTAAAGTGGATGAATCCCTTGGTCTCACACTGACCAAAACATTTGGGAGATGTTTCTCCATGGAGAATAAGTAAGTGCCATTGTTGGGACAAATCAAAGATGCCCAATTTGTATTTGTAGCCTTCCTAGCCAAGAGAATCAAGATGACTATCTTGGTGGCTAACGTCCTAGCATCTTATGACATTTTACTTGGATAAAATTTTTGAAAGGATGTGGGAGGCAAATTAAGCATAGATCTATCTGAGGCAAGGATCCTTGTCTAAGGCATGATGAAGATATTGCTCCCTGAAAAGGAAGCAAAATTTGTGGTCACTCAGACATCAACCCCTGAAGCTCAAATTCTTTTTGAATCCGCAGGTATGGGTAATTATTTTCTTTCTACAAATGAAGTACATGAAACACCTAAAAGTATCAACTCAAAAATTAGTTTAATAAGAATAGAAGAAAAATTGGTAAGCTAAAATACAAACCAAGGAGGATTCTCCATTTTTGATGAAGTCTAAAGAAAAGTTAGTATCAGATGAAATATGGACTTTGGAATTTGATGGAAGCTATTCTTCTACCAGTTCAGGGGCTGGAATTGTCTTGATATCTCTTCAAGGAGATATGTTCCCTTCATCTTACAAATTGTAGTTCAGCAATACTAACAATATAGCTTAATACGTATCTTTGTTGCTGGGCATGAAGGCTATTCAAGTAAAAGGCATTAAGTTTCTTCATGCCAAAGGGGATGCTGAATTAGTAGTTTATCAAGTGAGGAATTTATACCAAACTAAGAATGAAAGATTACGCCACTATTGTAACTTGGTTTGGGACCAAATTGAAAGTTTTGATGCTTTTAATATTTTTGCCATACCTAGAGAGTCTAATGACAGAGCTGATGCGCTTGTTGTTTTAGAAACTCTCTTAATGCCTCATTCAGATTTCAAAGAAGATAGGTATACCATTGAGCTAGTTTATAGACCAAGTGTTCCTGAAAATGTTGATCATTGGCAAGTGTTCAATGATGATCATCAAATCATTGCCTTCTTAGAATGAAAAGATAATTTTGAATAGCTATGTTTTGAAGGCAGTGAACCTCAAAAGAATGAATCTTTGTCTGAATTCAGCTCAGATATAAATAAAAAATTATTACAACTAAAAGGAAACAAAATTCCCAAAGGCTTGGTTTCTCTTGAAAAGCTGTTTGACAAACATGATAGATTCATTAAACAACATCAAATAGACTCAAGTTTTTCTCAAGGATTCGATCAAGTGAATCTGTCTACTACTGCACCTCTAAAAAAAGATTCAATTTCACTTCTTTACTTTGTCAATACATGGATGTCTTAGCATATTCTTATGAAGACTTGAAGTCTCTCAGACTAGATGAATTCTGCCATAACATTCCTCTCAAGGCCAACTCAATGCCATACAAGCAAAAATCTAGATAGTATAATCCAAAAATGTCAGGTACTATTCTATCTGAGATACAAAAGATGTTAAATGCTAGAATCATCTTCCCAATCCATCATTCTACATGGATTGCAAACATAGTACCTATAAGGAAGAAAAATAGCAAAATTAGCATTTGTGTAGATTTCAAAAATTTGAATCAAGCATCTTTGAATGATAATTATCCTTTGCTAATTATGGATCAAGTGCTTCAAACAGTGATAGGTGCAGAGATGTTATCAATGCTGGATGGTTTCTTAGGTTATAATCAAGTTGAAGTTGGTAAAGCAGACCAATACAAGACTGCATTCACTATGCCTTGGGGTACATTTGCATATAGGAGAATGCCTTTTGGTCTGATAAATGATGGTGATACTTTTTAGAGAGCTATGAATCTAGATTTCAAAGATGAGATTGGTAAATTCATAGTGGTATACCTTAATGATTTGATAGTCTTTTCAAAGCGTCAATTTGATCATGTACGCCACCTACAACAAGTGTTGGAATGCTACCTCCAGAATGGTATTTCCTTAAATCCTAAAAAGTCTATTTTTGGAGTAACAGAGGGGAAACTCCTTAGACACATTATGTCTAAAGAAGGCATAAAGATTGACTCAAATAGAGTCAAGTCTATTCAAGATCTTAATCTACCTACAAATAAGAATGTTGTTCATTCTTTCTTCAGAAAGGTGAATTTTTTATGGAGATTCATCCCTAAATTTGCTGAGAAGACTAGACATATTATGAACATGATGAAAGGGAAAACTATCTTCAACTAGACTAAAGAAGGCAAATCAGCATTTCAAGACATCAAGACTGACATTGCTCACGTCTCTACCTTGGTTTGTCCAGATTACCACAAAGATTTCATCATATATAGCTATGTGTTTGAGCATACTCTTTCAGTGATTCTTGTTCAACAAGACAAGGAAGGTATGGAATCCCCCATCTCTTTCATGATTTGTCCTCTCAAAACCCATGAAATAAAGTATTCAAATATAGAGAAGCATGCCTATGCCTTGGTAAAAGTAGTCAAATATTTCCACTTCTATATTCTGAATTCACATACTACTACCTTACTTCCTAACACTATAGTCAAGTCTATATTAACTCAGTAGGAGTTTGGCACAAAGAGAGGTAATTGGATTGCAAAAATCCAAGAATTTGATCTAGATATCAAGCCGATAAATTTGGTTAGAGGTAAAGGCCTTTGCCAATTAATGGTTGACAATAAACCAGAAGATACACAACATGAAGAAGCTAAAGTGGAAAATATGCCAACAGTCCTTTTTGTCTCCACTACCAATATATGGTACTCAGGTATTGCCTATTTTTTGACTTATGGTGAATTTCTTGCTCATTTGTCTTACAAAGAAAAGAGGACTATCAAGTTGAAAGCTGCCAATTTTGTCCTTTGGGATAATGGCCTGTACAAGAGAAGCATAGATGGAGTATTCCTTCACTATGTAGACAAGGAGCAGTAAACCTAGCTTTTTAAATCTTTCCACAATCTAGCCTATGGAGGACATTTTTTAGCTTCTATGACTACTCACAAGATTTTATGAGCCAGGTATTACTGGCCAACTCTTTTCCAAAATGCACATAAGTGGGTGAGAAAATGTGAACTCTGTCAGCAATTTATTGGAAGACCCAAGTTAGCTGCTATGCCTCTCAAGCTAGTGATCATAGAAGAACCTTTCCAACAATGGGGACTTGATTTGTTGGGACCATAAACCCATCTTCAAGTGTTGGACATGATTATGTCCTTACAACAACTGACTATTTCACCAAGTGGGTAGAAGAAATCCCAACTAAGCATGCTACTTCAAAAGTTGTATGCAACTTCTTCAAAGAGAATATCATTTCCAAGTTTGGAGTTCCAATCAAAATTGTTATTGATAATGCAGCTTGTTTCACCTCTCAAGAAATTACACAATTTTGTTTCCATTATGGAATTATACTTTCACTCTTTTGATTATTTTCCACAAGGGAATCAACAAGCTAAATCCAGCAATAAGAATCTAGTAACTATATCAAGAAGCTAGTAGATGACAATCAAAGAACATGGCATAAAACATTGGTTGATGCTCTATGGGTAGACAAAATCACACCCAAAAGGGCAATTGGTATGTCTCCTTTTCAACTTCTTTATGGTATCAATGCTAAGATACCAATCACCTTAGAATTGTCAGCCTTGAAATTGGCAAAGGCCATTGAAGATCAGACATATGAAAGCTCTCTTGATAAAAGAATCATGTAGCTGACTGAGCTGGAGAAATAGATAATCATGGTGGTAGATAGAATTTTTGCTCATCAAATTTTGGTAAAGAAACTCTTTGACCAGAAGGCCAAAAATCATGATTTCCAGATTAGAGATCAAGTCTTATTGTGGGACAAAAGGAGAGAACCAAAGGGGATGCATGGAAAGTTTAACTCCCTTTGGAGAGGCCCATTTATAATTCATCAACACATTGGTGAAAATAGATTATTGCTGAAATATCAAGATGGCACATTCTTTTCTCTACCCCACAATAGGGAACATCTGAAACACTTCAACTCTTGAAGTATCAAATCATTGCATATGTATATACGTATATTTGTATAGTTTTTAATTATGTTTTGTTTCATTTGTTTCCATTTTTGAAGCCTTTCATTTCTGGGTAGCATGATTACATAACCCAATGGTACACATGAAGACACTGGAGATTCTGGATTCTACTCCTTTCAATTCTTTTTGCAATTGATAAAAGTTCCCCAACTGGAGCCAGCTGTTGTTCCCCAAAAATATCAGCTATTTTTGGGACAAGATTTGAATTATTTTGGTCTTACAGACCAAAATTATCTCTTCCCTTTCCTAATTTTGTCTTGAGCATTCATATTCCTCATTTTTCAATCTTTTCAAAAATCTACAGAATGCAAATAGGCTCATTTCTACAAGTTCAACGGGATTCATGACTTCTACAGGTGTGTTCAATCAAAAGAATCAGTTTCTAACAATTGGTCATTTTCAGAATTGGTTCATCACCTTAGTTCAAATAGAAATTTCCATTGGCAAGCATCAACAACAGGTTCAACATTTGATTCATCTTTTGGTTCAACATCAAATGGTTCAAAGGCAGGTTCAATCAAGTGATTTAACACTTTATTTCAACATTTGGTTCATCCACTCAGTTTTAGCGCTTTGATTCATTCTTTGGTTCAATCAAACAATTCATCAATTGGTTCAAGGCTTTATTTGAACTGTTGAACCAAAATTTGGTTCAGTGTCTTGGTTCAACATTTGGTTCAATGGTTAGTTCAAACACATGGTTCAAAGCCTTGGTTCAATGTCAAATGGTTTAACATTTGGTTCAATGGAACGGTTCAATAGTTGGTTCATCACCAAAGTTTAAAGAGTTTCCCAAAGAAGACTGAAGGCCATTCAAAGACTGCCTAAAGAGTAGATACCCTTGTGGGAGGCTCTTCTTGACTCAAAATGGGTCATTCTTAAGGCTAGAAAGGGCAAATTAAATCCACAAAAATGCCAAATAAAAAAGCTAAAAGAAGACAAAGGAATGACATTCCTAAAAATGTCAAATTTAACACAATGAATTAGCCATTGATACTTTAAACATACAGACTAGAATACATTCACAAATTTCAAAGCCAAGACCAGCAGAAAGTGGAAAAGGAATAGAATAGTAAATTAAATCTAGGACACGATTCAATTAGTCAGACAAGGAGGAATGATGAAGATAAGATCAGATCACCAGGTGGACATTGAAAGTTACAAACTTTCAATAAACGTGACTTATTTCCTTGCATTGATAAAATCAAATGGGTAAAGCACCCCTAAGTTCCAGCGTGTCTTCTTAACAGATTCCAATGCAAAATGATGTATTGATTGTTCCCAAGTCCTTGAAGAGGCTATATAAGGGACTTTCTTCTATTTTAATAAGGATCTCTTTTTGACAATTAGAATGAACTCTGCCTAAATTGTAAAGCATTACTGAGACTTTGAGTTCAAATTGCCGATCATATTTTGTTACTAGAATAAGAAAGCAAGTGGTTTTTTAGACTTTGTGTTGTAATATCTTTGTTATTGAGGAAATTGTTCTTATGTCTTTTTATTCAATATATCTTCTATTCCTTTAATTCAACAAGCAGAATTAGTGACAACAGTCAAGAAGGTGTCCTAAAGAGTCAACTATGGAGAGACTTTGTGCCCCCATAATTGCCTTTAGTGTGTTTTCTTTTCATTTCTATGTAAAGGACCTTGAGGTGACTTTGTGCCCTCATTGTCATTCGTATCTTACTCTTGAGCAATCCAGGTGAAGATTTTGTGTTGCATCTCGATTTGTTGGTTATTACATCCTTCGCTACATTTTATTGTTACTACCAGGAGTATTATTTTGGTTTGTTGAATAGTACTTTTGAAAGAAGAGGAGTACTGTCTGTCTTATGTTTTTCCTTTGATCTATGTGCATCATCTCTGAAAGAAGAGAGATGGATGGTTTGTACCACCCATGAGTATTATTTTTTGTTTATATATATATATATATATATATATATAGGGAACCTCCCCTTGATGAAAGGAGAGATCAGTGTCTTTTTGATGTGGTAAAACTACACATTTGGATGACTAATTTTCCTATTTTGGCTGATCAGGCCTATTTTTTTAATCAGTATGTTGATTGACAAAATATTCAACCAACGTAGTGCCTAGTTTAAAAAAGTCTTCCCATTTACATATTACCTATATGGAGTCAACCGCTTATCCTAATGACAATTGTCTTTGATTGTTATACTCTACTAGAACACAAAGTTTGGTTAGTGTGAGGTGATGAAATACACAACACTAACCCCCATAGACTAATCATGATCTGTAAACTAAAAATACAAGTGTAGTACATTCAAAAATCAGTTGTTCATGTTTAAGAGATCCTTTAAATTCTCATTTTTTGTGTATAATTTTTCATAAATAAATTAAAATCAGAATTAAAATGAAGATCAGAATGCAATAATAATCAAAGAAAATCAAAGATATCACCAGTAAATTGATAACGGAGTTCAGCTTCAATAGCCTACGTCTCTGGGTCCATTCGAAGTGAGGACCATTCTCATTAATTTTGTGAAAAAAATGGCTTCCGAAATCTCTACAAGTCTTCAATTCACCTTCTCTGATCTCTATTTGCCTATAAATATTTCTCTCAGACCTGAAAACAAAGGCCCAAGGCTGCACAAAGTAAAAACAAGGCTCTAATCCTCTTAATTCTCTTTACATAGTAGGATTTTTGTGTCAATACAAGTAAAAATTACTCCTTTTTATAACACTTCAACCACCGTGGCTGAAGTGGTCAAGGCCTTATCTTTTTAGGTGCCAGGTCTCAAGTTCAAAATTGTCTTCCTCCATTCTAAGCACCTAGGGATGTGGGCAAGGGTGTCCTTCCTCCATGAGCACGCTTTGACCAAGGAATTAGTCCCACATTTGCTGGGAAAAGGTTGTTTTAATGCTTAAAATAACAAGTTTGCTGAAATTTGTAAATGGGAAGGATTTGGGCATCAACTTTGGCTGCCACCTAGCTTAGTCAATGCCTAGAAAGGAGGGATGCATATTTTAGTGTTTGTGGCATGGAGGTTTGACACCTATTTCCATTTGAAAATGTCAAATATCATGTGCATAAAATAAAACACCTAACAAAATTTCTTTTGCCCCCTATTTATTTTCCATGTGTCAAATGGAGATTGGTCCACTTGGCATTTCTCAACTATGACACGTCACTTTTGACACCCTTGTCGCATGATTTATTCAACTGGCTATATCTTGAGCATTCAGAATCCATTTTTTGAACAACTAAAAGTGATAGAAAGCTCTTGATGAGTACTATAATGTGCAAATAATTTGAACTGAAGTTGAAGACTTTGAAAAATAGAATGGTATATGGATCCACCTGGATCATTCCTCCCCACTGGGAAATTTTGGACCTCTAAAAGTTGAAATTAATTGGTAATGAGTTGAGGGTATTTTTCCCTCACCTTTATGACTTCCATCCATCTGGCCTTGCTTGGGTGCATCCCTTTGAGACCAACATGAATATAGTTAGCATTACCTCTTCACAAAGTTCTCATATTCCTATCAAGTATAGTATCTTCCTGCAATTATGTTAGATTTTCAGGAGAAAAATCATCAATGAAAGGAATGGATACACTTTCATCATGATCAATTATCATTGGAGGCTCATACTATTTCAGATTTTCCATATTTACAACTGAATAAATCTGCATGTAAGATGGTAAGTCTAATCAGAAAACATTTGTGCCAATTTTTTTTGTTATTCAAAAAGGACCATATCATATTGGTTTCAACTTTTTACCTTCACTTGTCAGTCTTTCCTTACTAATGTGAAGCCATACCATATCACCTACAACAAATTGGTGATCAATACGATGTTTCTCATGCCTAGCTTTGTAGTTGGCTTGACTTTTCTCCAATTGAGTATGAACAGTCTGATGAATGAGCTGTATTTGTTAAATGAACTTCTTGGCTTGAATGGCTTCTTTTGGTTCACCAACAGCTATATCTTATCCATAGCAAACTTCTAGAGGAGATTTAGGCAAGTAACCATAACAAACTTCAAATGGAGATTTCATAGTAGAAGAATGAAGTGCCTGGTTATATGCATGTTGTATGTAACACAATTGTTCATCCCATAACTTTGGATTTTTATTGCTATAACCACTAAGCAAATGTACCACAGTACGGTTCACAACCTCTGTTTATCCATCAGTTTGTGGATGAAATGAAATGCTCTCTTTTAATTTAGTGTCCATTAGTCACCACAAAGTTGACCAAAACTCCCCAATAAATTGAGAATCCTGATAAGAAATAATTGAAGTAGGCAAACAAAAATGAACCCATACATGTTTAAAGAACAAATATGTAGTGCCTTCACCAGTAATCTACTTAGTGAAAGGAATCAAAACACACATTTTGCTAAATCTATCCACAACCACATATAAATAGTCATGTTTTCTTTGTGTCATAGGCAATCCCCCCACAAAATCCATAGAGATACTTTCCCAGGGGCAAGTAGGAACAGGTAAAGGAGTGTAAAGTCCTAATTTCTTGTTACTAGGTTTACTTGTGGCACAAAGAGTACATTCCCTTATATATTTAGCAACATTTTCTTGCATACGAGGCCAATAACAATACATCTTCAAATGTGCAACCATTTTAGCAACTCCAAAATGACTAAAAATAAGAGAAGTATGTGCTTCTCTAATCATGTGCACCCTCTCATTTTGAGGAATACATAGTTTACCCAAATGATACAAAAGATAATTGTGTACATGATAGTCCAATTCTTCTACTTGTCTACTACTCATCAAGTCTTTATAAACATCCTGAAAATCAAGATCATTCACATATTGTTCTTTATAACTTTCATGAGACAAAGAACCATGTTGTAAAATAATAGATGCAACAACCATAGGAGGCCTAGATAGCATATCTACAACCTTATTCTGAATTCCTTATTTATACTTGATCACAAGATGAAATTGTTATAAGAAACCCATCCAATGAAAATGTCTAGATTGTTGTAGCTTAGTTTGTGATTGGAGATACTGTATGGGCTGATGATATGTATGTATTATTTTTTCTTTGCCCATTAAGTAATGTTTCCATTTTTTAACACTTTGAACGAATGCATACAATTCCTTATCATAAGTTGGATATTTTATTACTGCACTTGTAAAGGTTTCAGAATGATAACAAACTAGTTTCTTACCTTGCATTAAAATAGCTCCCATATCATACTCACTTCCATCCATCTCGATCTCAAATGGTTGTTGTATATCAAGAAGTGCCAACACTGGAGCAGTACTTATCTTTTCTTTCAAAGTGTTCAAGGCTTTTTGATGTTTGCCTCCCCATTGAAAGACCTATTTCACACTTGTCAAAGAATGCAAAGGTGATGCAATATATGAAAATTGAGCAATAAACTTCCACCAAAATTGTACTGGACCAAGAAAACTTCTAACCTCAGTTGTGTTAGTGGGTGTAGGTGAATTAACAATGACTGCCACTTTTGTAGGATCAATTTTCAATTCACCATGTCCTAAAATGTAACCCAATTATATCAAAGAGGTCTTGCCGAATTCACATTTTGACATTTTTAGATAAAGTTTTTCCCTTCATAATGCATCCATGACTTTCTTAATGTGGATCACATGCTCTTCCCATGACTTGCTGAAAATCAATATATCATCTAAGTAAACTATAACAAAATCATCAAGGAACTGTCTAAAAACATCATTCATCAATCTCATGAATGTAGCTGGGGCATTACACACCCTGAAAGGCATAACAAGCCATTCAAACAATCCATGTTTTGTCTTAAAGGCAGTTTTCCAAACATCACCTTCATTTATTCTTACTTGATGATATCCACTTCTCAAATCTAGCTTAGTGAAATAAATAGCAGGTTTTAATTGATCCAACAAATCATCAATATGAGGAAGAGGGTAACGATTATTAATAGTAATTTTGTTTAAAGCACAAAAATCAACACAAATTTTCCAAGTGCCATCTTTCTTTGGCACCAAAATAATTGGTGAACCAACAGGAGATGAACTTGGATGAATAACACCTCTATCCAATAGATCCATTACCTATTTTTTGATTTCTTCATTTTCCACCACTGATAACCTATGCATGCCAATGTTAGGGAAAGGAGAATCTTGCAATAGCTGAATTTCATGTTGAACTCCCCTTTTAGGGGGTAAGCCCTTAGGATCCTGAAATACATCATTGTAAGTAGAAATGATTTTAACCAATTCATTCTTGTGTCTAGGATCACACTTTTCCAAAGCTTGAGAATATTATTTTTCCTTAGACTTAATCAACATGAGACAAAAAGTCTTGCTTGAATTAACTAGTATTTTCATTTGCCTTGCTGTAACCAAGGAAAGACTTGTTCTAATGTGATGTGCTCTAACTATATATTCAATGCCATCCTTTACAAGCAAGTACTTATTCTCCTCTCTATATAAGATTGATTTTCTATCATAAAGATATGGGCTTCCCAAAACAATCCCACATATGTCCAATGGAACAACATCTAACTCAACCTCATCTATGAACTTGGATGTGATGGGAAACCTTAGCCTACAAGTTTGTGAAACTTATAGCTTCGCATTGTCACACACCTAACCTAGTGGATAAGGCTTTAGATGGGGATTGGTTTGTAAGCCTAGCTTCTTAACAACCTCTTCAAAAATTAAATTTTCTTGTGAACCACTATCAAATAGAGTGTCAATCTTAGTATGCTTTGAAATAACTCTAATGTGGAACAATTCATTTCTTTTCTTATCAACATGCACAGAATTTTGTCTAGAAGAAGATGCATCATTTGATGACTTAGTGCTAGAAACTGAAAGAGAAAAATCATTATGTAACCCCATAGATGTGATCTTAGTTTCATCACCTGAATCTGATCCTAAGTCCTGAACCATAGCATTAGCCTTCTTTTCTTTCTTTTGAAACCTCTTAGGCCTTAACTCAGGATGTAATTTCCAACACTTAGACTCATCATGATTTTTCTTGCAATGATTACAAAATGGTTTTCCTTCTTCCTTTTTAATAGTATAAGTGGATTTCTATTTATCCTTTCCTGATGAACTTCCCCCTTTGGATTGCTTAACATTAGATTTCTTACTTTTTTCTTTAAGAAAAGATTCTTTTGATTATTTTCCTCTAGCCTCTAAATGAGTGGATTGAACACATACTGCATCTAAATTAGTGGGATTGAACATAAAAATCATATGTCTTAAGTAACTATGCAACCCACCTATATATTTTAGTAGTGTTTTTTGTGTGTATAGAGGAACATTCAAAAGTAAAGCTTTTTTCCTAAAATCTTGTGTATAATCTTGAACACTTTGGCCTTTTCCTTGTCTGAAACTTTTCCAATCCATCATGGCTTGTTGCATATAGCCTAAATGATAGAATTACTTTCTGAGTTCTTCAATAAATTCATTCCAAGTAGAAATCGAGTTACTTTTTTGAAGCTCAGCTTCCTTCAACTTACTCTCCCACCAGATGAGAGATGTGCCTCCCATACGAAGAGTAGCCAAATGAATTTTTGACTCATCCCCTGCAATCTTTTAGACCTTGCAATAAACTTCAATCTACTTGACCCAATTATCCAAGTTTTTGGCATTAACTTCACTCTTAAACATTGGTAATTAAAACTTAATATCCAATTTTAGTGAAGGGAGGGATTCCACAGTTTTTTTACCGTCATTCGATGGAGAAGGTTTTTTGGTTTCTTTACCTTTTGATTCTTGTGAATCACTTTCTTTTTCATTCTTAGATTTCCTTTGTTTGTCATAGTATAGTTCCTTAACCATGCTTATCATGTCTATGAAAGCTCGGTGGAAAGCTTGTTTAGATTCCATCTCTTCTTTGGCCATCCTTGAAGCACACCTTGAACCAATCTCTGGATTATACTCAATGAGTTGTCCACCCTTTTGGGATTTAGACCTTGTCAACATACACTAGCAATCACTGTTAAATAACAACCACTCTGATACCAAAAATTTGATCCGTAAACTGAAAATATAAGTGTAGTACATTTGCAAATCACTTGTTCATGTTTAAGAGATCCTTTAAATTCTCTTTTTTTTGTGTATAATTTTGCATAAAAAATTTAAAACTGGAATTAAAATGAAGATCAGAATGCAATAATAATCAAATAAAATCAAAGATATCACCAGCAAATTGATAACGAAGTTCAGCTTCAATAGCCTACGTCTCTGGGTCCATTCGAAGTGAGGACCATTCTCATTAATTTTGTGCAACACATGGCTTCCAAAGTATTTAAAAGTATTCAATTCACCTTCTCTGATCTCTATTTGCCTATAAATATTTTTCTTAGACCTGAAAATAAAGGCCCAAGGCCGTACAAAGTAAAAACAAGGCTCTAATCCTCTTAACTATCTTTACACAGTCAAATTTTATTGTCAATACAAGTAAAAATTACTCCCTTTTATAACACTTCAACCACCGTGGCTGAAGTGGTCAAGGCCTTATCTTTTTAATTTCCAGTTCTCAAGTTCAAAATTGTCTTCCTCCATTCTAGGCACCTAGGGATGTGGGCAAGGGCATCCTTCCTCCATGAGCATGCTTTGACCAAGGAATTAGTCCCACATTTGCTAGGAAAAGGTTGTTTTAATTCTTAAAATAGAAAGTTTGTTGAAGTTTTCAAATGGAAAGGATTTGGGTGCCAACTTGGGCTGCCACCTAGCTTAGTCAACACCTAGAAAGGAGGGATGCATATTTTAGTGTTTGTGGCATGGAGGTTTGGCGCCTATTTCCATTTGAAAATGTCAAATATCATGTGCATAAAATAAAACACCTAACAAAATTTCTTTTGCCCCTATTTATTTGCCATGTGTCAAATGGAGATTGGTCCACTTGGCATTTCTCAACTGTGCCACGCCACTTTTGACACCCCTGTTGCATGATTTTTTTAACTAGCTATATCTTGAGCATTCGGACTCCATTTTTCAAACCGTGAAAAGTACTAGAAAGCTCTTGACAAGTACTACAATGTGAAAATTATTTAAACTAAAGTTGAAGACTTTGAAAAATAGAATGGTACATGGATCCACCTAGATCAAATCACGTGTTATCCTAGGGGAAGGGGTTTGTTGTTCCCAAAATTTATCACTTGTTTTTGTGGACAACCGGTCAATCATTTTGGTCCTACAGGCCAAAATGGTTTCTTTCTTCTTCAAAAAATGTTCTTAGTAGTCAATTTCTTCAATTACTCAAGCCTTTTTAGCAAAAGAAATCATAGATTTAATAGGTGAGCTTTCGCAAGGAAAATTCTAAAACACTTCAAGCATTTATTAAAATTTCAAAGGAATGAACCATTGAACTCCTCTTCAATGTGTCCAAAAGGTTCAAAACTTCAAAGGTTTAAAGAGTTGGAGTAAACCGTTGAACTATTGAACTCCAACGAGTTCAATGAGTTCAATGAGTTTAATGAGTTCAACGAGTTCAATGAGTTCAATGAGTTCAAAGATTTCAAAGTTTAAAGTTCGAGTGGAAGATTCTAGAAAAAGGTTCGACCAAATGGTTCAAATAATTAGTTCAATGACACATTGAACTCCTAAAGAAGACTGAGTGAATGCAGCTCTTTTGTAAGAAATATTGAACCACTAAACCACCGAACTGATAAAATTTGAACCATTGAGCCATTGAACTGGTGCACTCTAAAAGGTTCAAAGGTTCAAGGTTCAAAATGGTTCAAGTGACCAGTGACGTCCCCACAGATGTCAAATTTAGGGTAATGGAATAACCATTGATTTTCAAAGATACAGACCTGGGAACAAACTCAGTGACTAGTGGAGGAAGGAGCTGAAGGAGCTAGCAAAAAGTGAGAAGATAGCCCTGAGAGCTCATATCACCAGGAAGAGACACAATATAGAAAGGAAAGAGGGAACGATATAGGGAATCTAGAAATATTTGTAGAAGATTTATTTTGGTAAGTGGAGCAGTCCACTAGGTGGATATCAGAGAGCACAAACATTCAATGGTGTGACCTATTTTTCTTCATTAAGTAAAGGTGAATGGATAGTCGTGTACATATCATAAAATAAGACCAGGTGGCCCATACTTTGGAAAAGACATTTGATATAATTTGAATGCCAAAGTCTAGGCTGATAATCTACTCCAGCATGGCCCCTTCATCTAATTTCAAATACATTCAATGCATTGAATACAGCATGGGCCATTTCATGAAAACAAGCACCAAAGTTTTTCTTTGGTTGTTATATATTGTAATCTCTTAGTTTGTAGAAGAGATATCTCTCAGTTATCAAAAGTAAAACTCTACCCAAATTGAAAGGCATTCCTGAGACTTTGAGCTCAGATTGTTAATCATATTTTATCAGTTGAATGAGAAAGCAAGTGACCTTTCAGACTTTGTGTTGAAATAGCTTGTGTTATCTAGAAAATTGTTCTTATGTCTTTTTCCTAAATAAAATCTTGTCCATTTGATCAAATAAGTATAACTAGTGGAAATAATCTAGAAGATGTCTTGAAGTCGACTATGGGATACTTTGTGCTGCCATAATTGTCTTTAATCTATGCGCTTTGTGTTTTAGTGTAAAGGATATTGAAGAGACTTTGAGATCCACTTATCCTTCATAATATTTTACTTTATTATAGTTTTAGGTGGAGACTTTGGGCTACACTTAACTCTACTATGATAATTCATCCTAAATTAGTAAGAGAAGCAATGAAAGACTTTGTGCTTTCATGGGTTTCTTGTGGTTACAGTTACTACCCGTGAAGTCTTCCTCTAGTTTTCTAAACATCATTTCTGAAACAAGAGAAATGCCTTTAGTAATTACCCAGAAATCTTCCTTTACGTTATGAACATCATCTCTGAAAAAAGAGAGATGGATGGTGTTATCTCACCCCTGAGTCTATTTTTAGTTTATATTAGTAAATAGTAGTTTATAAGGAACCTCCCCTAACTTATAGGGAACCTCCCCTTGATGAGAGGAGAGATTTATCTCATTATGTTGTGGTAGACATACCCATTTTTCCATGTAAATCTCCTTGTGCTATGGTTGATATACCCATTTTGCCATTAGCTAGTTGATGACAAAATATTCACCCAACAATTTTTGGTAACTCTGTTGGGGAAGAATGCATAGTTTAAAGCCTCAAGATTTAAGTTGAAGTAGTTTCAATTCTTTTCCATTTCTATTTTCACTCTAGTAAATCCATGGTACACGCAAAGCTAGAGAGATCAAGGTATTTTTGACCCTATATTTGAGTTTGTGTAGAAAAATAATTTTGACCTTTCTCCTCCATAATCTCACCTTCAGTGAACCAGGAGTTTTCCTCCTACCAACGTCAGGTCTCCAATACCAGGCAAAGATTTTCTTTCCTCTACTAGCAGATATTTGTCTATACATAGCCCTCAAAGATTTGTTATCCCTCCTTTCAACCATCATATCATGGTATCCCAAGGCCCCTGGGGTAACAGTTTTGGTCCCTTGCATCTAACCCCACCTTCACATGAACTACCCTGCAATTCAAGAAATAATTTTCCCAAGTTCTATGGTGATGGGAGAGTTCATCCTGATGAACATATTGCAAATTTCTACATAGCCTATGGTGTGATAGGCATTACATATGAAGACATAGTAGTCAGACTATTTGTAGAAACATTATAAAGTACTGTTGCAGATTGATTCTATTATTTACAAGCACAAACTGTAATTGACTGGAATACTCTCAAGGCCAAGTTTGAAGCTATATTGAAACCTTCAAAAGATGCACATTCCATATTAGCTCAACTCATGAAAATGAAGAAGGAGCCTCATGAACCTATGTGAGACTTCATTTCTAAATTCAACAAGTTGAGGAACAGGATTCCTACAATTGCTCAGCCAACACCTAAAAATCTTAAATGCTTCTTCATAAATTCTTAGCTTTCTAAAGTGAGTTTTCTATTGAGGTGGGTTGGCCACATAGACCTTGTTATAGTTCATATTTTGGCCACTAAAGTTGAAGATGATCTTATCTTGGTAGGAAAGATAAGAAGAGATCCTAATCCTAATAGAAATAAATCTTCTTCATCTATTAAAAATTCTTCTATAGGCACCACTGATCTTATGGTGAGAAAGTTAGCAAATGAATTGCTAGCTTTGAAAAATAAAATGGCACAAGGGATGTCTACTCATCCTTCTTATTGAGATATACCAAGGAGGATGTTTCCCAACCAGTCATATCAAGGCAATGCTACCAAAAATCAAGGGCAAACAAATTATCTTCCTCCCCCATAGGGGAAGCTCACCATTGAAGTAGTACCAACTAACTTAGTAGTTGGTTATCATAAAGCTAAACATGATTCCTCTTTCCAACCTAAGTTTGACCAAGAAGATGACTCTAATCTCTTCATATAAGGAGAAGAAGAATTAGCTGGTGACTCCAACATTGGTTTCTTGAATTACTAGAATAAAGCTAGAAGTAAGGGAGAAATGTTTCATACATCATATACTAGATTTACCAGGTCCCAAAACTAGTCAATGCAACAAGTTGATAAGGGAAAATAGGGGAAGAATCTCAACTAGCAATTTCAATGGCTAAATGGGGGACTGCTCTGCCCTTCCAATCAAAGGACCCAGTGATCAATAAAAAAGTAAGTACCTCAAACAATCTTGTACCTTCTACTTCAATTTCTCAGACCAATAGCACACCTAAGAAAAATAAAAATGATGGACTTCCTTCCTCTGTTCCTAGTTATTTTCAATTATTTGATATAATTGACCATAATGTCTGAGTTTGAATACTTACAAACCAACCCTGAGTAGTTGGATAGGCTAGCTGAATGCATCAAGAATGAAACTGTTCCTATAGGACAAGATGTTTCAAAGGTAACTCATGATCCCCCAAAGAACACATCCACCTAAAAAAATCTTGTCATTACTCCTCCTATTACCCTTGGGAAAATAGAACCTTTCTATGTTTCCCTATTGATAAATTGTCATAAGCTGAACAACTGCATAATAGATTCGAGAGATTCTAAAAATGTTATGCCCACCAAGGTGGAATATTCTCTCAACCTCAATCTGACTAAAACTTTTGGTAGATGTTTCTCCATGGAAAATAAAAAAGTGCCACTGATGAGCCAATTCAAAGATGCCTAATTTGCATTTACGGCCTTCCTAGAAAAAAGGATTAAAATGAAAGTCTTGGTGGCTGACGTTCTGGCTTCCTATGGCATTTTGATTGGATGAAATTTTTGCAAAGATTTTGGTGGAAAATTTAACATGGACCTGTCTAAGGTGAGGATACATGTGAAGGGCATCATGCAAAGGTTGCTTCTTGAGAAGGAGGTAAAGTACATTATCACTCAGACATCAAACCCTGAAGCTAAAATCTTGTTTGAATCTTCAAGAATAGGTAATTACTTCATGTCCACTAAAGATGTTTCTATTGCATTAGATGAAAGTCCTGTAGGTGACAATCTAAAAAATTTAGATAGGACATCAAAAGAATTGGTAGAGCACAGTTCAAGTGAAAAATAATCCTCCCTCCTTGACTAAGGGAAATCTGAAAGAAGATATGATTCTAATGATGTCTAGATCTTAGAATTCGATGGCAGTAATTCTTCTACCAATTTTAGAGCTAGAATTGTTTTGATATCTCTGTTGACCAATTTTTCCCACAAGTGAAATCTTGGTCACCATCTACACTTGCTTTGCAAGACCAATTAATTTTGGGTTACAAGGTCCATCTTCCAGTTTCAATAGTTTCATTTCAAGCATTGGCTCAGCCTAATTCATCAATTGGCCTAGTTCAAATTCGAAGGCAAGTTCCTTCTCCTGGTTCAATCTCTTAGTTCAACTAAGTGGGTTCATTGGCCTAGTCCATACAACATCCAAGTTCATTGCCTTAGTGGAGGGCCGGCGCTTCAAAGGGAAATCCAGGTAAGTCTTATTTTATAAGTTCAAACTTACCAAAATTTGCTAAATCTCGACCAAAGCTTTCAAATTCAAAGACAAAAGCCCATGGAGGGGAAACACAAACAGACTCAAGAGCAAATATAAGTCTGCCAAGTAAATAAAGTCCGTAGGACTTTCAAAGCCCAGCAGCCAGTGGGGAAAAAGAGACCGCAAACATGCAGCCAGTGGTGATTTCACTGTGCATTACAGCCAGTGATGTTTTCACCGTGCATTGCAGCCAGCAGTGATTTCACCACACATTGTAGCTAGCAGTGATTTCACCGTGCATTGTAGCCAGTGGTGATTTCACCAAGCATAGCAGCTAGTGGTGATTTCACCACACATAGTAGCCAGTAGTGATTTCACCGTGCACAGCAAGGTCTACAAACAGCTAAAGCCCGATGCAATTCAAATGCCACATGGAAAATAAGGTCCACAAAGCAGCCCATGAAGGCCTAACAACGTTTAAGGGACCATCCAAGTTAACAAGGCAGACAGTGAAGGCCAAAAAATTAGGCCACATAAGTTAACATGGATTCAACATAGCTGACAGGGACCCACCAGCATTAGCAAAAGCAGAAGGGTGCCCGCAGGGAGGGAAATAAAGTGACAAGAGGGCACCCGTAGGGAAGGATATACATAACGAAGGCCACGCACGGTAGTTTGCGAGAAAATCACCATGCACGGATCACAACATTGAGCGGTAAAATAACCACAAACAATAGTCCATGGGGAAAAAAGCCTGTAAAACATAGAAAAGGGCCTAACTAGCTGGCAGAGGAGCAGGTCGTGTGGAAAACAAGGAAGGCAAGTCGTTGACCAGATAAGACAAAATGAAGAAAAGGACAAGGCAATAAGCATGGTCCCAATAGAATTTCTGATGTCAGCTACAGTGGTTTTCCCTTTCTCAATGAAGACTCGAGCAACCACTTGCAAGTAAAGTGCCAATGAGTCTCCTCTTGGCTTTTCCATATAATTTGGTGGACTTGGTCATTTTAATCATCTTCTCCAATTCTGTAAAGAGCACAGCTCTACAAATTTTCCACCTAAATCAATAAAATACAATTTTTGCCTCCACCTTGGATAGATTTTTTGTGTATGTCATGAGTATTATTTGTGTTTAGTCATTATCTTCGATGCTTTCACAGGTTAATGCCAACAGACTAGCCATCTATAAGGCTCCAGTTTCCAGTTCACAGGAGAAGAGTTATTTTGAGAAGTAAGACAAGGGAAGTCATTTACAGTGTGTGTAGTATAACACCTTGGTGAGTCTCTGTCTCTATTTTTCTAAGGACCTTTCCCTATCTTTCTTTGTAAACTGGTTTCTTTGCCAAGCTTGAAGTGCATGTCATATTGTTTAGTCTGATTTTGAGTGTGGATGTGGGAGGGTCAACCTTTATTTTGGTGTAGTACCTCTTTAGAGTAGGCTATTTGTTTTCCTATATTTTCTTCTCCCTTTTCATCCCCCCCAATATATCTATATATCTATATTTTGCACTACCTGAAACAAACAAGATACATCAGAGGGAACTAGCCCATACCTAGAGACTCTCCTCTCCTACTTCGTCATCCCATAGGCGAGAGAGGAGTTTTCATGTTGCGGGGAGAGGGCAGGAAATTGTTTTCCTGCCACCGGGTGCAATCTCCAGCATCAACAGTTTTGGCACACCCGGTGGGACTGTAATTTTATCAGTTTCCAACGTAGTAGTATTTTAGGATTGATGTTGGCCCTGCTACAGTCATTTCAAAGATTTTTAGCATCTGGTGACTCCACTGGTAAGAGCTTAGTTCTTTGTTTTAAGACCAGTCACTTAAACTTTTATGCCAAAAGTCACCACAAGGTTAACTTCAAGGGGGATCCCTTTTGTTTTCATTGAGTTGCCTTTAAACTCTACTAAAAGGCTCAAGTTTGAGAGAACTCACCCTTATCCATTAGTAAATCCTCCTAGACTTGTTACTAGGAACACCAACTCAGCTCAGCCATAGTTACAGCCTGTTCCAGCCATGGCATTGCCTTTTGTAGATTTTCGCGGTGAGAGCCCCTTAAACCTCCCATGCTATGATCTGATTCCAGGAACAGCTCTAAAAAATGTGCCTTATTTTGATGGAGTGGGGCCAATTACAGTTGTTGAGCATATCAATAATATTGCCAACCTTTGCAATATTCACAATATAACAGAGGAAAACATTGCCATCAGATTGTTGGCACTGTCCCTTAAAGGCAAGGCTCTTGATTGGTATGAAACCTTGCCTATGAATTCAATACATTCCTAGAATGAATTAGGCATTCAGTTGATAGATCTTTTTGGGGAAAAGAGTGATGGTCTCTCACTTGCTGAGCAACTGATGACTATAAAAAGAGCTCCACACGAGTACATGCAGGACTTCAACACACATTTTCAAAAGACTTAGAATAGAATTCCCATCCTGGTAAGACCGACTCCTAGCTACACTTTCTTGTACTATTTAAAGGCATTAAACAGTGATATTGTTGTGATGATCCAATCTATGGGAGGACATATACTGCCAACTGCTTACGACATTGCCATAGCAGCCAAAAATTTCTTGGTTCAAGCTAAGAAAATCACCCCTAGGCCCCACATGCCACTTTTCCCAGAGATGCTGCCCCCTATACAAACCGTTGCACCCACATTAGCCCCTATGCCTAGCATTGAGAAGCCAGCTGTTGTTCTGTCAAATGAACTACATGAGGTTAAAAGCCTATTACAAAACATGTCAAATGAACTTGTAGCTCTTAAAAGGCAACAAGCTCAAAATAACAAGCCAAATCTGAGATATCAACATTATGGTCAAGCACCTAGAAACCCTTTTCAAGGCTATAATCAAGGACAAGGTCATCTTACTCAGACCAGGCCTTATCAAAATTATAACTCAGGTCCCTCTTCATCATCTAAAGCCATGGTGCCGATTTAGAATAACCTTGTACAGGAATAGCCTAGCTGTTCGACCATGGGACATGGTTAAGAGCAAGCTGTCCATACGAGCGACATGATGATTTTTTTTCAGAATTTAAAAAATCAGGCTGCTAATTTTTTCCCAGTTTTTTGAGTTTTCAGCTCAGCCCAACACGAGTAACAATCAAACTCAGCCAGATTTTACCTTGATAAATCACGAAAAGGGTGAGCTCTGTGTAATTAATCATGAGGGCATTGCAGACAATCAAGTTGATTGCATTGTAGCCAACATGAGATTTAAAAGAAGAGTAGTTGGAAAAGCATAGGCTTCCCCTCAGGCAGCAACGAATCCTCCATCACATCCATTTCAAAGGGCCCTAATTTCCAGACAACTATCTGCACCTCTAGCTCCTCAATCTATAGCTCCAGCCGAGATCAACCCAAAGGAAAGCACAAAGGCTCCCACTCTAATCAGCCCCCAAGTTAATATAGTTGATCAAATGAAGAAATTGCATGTGAGCATTTCTCTATAGGATTCATTGTCTCTTCTAGGACAAAGGGATGTATTGAAGAAAAAATTACATGAGCTAGATCGACAGGCCATCCCAGCAGACACTAATAACATCCTAATGACAAATGGGCAGCCTTCTGCTTTAGGTCAGGTAAAGAAAGAAGAAAGGACTTCCCCCTTTTATGTATCTTTGATCATAGGGGATTTCTTAGTACACAATTGCATAATCGACAGCGGGGCCATCACTTCAGTGATGCCCAAGTGCATTGCTGATAAGATGGGATTAAATTATGAAGCTATGAACAAAGGAGTCTTCCAACTAGATGGGATGCCTACAAAGACAGTCAAAATTTTGAAGGGATTGAGTTTAACATTGCATGCCTGCCCGACATTCTCAATCCCCCATGATATATTGGTAGCGGACGTTCCTCCATATTTTGCAATCTATTTGTCTAGGGACTTTACGTCCAAGATAGGTGGCTATCTAGTAGTGAATTGGTCATATCTGGTTTTCAAAACCAAGTACAAGACCAAAGTGAAAATTGAATCTGAGCCACTCTACAAGGACCACCTAGAGCCCTATTCACCCAAGGCAGTAAATGTTAGTTACACTATCATCGATCCAGAAGAATCTCAGATGGACCAATCTTCATCTTCTACTATTGAAGGAGTCACAGATCTACTCTTGGATGAGTAGGGAAACACTAACTTCAATCACGATCCTTATAATTTTATTGAGGAGGAAGACCTTGGCATTTATTGCTTGCATGAAGAAGGCACCATCATGCCCAATATAATGAAGGAGAACAAAGAAGACCTTGGTCTATGGCAGCTATACTTCAACGATTCTAGAAGTAAACTGGGCATTGGTGGTGGGGCAATGTTAGTTTCCCCTTCTAAGGAAAGGTACTTTTCAGCCTTCCATTTCCAATTCTCTTGCACATGTAATGTTGCAAAATATGAGTCTTTGATTCATGGACTTGAGTGGGCAAGAAAGAGAGGGATTAGGAAGTTGCAAATCCTGGGGGACAGTGAACTAATTGTGAACCAAATAAGAGGCCTGAACTTGACCAAGAACTCCTTGTTGAAGTCTTACAAGCATAGAGTCTAGGACTTGATGGAGGATTTCCTTGCTCTCAACATTACCTCGATTCCCAGGGAATAGAATAAGCAGGCTGATAGGCTAGCAGCTATTGGCACCCAATTTGATGTTTCAAAAGAGATAAGTAGGGATTGTGGTTCACACCATTTAAAAGTGGTGGTTCGGCCTTCAATTCCAGACAATGTTACAAATTGGTAGGTCTTCAAAAGTGACCAACAGATAGCTCTCTTCCTGTAGGAAGAAGTTGAGTTTGCAGTCCATAATCAAGCAAAATTACAGTAGCAACACGGAAATCAGATTGTTCAATTGAAGAACAATAAACTCCCTAAGGGTCTGGTCACACTTGAAAGTATTTTCAACAGAGATGACCAACTAAGAGATGACAAAGCCTGCATCACTACCAAAGAGGAGAATTATGAAAAAGTTGAAATCTTCAAGGACAAGTTGCTAGCGCTTGGTAAGGTCTTCACATTTCAAGAAAGGCAAGCTTTCATTCTACTGTGTCAGGAGTTCGCTGATGTCTTTGCCTAGAATTATAGTGACTTGAAAGGGTTCAATCCAAGGCTCGCCTAGCACACCATTGAATTAGAGGAAGGTGCAAAACAGTCACACAAAAATAGAGGCCTGTTAATCTGATGATCAAACTCCTTATTCAAAAAGAATTTGTCAAGTTGATTGAGTCCAGCATTATATTTCCGATCAAACATTCCTCATGGTTAGCCAATTTGGTTCTAGTTAGAAAGAAAAATGGGGAGATCATGCTGTGCATTGACTTTAGAGACCTTAATAAAGTCTCTTTAAAGGATCATTATCCCCTCCTGAACATGGAGTAGATCCTCCAAAAATTAACTAGTTCTAAATGTTTCTCCCTCCTGGATGGTTATTCAGGATATAATCAGATTCTGGTGCGAGGCTGTGACCAATACAAAATAGCCTTCACCACTAAATGGGAGACATTTGCCTACCAAAAAATGCCTTTTAGGCTATCCAATGCTGGTGCTACCTTCCAGCGAGCCATGGACATGGCTTTCAGTGGTTTGATAAATAAGAATGTGCTGGTGTACCTTGATGATATAAAGGTTTTCTCCAAGGAGGCGGGCCAGCACATGGAACACCTCAGGTAGATTTTTAAGAGGTGTAGGGAATTTGGCATCTCTCTAAATCCAAATAAATGTGTATTTTCTATTCATGAGGGGAAACTTCTTGGCCACATTGTGTCTAAGGAAGGTTTGTCTATTGACCCCGAGAGAGTCTGCTCCATCTTGGAGATGTCCCTACCAAAGCACAAGAAAGGCCTACAGAGTTTCTTTGGCTAGATAAATTTCATTTGGAGGTTCATTCCAAACTTTACTGAGATAGTTAAACCCCTAACCTCTATGCTAAATAAGGGTGAAGAATTCAAGTGGACAATGCCAAGAAAAGACAGCTTTGAAGCCATCAAATAGGCTTTAACCCATGCTCCCACTCTAATCAGCCCCGACTTCAATAAAGGCCTCAATCTCTATACCTTCAGCAATGGAGAAGTGATATATGCTATGCTTACTCAAGCAAATAGTGATGACCTCGAGCAACCACTCACCTTCTTCAGCCAAGGGTTAGAGGACTTCAAAATTAGGTACACCTACGTAGAGAAGCAAGTATTGGTAGTAGTGCATAGCCTGAATAAATTTAGATATATGTTGTCAAATAGCAAGATCCATCTCATGGTTCCACATCTTGGTGTCAAAGATTTCTTGACCAATCAAGACTTAAATGAGAAAAGAGCAAGATGGATCACCAAAGTGATGGAGTACGACATAGACATCAAAATCACCAAGTTGGTGAGAGGAAGGGGCCTGTGTGAATAGCTAGTTGTAGATTTGAGACAAAGGGGTGAAGACAGCTTGCTGATCCATGATGCAGCCACTACAAAAGAACCAGCTATCATAAGAGATTGGACGCTGGATATGAGGCATTTCCTTCTTACGGGCGAATGTCCACAAGGTCTCGGTAGGGCTAAAAGAAGGTATTTTAAACTTTAGTCCCTTCCTTATGTTTTGATTGATGGAGCATTATTTAGGAAGGATCTCTCTGAGTTTCTCCTAAGATGCATTAACCCCAGTCAGGCTGACAAGGTATTGGCTGAGTTTCACGATGGGCCAGCAGGTGGCCATTTCGCCCCTAAGACCACAACAGCAAAAATAATGAGAGCTAGCTATTTCTAGCCCACTCTTTTCAAGGATACCTATGCCTAGGTAAGGAAGTGCCAGAAGTGTGCACTTTTTGATAGAAAATAGCGATTGGCTGCCATGCCCCTACAACCCATTCAAGTTGAACAACCATTCATGCAGTGGGGCCTGGATTTCATAGGGATGATCAATCCTCCCTCCAATGTCAAACACAAATGGGTCTTGACTGCCACTGACTATTTCACAAGGTGGGTGGAGTTTGTTTCTCTAAAAGAGGCAAATGAAAGCGTAGTCCTAGATTTCTATGAAGACCTAGTGACAAGGTTTGGGGTCCCATCCACCATAATCTCAGATAACGCCTTAGATTTTCTGGGAACCAAAACTAGTGAATGGGCACTGAGGTATGGTATATACCTTAGCACTTCATCAAATTACTACCTACAGGGGAATGGGTTGGCTGAGTCCACCAATAAGAATTTAATCAGAATTATAAAGAGGACCATGGAGGAAAATCAAAAAACTTGGCATGCCAAGTTGAAGACAACTCTATGGGTCGATCAAATCACTCTGAAGAGAGCAATCAAAAATTATCCATATACTCTTGTGTATGGAAGGGAAACAAGGCTTCCCATCTCACTCAAATTGCCATCACTGGACTTCGCTCATCAACTACAATTAGAAGAAGGAACCAGCATGGAAGTCAGACTGTGTGAGCTAATGGAGCTCCAAGAGATAAGGGACCATGCCATGGCTGCTATGTCTAGTCGCTAGTAGCAAGTGAAAAGACATTTTGATAAGAAATCTTCATCAAAAAATTTCACTGAAGGAGACATTGTCTTAAAATGGGACGAACATAGAGCTAAGCCTAGAAAACATGCAAAATTTGATGCCCTATGGAGTGGTCCTTACATGATCACTCAATGCAAGCAGCATAATGTGTTCCAACTTTCCAGGTTAGATGGTGAAAAACTACGTATCCCAGTTAATGAGATACATCTGAAGCATTGCCACTAATTTTTGGTTTGGCTGTACATAGTTTCCCTTATTTTCTTTCCTATTTTCCCTAAGTGCAGTTTGCACAGTTAGTTGTTTTTAGCCTTATGTGTTTCCTTTTACGTATGGGGGTGAAAGTTTCAAGTGTGATTTTGGGATCTCGAAGGCTGTTGTGAACTCTCTTCAAAGTTACCATCTGACTCCGTGCCCAATGGATATTCAAAAGCAACTAGGTCCTAAGCATAGCAGGCAAGCTTCCCCTATGAGTCACCAATTTGTTAACCAATTTTGCCCACAAGCAAAATCTTGGTCACCTTCTACACTTGCTTTGTAAGACTAGTTAATTTTGGGTTGCAAGGTCCATCTTTAGGTTTCAACAGTTTCGTTTCAAGCATTGGCTCAGCCTAATTTGTCAATTAGCCTAGTTCAAATTCGAAGGCAAGTTCCTTCTCCTGGTTTAATCTCTTGGTTCAACTAAGTGGGTTCATCGGCCTAGTCCATACATCATCCAAGTTTATTGCCCTAGTGGAGGGCTGGCACTTCAAAGGGAAATTTTGGTAATTCTTATTGTCTAAGTTCAAACTTGCCAAAATTTGCTAAATCCTGACCAAAGCTTTCAAATTCAAAGACAAAAGCCCACAGAGGGGAAACACAAATGGACCCAGGAGCAAATATAAGTCCACCAAGTAAATAAAGTCTCTAGGACTTTCAAAGCCCGACAGCCAGTGGGGAAAAAGAGACTGTAAACATGTAGCCAGTGGTGATTTCACTGCACATTGTAGCCAGTGGTAATTTCACTGCACATTATAGCTAGCAGTGATTTCACTACGCATTACAGCCAACAGTGATTTCACCACGCATAGCAGCCAATGATGATTTAACTGCACATAACAAGGTCCACAAATAGCCAAAGCCTGATGTAATTCAAATCCCACGTGGAAAACAAGGTCTGTGAAGCAGCCCATGAAGGCCCGACAACATCTAAGGGACCATCCAAGTTAACAAGACAGAGAGTGAAGGCCAAAAAAGTAGGCCACATAAGTTAACATGGATTCAACATAGCCAATAGGTACCCACCAGCATTAGCAAAAGTGGAAGGGTGCCCGTAGGGAGGGAAATAAAGTGCCAAAAAAGTGACAAGAGGGCTCTCGCAGGGAAGGATATACATAACAAAGGCCACGCACGATAGTCCGTGGGAAAATCACCACGCACGGCTCATAACATTGAGCGATAAAATAATTGTGAACAATAGTTTATGGGGAAAAAAGTCCATAAAACATAGAAAAGGGCTCGACTAGATGGTAGAGGAGCAGGTCGCATGGAAAACAAGGAAGGCAGGCCATTGACCAGATAAGACAAAATAAAGAAAAGGACAAGGCAGCAAGCATGGTCCCGATAGAATTTTTGATGTCAACTATAGTGTTTTTCCCTTTCCCAATGAAGACTCGAGCAGCCACTTGCAAGTAAAGCGCCAATGAGTCTCCTCTTGGCTTTTCCATATAAATTGGCAAACTTGATCATTTTAATCATCTTCTCCAATTTTGTAAAGAGCACAACTCTGCAAATTTTCCACCTGAATCAATAAAATACAGGTTTTGCCTCCATCTTGGATAGATTTTCTGTGTATGTCATGAGTATTATTTGTGTTTAGTCATTATCTTCGATGCTTTCACAGGTTAATGCCAACATACCAGCCATCTATAAGGCTCCAGTTCATAGTTCACAGGAGAAGAGTTCTTTTGAGAAGTAAGATAAGGGAAGTCATTTACAGTGTGTGTAGTATAACACCTTGGTGAGTCTCTGTCTCTATTTTTCTGAGGACCTTTCCCTATCTTTCCTTGTAAACTGGTTTCTTTGCCAGGCTTGAAGTGCATGTCATATTGTTTGGTCTAATTCTAAGTGTGGATGTGGGAGGGTCAACCTTTATTTTGGTGTATTACCTCTTTAGAGTAGGCTATTTATTTTCCTGTATTTTCTTCTCCCTTTTCATCACCTCCAGTATATCTATATATCTATATTTTGCACTACCTGAAACAAATAAGATACATCAGAGGGAACTAGCCCATACCTAAAGACTCTCCTCTCCTGCTTCACCATCCCACAAGCGAGAGAGGAGTTTCCATGTTGTGGGGAGAGGGCAGGAACCTATTTTCGTGCCACCAGGTGTAATCTCCAGCGTCAACAATCTCCTTAGGGAGATATTTTCCCCTATTCATACAAGTTACAGTTTAATAATACCAACAACACTACTGAGTATGAATCTTTATTATTTGGATTGAAATTTTCTCATACTAAAGGTGTTAAAATTATTCATGCTTAAGGAGATGTAGAGCTAGTGGTTTGTTAGGTAAGGAACCTGTATCAAACCAAGAATGAAATATTGTGACATTGTCGCAATCTAGTATGGGACTGTATTGAAATTTTTTTATGCTTTCAGCATTTTTGCAGTGCCTATAGAATTCAATGATCGAGCAGATTCCTAGGCCATCTCTATGACCCTCATGATTCCTCACAAATATTTCAAAGGGAATAAGTACACTATCGAACTAGTCTTTCAACCAAGTACACCTACTAATGCCAACCATTGGTAGGTATTTAATGGTGATAACCAAATCATTACTTTTCTAGAATAGATAGATAACTTTGAGGAGCTTTGCTTTGAAGGTAGTAAAGATCTACCATGAGAATTAGCTCCCAAAATGGATTCAAAAACTAGTGAAGAGTTCCTTCAACTCAAAGGGAATAAAATCCCAAAAGGGTTAGTTTCTCTGGAGAAGCTATTTGATAAGCATGACAGGTCTGTCAAGCAGTGACTAATAGATTCAAGTTCCTCTAAAGAGTTTGATCAAATAAATTTGAGTACAGAAGATAATCTCAAAATGGTCAACATTGAGAATTATTGCACTCTTGATGAGAATCTCAAATTCATTACTCTGCTTCACCATTGCATTGATGTTTTGACGTATTCTTATGATGATCTAAAATCTCTCAGGCCTAAATAAATTTGATATGAAATTCCTCTCAAGGTTGGGTCATTGCCTCACAAGCAAAAACAAAGGTAGTACAATCCTAGGATATTAGGTACCAATCTTTTTGAGATCTAAAAAATGTTAAAGGCAAGGATAATTTTTCCAATCCATCATTCCACTTAGATTGTGAACATAGTCCCTGTGAGAAAAAATAATGGGGAGATTCACCTCTGTGTTGATTTCAAGAACTTAGATCAATCCTCTCTAAAGGACAACTACCCCTACCCATCATGGATCAAGTACTATAGACAGTGACTGGTTCAGAGATGGTATCAATGTTAGATGGTTTTTTGGGGTATATTCAAGTGGATGTTGGTGAAGCAGACCAACATTAGACCACTTTCACTACACCTTGGGGCACCTTTGCATATCACAAAATATCTTTTGGTTTGACTAATGTTGGGGCCACCTTCCAGAGAGTAATGGATCTTGATTTTAGATATAAAATGGGGAATTTCATTGTGATATATCTTGATGACTTGACCATCTTTTCCAAACATCATCCTGATCATGTGCATCATTTACAACAAGTGTTGGAATGATGTTGATAGTATAACATTTCCCTTAATCCCAAGAAATCATTTTTTGGAGTTACAGAGGGGAAACTTCTCGGTCATACTATATCCTGAGAAGGCATAAAAATTGACTCAAAAGAACTAAATCCATCCAAGAGCTTACTTTTCCTACTAGTAAGATTGCAGTTCATTCTTTCTTTGGGAAGGTGAAATTTCTACAAAGATTCATTCTTGAATTCATAGAGAAGACTCACCACATTGTCGACATGATGAAGGGAAAAGCTACTTTCCACTAAACTGAAGAAGGCAAGTCAGCATTTCAAGATATCAAGAAAGTTATCACCCATTCCCCAATCCTAGTTTATCTAGACTATACCAAAGACTTCATAGTGTATAGCTATGCTTCTGAACACACACTTTCAGCCATTTTAGTTCAAAAGAATGAAGAAGGTGTGGAATCTCCCATTTTATTCATGAGTTGTCCTCTCAAAGCTCATAAACTAAAATATTCAAACATGGAGAAGCATGCTTATGCTGTGGTCAAGGTGGTGAAACACTTTCGATTCTACATCCTAAACTCACATATTGTTACTCTGGTGCTTGATATAATAGTAAAGTCCATTTTGACTCAATCAGAGTTTGGTACTAGAAGGGGAAATTATATTGATAAAATCTAGGAGTTTGATCTTATTATCAAACCTACTAATCTTGTGCAGGGAAGAGGCCTCTGCCAATTAATTGCTGATAACATACCAGAGGAAATATGACATGAAGAAATAAAGGTTGAAGACATGCTTACAGTTTTCTTTGTCATTACTACAGATGAGTGGTATTCCAATGTTGCTCATTTCCTTACCTATGGTGAGTGTCCTACCCACCTGTCTTGTAAATAAAATAGAACTGTTAAATTGAAAGCTACTAAACTATGTCTTATGGGAAAATGGTTTGTACAAGAGGAGCCTTGATGGGGCATTCCTTCATTACATGGATAGAGTGAAACAAAGTAAACTTCTAGAGTATTTCCATAATTTGGCTTGTGGAGGACATTTTTTTGCACCTATGATTGCTCATAAGATTCTATGAGCCAGGTACTATTGGCCTACTCTATTTTAAGATGCATACACTTGGGTACGTAGATTTGAGCTATGTCAACAATTCATTGGGAAACCCAAGTTGGCTGCATTACCTCTTAAGCCAGTGGTGATTGAAGAGCCATTTTAACAATGGGGTATTGATTTCATTCGCACTGTAAACCCATCTTTGAGTCATGGACATGACTATGTTCTCACAGCCATAGACTACTTTACCAAGTGGGTATAAGCCATTCCAGTGAAACATGCTACTTCAAAAGTGGTATGTAATTTCCTCAAGGAAAATATTATTTCTCAATTTGGAGTCCCAACTAATATTGTAACAAATAATGTTGCTTATTTCTCTTCTTATGAGGTTACCCAATCTGCTACTATTATGGGATTATCCTCTCCCACTCTTCTAACTATTATCTGCAAGGAAATGGCCAAGTAGATTCAAGCAACAAGAACTTAGTGACCATTATCAGGAAGCTGGTAGATGACAATCAGAGAACCTGGCATAAAGCATTATTTGATGCTCTATGGGTAGATAGGATTTCACCCAAGAGGGTGATAGGTATTCCACAATTTCAACTTCTGTATGGTTTGAATGTAGAGATACTAATCACCCTAAAACTACCAGCATTGAAGTTGGTGAAGGCAGATAAAGATCAAACATTTGAAAATACTATCAACAAGAGGATCATGTGCTTGACTAAAATAAATGAGCAGCGAAATATGGTGTTGACCATATTGCTACACATCAAAGTCTGGTAAAGAAAATCTTTGACCAAAAAACAAGGATTCATGATTTTCAAATTAGAGATCAAGTCTTGTTGTGGGACAAAAGCAGAGAACCAAAATAAATTCATGGAAAATTTGATTCATTGTGGAGAGGTCCATTTTCTAGTCATTGATTCAATGGTGAAAATAGTTTCTTGCTGAAATATAAATATAGCATGCCATTTTTAATGCCTCACAGTGGGTAGCATCTGAAGCACTTCAATCCTTAAAGTATTAGATAAGTCTAGTTGTACATTTGTATAGTCTTTATTTTGTTTTGTGTTGTTCATTTCATTTTTTGGTGTCTTTATATTTTTGGATGGCATGACTCTGTAGCCCAATGGCATGGAATGAAGGCACTTAGAGTCTGGATTCTACTCCCTTTGATCATTTTTATAATCGATGGAAGTTCCCCAACTAGAGCCAGCTATTGTTCCTAAAATCTGTTACTTATTTTTGTGGACAACCAATCAATCATTTTGGTCTTGTAGGCCAAAATGGTCTCTTCCTTTTTCAAAAAATGTTCTGAGCAGTCAAGTTCTTCAATTACTCAAGCCTTTTTAGCTAGGGAAATCACAAATTTAATAGGTGGGCTTTTGCAAGGAAAATTGCAAAACACTTAAGGCATTTCCTAAAAGTACAAAGGAATGAACCATTGAACCTTTGAACCATTGAAATCCACTTCGATGAGTTCAAAAGGTTCAAAGCTTCAAAGGTTCAAAGAGTTAGAATAAACCATTGAACCATTGAACTCCAATGAGTTCAATGAGTTCAACGAGTTCAAAGAGTTCAAAGTTCAAAGTTCAAGTAGAAGATTCTAGAAAAGGTTCAACCAAATGGTTTAAACAATTGGTTCAATTACACATTGAAATTTTAAATAAGATTGAGTGAATGTGGCTCTTTTACAAGAAATATTGAACCATCAAACCATCAAAATGATAAACTTTGAACCATTAAACCATTGAATCGGTGTACTCTAAAAGGTTCAAAAGTTCAAGGTTCAAATTGGTTCAAGAGACCAGTGACCAATGATGTCCCTGTAGATGTCAAATTTAGGGTAATAGAATAACCATTGATTTTCAAAGATGCAGACCTAGGAACAAACTCAGTGACAAGCCGAGGAAGGAGCTAAAGGAGCTAGCAGAAAGCAAGAAGATAGCCCTGAGAGCTCAGATCACCAGGAAGAGACAAAATATAGCAAGGAAAGAGGGAATGATGCAAGGAATCTAGAAATATCTGTAGAAGAGTTATTCTAGTAGGTGGAGTAGTCTACTAGGTGGACATTAGAGAGCGCAAACATTTAATAGCACAGCTTATTTTTATTCATTGAGTAAAGGTGAATGGACAGCCATGTAAGTATCATAAAAGAGGACTAGGCAGCCCATACTTTGGAGAAGACATTTGATATAATTAGAATGCTAAAGTCTAGGTTGATAATTTACTCAAGCATGGCCCCTTCACCAAATTTCAAATACATTCAATGAATTGAATATAGCATGGGCCATTTCATGAAAACAAGTGCCAAAGTCTTTCTTTGGTTGCTATATATTGTAATCTCTCAGTTTGTAGAAGAGAGATCTCTCAGTTATCAAAAGCAAAACTCTGCCCAAATTGAAAGGCATTCTTGAGACTTTGAGCTCAGATTATTAATCATATTTTATCAGTTAAATGAGAAAGAAAGTGACCTTTCAAACTTTGTGTTGAAATAGCTTGTGTTATCTAAGAAATTGTTCTTATGTCTTTTTCCTAAATATAGTCTTGTCCATTTGATTAAATAAGCAGAACTAGTGGAAATAATCTGGAAGATGTCCTGAAGTTGACTATGGGAGACTTTATGCTGCCATAATTGTCTTTAGTCTATGTGCTTTGTGTTTCAGTGTAAAGGATATTAGAGAAACTTTGAGCTC
This sequence comes from Torreya grandis, assembly GCA_037957365.1. NCBI lineage: Eukaryota > Viridiplantae > Streptophyta > Pinopsida > Cupressales > Taxaceae > Torreya > Torreya grandis. Next base: position 2,955,595 of record JARHVA010001169.1, on the reverse strand, counting down.
CCCTTCTCCTTCATAATCTTTTACTCTGTTGTAGTTTTAGGTGGAGACTTTGGGCTGCACTTAATTCTACTATGATACTTCATCCTAAATCAGTACGAGAAGCAATGAAAGACTTTGTGATTTCATGGATTTCTTGTGGTTACAGTTACTACTCAGGAAGTCTTCCTCTAGTTTTTTGAACATCATTTCTGAAAGAAGAGAAATGCCTTCAGCAATTACCCAGGAATCTTCCTTTACTTTGTGAACATCATCTCTAAAAAAAGAGAGATGGATGGTGTTATATCACCCCTGAGTCTATTTTTAGTTTATATTAGTATATAGTAGTTTATAGGGAACCTCCCCTTGATCAGAGGAGAGATTTATCTCATTATGTTGTGGTAGACATACCCATTTTGTCATATAAATCTCATAGTGTTGTGGTTGATATACCCATTTTATTGTCAGTTAGTTGATGACAATATATTCACCTAATAGGGTTAACAAATAGGAAAAACACATGATATAATTAATTAACCTATCTTATTACCTATGTGTGATTTGGCATGATATGACAAATTATTCACAAGTTAACACACACATAAATATACATAAGGAATATTTTTTCACAATAAAATAATATATACAAGACAATATATACAAAACAAAATGATTAAAAATGATATATACAATATAAAAATGATGTTAAAAAATGCCAAAATGGGTCTTTGACTTGTGGCTTACAAGCACACAGGTTAGTAGTTAGATATAGCACTCCAGAGAGGTGACCTGCTACATAAAATGTTAGACCTAAAATATATCTTGTAAGATGATGTTATCACAATAATCCCCATAATAAAAAAGATGTTGGTCAATTATGCCTTAATAAAACACCCCCAAAAAATCATGGTTTGGTTCTATAACTTCTTTGGGGTGAGTGGGACATAATATGGGGGTTGAGGGGTGGTATCCCCTAGCAAGGTCAAGGGGAAGCACCCCTTGTGGGGTTTGGGGATAGCACCCCAAGCATGCTCCCCACCCTTCTCCACTAAAGGCAATTTGGGATTTATGAGAGGCTTAGAGTGACTTAAAATTCACAAAAATTTTCATAAAATTTGATCTAAAAAGGACCAAATTTAAAGACAAAAATGGCTACAAACCCATGACTACACAGTATAAAACCATGACTTATAGGACAAACCCATGACTAGGAGAGTTGCAAGATTACATATGTTAGCTAACCATGATAGTTAACCATAAAACCATGGTAGTCTAATAATCACGTGATTGGGAATAACAATCCCATGACTTAGAGTAGATTGATAGTAGCAGTTTTATCATAAACCATAAAACTATGACTTAAATCAACAAACCCATGACTAGCAGCAAAAAAACAAGAAGAGATATTACAATGTTTAAGAAAAATAGTCTATATATATGAATTAAACAAAAATAATATTAAAATATTTATAGGGATTTAGTTTTAATACAATTATTTGATTATAAAATATGCTAGCAAATCTTATCACTAATTTGAACTAGCCTAAACTACAATGTCATGATTCAGAATGACAATCCCATTAGTTTCAGGGCAACCCCGTGACTGAGAGAGTAGTAATATTGCAAAAAAAAAGGGTTGGATCAACTTATAAGATTAAAGTCTAGGCAATCCTTTTGCTCTTGTGTTTCACCAATACCCTATAGAACATAAAATACCCCTAATAAATATATTATCTTTAGATATAAATGGAGATAAGATTAACTATGTGAAGGAATGATTAAGAACATATATCAATAAAAAAAGAGAATACTTTTATAATTACCACTTACAAACCTTTTTCCCATGGTTAACCAGAACTTGAAGACCCTAAAAATGATAAATCAAAAGAAACAAGGGTAGTGTTTACTTATTCTTGATGTTTATGCAATACCATGACTGAGAATGATAATCCTGCTATTACTATGGAAATCTCACAATCGGGGTACTCATGAGATTATCAAAAAAGTGCATGGAGTATATTTTTTAGGGGATTCTCTTTATGACCTACACACAGAAGAAAAAAAAGCACACAAAACACCTATAAAAATAAAGAGTTGGCAAAAAAAAACAACAATATGAACCCTAGCATAGTTTTCAACAATATTTCTACTTAAAATGATAATACCACAATTTTCAAGGTAAACCTATGACATAGGGAGTCATAGGTTTGTCAAAAACCCAAACTCTGATCGCTACTGGCTAAGTCAGAATATTGCTACTAGATTTGACAATCTCACCACTAAAATGTCGTGACTAATAGTGAAATACCATGACTGAGACTTGTATTGGCAAAAATTTCAAGATTTCAAGATCTTCTTCACCCAAATAGACCTACAATCTAGTCAAATAGTACTAAAAATAAAAATGGTTAAATGGGAGAAAGAGGTCCCATCGTGGTTGCCAAAATGTGCACCAAATTTCAAACTCAAGAAAATATTATCAAAATGACAATAAACCTCAAAACTTGATGGTACCAATAAGAAACGATAGAGAAGATAAATTAAATCTAGTAGAACATTCTTACCATGCTCTTTACTTCCTCATGCCTCCATTCTAGGATTTGCAAGTAGATGATTTGGACTCAAATTGACAAAGTGATAACTTTATTTTAGATTGTTGATGGATGCTTGATGACTTGATTATAGATATACAATATGATTTCTAGAATTATTTTGGCATGGTTTTGGTATGAGCTCAATAGATGGTTTAAGAGTGGGGGGAAAGCTTAGTTTTATAGGCTAAATGGGGGGAAGATCTATGGTTCAAATTCAAATTTGGGCCATTTATATCTATGGTTAGTAAATTTCCATGGAATTTTTAATTCCATGGAAATCTCTAGAATAGGAAAATTCTAAAGGAAGGGGCTAAGTTGGGGAAGATTTCTAGAATCCTCCAATTCTATAAATCTTCCCATGGGATTTAAGGATTTAGGGAAGGCTAGTGTAGTGTGGTGGGTGGGTAGTTGGAATATTTTTGAATTTAAAATTGGATAGTGGTATTATGGAGTAGGTTAGTAGGTAATGGGGTTTATTAACGGATAAATGAGGATTATGATTCTTAGAGATGTAGGAATACTAAGGGGGTAGGCTAGTAGGTGGTTAAGTGGGGTTATGGGAATTAAAAATTCCCATATAATAGATAAATATTATTAGATTAGGATAATGAGAGATTAGGGAAAATTAATAAAGAGATGGGATGAATAAGGTTAGTGAATGTAGTGTTGGTCAAATTCCACCCTAGGTTTGCACCTTTCAAATTTGGCCAATCTAATTAGTTTTCCTTCAAAATAAATGGTCTTTGACAAAACCCACAAAAAATGCACAAGTATTTTATTTTTATAAGGTTCATTTTGGTCTTTGTTTAAGCCTTTAAGGAATTCTTTTAGGGTTTTTGTTTTAAGATTTACTAAATTCTTCCAGTCTTTTTGCCCGTACAACTTTTTTTAAAGGTACTTTACAATTTATCTTAAAGATATCTTCAAGCCAAAAGGGGTCCTTGTAATTTTTCTGAAAGGGAATTTGCATTTTCAAAGGATCATTTCAAAGCCCAAAGGACCATTTCTAAAATCTTGAAGTACCATTTCCAAAATCCGAAGGACCATTACAACTTCTCTGAAGGGAATTTCAACATCTCCAAAGGGACCAATCAAAAATCCGTAGGAAAAGATGAGGAGAAGTGACTAAAGAAGAAACCCCAAAAGAATTCCTTCAGACTTTTTATCTGAAGGAAATGAAGAGAAGGAAATATGAAGGAATTCCTTTAGACTTTTTGTCTAAAGTAATTCCTTCAGACTTTTTGTCTGAAGGAAATAAATAGGATGAATTCCTTCAGACTTTTTGTGTGAAGGAAATGAACAAGCATGAGACCAAAGGAAAATACTTGACAAAAGGTTCAAGGAAGTAAATACAAATAAATAACCATAGATAATTTATTCTAAGAAAGGTCTAGAAATATAAGTCCAAAAAAAACCAAAGGAGTGATGGCCCATAGGAAGCCAATTTTAAACTATGGAGAATAGACATTGCTATTCAAAAGACCTGGCAAGAAAATGAGAGCAGACAAAGAAAGAAAAATGTACATGATGATGGTTCAAGTCATTTATTCCACAAAAATGACAAATATAGGTGTCTAGAGGATAACTAGTAGTTAGAAAGAGCATTTTCTAACTGCCATCATGAGTTCTAATAGTGTGATGTGTCAGCTTTTCTGTTTTTAGTTTCAAACTCTCATGGATGATCTTTGATAGAAGTAGTTTCTTGTGCCACTCCTAAAGGTTTGATGCCACTTGACACCATTATCATGAATTTTTTTAGATAATTAAGACTCTTGACATGGCATGGCTCATTCATCCATCTCTCTCATGGATTTATAACTAACTTTCATGTCAATGACACATGTCCTTGTGCCTCTTCAACTTCTCTTCTCTCTCTCTTCCCAAAAGTTCTATAAATTGAGCCATTTTGGCCATTGCATATAACCACCTTTTTGGTATGGTTAAGCCCTCATAAAATGACATTACACTTTGCTTTTGGACATTGAATACAAGACCATTTCTGAGTTGTGAATTTCCATCTGAGTATGTGAGTGATGTATAGCAGAGTTAAGTGATACATCATCCTTACTCCCTTTATCCTTCATGTTTGAATAAAGGTTTTGATGTTAATAGGTCAAATGAAGTGTGTTAAATGCATTGAACTCTTTTTTAAGTATGCAATTTTATCTATGGTGTGCAGTATGCACCTTAAGTCAATTATTTTATTGATTGTCTCAAACATGTTACCTTAACATTAAAATACTATTTTAGTATCTTTCAATGCATGGAATTAGTCTTGGAAGGAATTATTGTTCAGCAGAAGTGTGATAGTTGGTGGGATAAATTCTTGGTGGATCACCCCTTTAGCATAGTTTTTCTATTTTATGCAAATTCTCAGCTCTTTACATGAACAAGTAGTAGATTAGGTGATAGACACTCAGAGAAAAATTTAGGGAGATAGCCCTTTTAAATCCTAGAGATTCATCTCTCTTATCAATTCCCACAAACTTGAGGGATGATTAATTTAAGGAGATTCATATAATGTCCTAGGGTGCATAATTTGATGATAACAGTTATGACATGCCTAGTGGGATAACTAGTCCTAATTGTTTCCAAGTCAAGGTGAATGTTGGCCTCGATAAGTCAAAGGTTATAGAAGTGTTATAATCCAGCATTTGATGACTCCAAAACTTTAGACTCTCTATTTTTAGATCAATTTTTACACAATATATTTCATGGTCCTCACTAGATCATCTTCTAGTAGGCTTTTCAATCAAGTTCCTCAACCTAAAATTCCTCTTGAAGAATAACACCCTGAACCATTCCTAACCTTTAGAGATCTTGAATAATAATTTTTTGAAGAGGAAGAAGAGGAGGTTGAAGAATTAGTAGATTAAGAGGAAGAAGAAATGGCTAAAAGACATCCTTTCCTAGCCTTCAACACCTAAAATACAATTAACCTTCCTATGTATGATCCTATTACTCTTAATGCTACCAAAAGTCTCCCCAATTTTAATGGAGAGGGTCTTGTTACCACATCTGAGCACATTAGGGAAATTTCTAACTTTTGCAATTTCCACAATATCACCCAAGCTAACATAGATATTATACTACTTGCCATGTCTCTAAAAGGGAAGGCACTTGATTGGTATAGAACATTAGAAGCTGGTTGTATTAATAATTGCGATAGTTTTGGAGAGTTGTTGGTAAATAGGTTCAAAAATAAGAGTGACCATACTTAACTAATTCACTAGCTAAATTTGATAAAGAGAGGTTCTAATGAATCCATGGGAGATTTAAATGAGAGATTTCAAAGAACATGGAATAAGATGACACCTATTATGAGGCCTCCTCCAATATTTGTATTCCCCACCTATCTTAAATCTATTGACACTAATGTAGCAATAATGTTGCAATCAATGGGAGGATTTAATTTACTTGAGGAATATGAGATAGCCATTGAAGATAAGAATAGTTTGATATAAAATAAGAAAATAACTCCAAGAATCTCCATGCCTTTGTTGTCTCATAATTCAGTTGAAGCCCCAAGCATAGCACAAGTTACCAAAACTAATACCAAACCTATAACTTCTCCCAAGAAGGTGGATGATGTTATGGATAAGGATGAGATGATTTAGTATTTGCAAGCCCAACTCAAGCAAGCATAAATGTATGAAAATGCTCCACCCAATCCTCACTACTGTCCTTAGAAAGACTATAGACCTCCACCCCAATACACTAACCAAAGAAGAGGACAAGGCCAACAAGGTTTCAATAGGTAGTCCAATGCCTATAATCCTAACTCCATCCATCAACAAAGGTTGTTGTTCTAGTCCACACTAATCTAGCTCAAAGAGAGGAGAATTTAGATCATTGGGGGTAATCTCAAGGTTAGTTTATGTATAGAGGTGGAGAGAGTAATCAATATTTGGTAACTCAAGAAATAACTACTCTTTATGTTACATTAGAAGAAGTAAATCTCATGCAAAGAGATGTTCAAGGAGAAGGTAGCAACCAAAGTACTCGTTTTACAAATTTCCAAGTAGAAGATGATTATGTGTTAAACCAAAATACATAAATTATGACCAACACAAGGGATAAAGAGAGGGATTTAGGAGATACTCTAGTAGCATAAGTGATTCGAGGTAGTGCCTCTCCAAGGTCTCAAAATGCAAATACCAATTTAGCATATCCTACTAGTCACACTACTTCTCAAAGTCAAAATGTGAACAAAGCTACCAAACCTCCAATATAACAAGTTCAAATTCCCTAATTAACTTCAAGAATAAAATACAAGGTGAAAACCAAATTCCATCATTATTGACTCTTTGAAGAATACCAAAACTAGCATTTCTCTTTGAGAAGTATTGCATATGCTTGGCCAAAAGGAGCTTTTACAATAAAAAATCTCAAGCATTCATGTATCCCCTCACGGTCTAAGATAAAATGGTGTAGCCTTTACCAAAACATCTAATTGTGTTTTATAATCATCTACCAAATTTGAAAATCCTTCACCTTTCTATCTCACACTCATTATGGGAGATAAATTGGTTCACAACTACATTATGGATAGTGGGGTCAGTACCATAGTTATGCCTAAAGTGGTTTTTGATAAATTAGGACTAAAATATGAGCCTCATAACAAGGGTGTGTTATAGCTTGATGGAACTCAAGCCAATAATATGGGGTTGGTTAAATTTTTGAAAGTTGTCTTACATGATTGTTCAAGTTTCCCCCTCTTACAAGACATTGTGGTGGTTGATCTTCTAGCCCATTTTGCTATTTGCTTGTCAAGAGACTTCACAACTAAGATTGGAGGGTATCTTGTAGATGATTGATCTTTTTTAGCTTTTAGAACAAGATATGGAGCTAAATTAACTATAAGAACATATCCCTTGGTAAGGTTCCACATTGAACCACATATGGAGACAAGTTCAAATTAGAATTGTATGATTAGTGAGCAGGAAGAAAGTGCCATTGGTGGTGAAACATGATTTCCCCTTGAAGGTATTTATGACCTCTTTCTTTATGAGTATCATATTGAAACTTATGATCATTATCTCTATGAATTCATATAATAAAATTAATTAGGAGTATATTGTATGCATGAGAAGAACATTCCTATACCGTCACTCGCTAATGAGGATCATGAAATTGAAGGGATATGGGAAATGTATTTTAATAGCTATAGAAGTAAGATAGGGGAAAGATCTGGTGTCATGTTGGTTTCTCCTTCAAATAACCATTATTATTCTTCATATAGATTCCATTTTAGCTATACTTGTAATGCAGTTGAATATGAAGGCTTGGTTCATGGCCTCTAATGGGCAAAGAAAAAGGGAATCAGGAACTTAAAGGTCTATGGAGATAGTGAACTATTTATACATCAAGTGAGAAACCAAGCTATAGCCAAGAACCCTTTCCTTAAGTCCTATAGTCATAGGGTGTGGGATCTAATTTAGGACTTCGATGTTTTCAATATCTAACCGATACCAAGAGACTCAAATAAATATGTTGATAGGTTGGCTATGATAGGAGCACACTTTGATATAATTGCTGATGTAAGTAGAGAGAAGGTTCAACCTCACATCAAATTCATTATGAGACCTTTTATTATAGATAATGAAGTGTCTTGTAAAGTGTTTGAAAGTGATAAACACATTGTACACTTCATTCAAAATGAAGCAAAATTTTCTTCAAAGAATCAAAAGAAGCTTCACAATCAATATGAAGAAAAAGTTATCTAGTTAAAGACAAACAAAATAACAAAAGGGCTGGTTACTTTAGAGAGTGTGTTCAATGAATATGATAAAAAAAGGAAGGAAAGGTTTAGCATGTCTACAAATGAAGAGAACTAAAAAATAATATTGATATTTAAGGACAAACTTCTCAAAATTGGTAAGATTTATTCTCTTTTTGAAAGACAATCCTTCATTAAATTGTGTAAAGAATTTCATTATATATTTGCTTGTGAATATAAGGTTTTGAAAGGGTTTTATATAATTATAGATCATCACACCATTGAGTTATAAACTAGAGCTAAACAAGTTAGGCAAAAATAGAGGCCTGCCAATCCTAAGATAGAGGAACTCATGAAGATAGAGCTTACCAAATTGATTGAGTCTAGGATTATCTTTCCTATCAAGCACTCAAATTGGGTATCTAACCTTGTACCTATTTTAAATAAGAGTGGATAGATCAAAATTTGTGTAAACTTTAGGGATTTGAATAGAGTTTCACTCAAAGACCATTATCCACTACCTTCCATGGAGCAGATTTTGTAAGTGGTGTCAGGTTCTCAACTATTTTCACTACTTGATGGCTATTCAGGTTAAACCAAATATTGGTGAATGAGGATGTTTAGTTCAAGATATCATTCACCATAAAATGGGGAACATTTTTAAATATAAATATGCCTTTTGGTTTTTCTAATGCTGGTGCTACCTTCTAAAGGGCAATAGACATGGCCTTTAAAGGTTTGATCAATGAGATTTTGATTGTATACCTTGATGATATAACTATTATTTCCAAGGATGATAATGACCACATGAAACATATAAGGCAAGTCTTTGATAAGTGTAGAGATTTTGGAGTTTCTTTTAATCTAAAAAAATGTATCTTTATTGTTCATGAAGGTAAATTACTGGGCCACATTGTGTCAAAGGAAGGCATGTTTATTGATCCTGAAAGGATTGAAGCCATTCTAAGCCTATCTTTGACTTTACATAAGAAAGGTTTTAAAAGTTCCTTAGGCAATATCAAATTTGTAATAAGGTTTATTATAAGATTTTCTAATTTGGTGAAGCTTATTACAGCCATGCTTAAGAAGAACCAAGATTTTCTTTGGACAAAGGAAGGTAATAATAGTTTTGAGTCAATAAAACAAGTAATTTCCCAATCTTCTACTCTATTAAACCCAAAATTTTCCAAGGATTTCATAATCTATACTTTTTCTAATCTTGACACAATCTCACCTGTGCTTATGTAAAATAATGATGAGGAAGTTGAATAACCCATTGCACTCTTTAGTCAAGGATTGGAATATTATGAGGTTAAGTACACATTTGTTTTTAAGAAAGATCTAACTATGATAAGAGGTTTGAAAAGGTTTAGGCACATGGTTTCAAACAATAGGATACATGTCATGGTCTCTCATCCTAGCACCAAAGAGTTCCTCTCAAGCAAATACCCCAATGAGAAGAGAGTTGGGTGGATCACAAAGGTAATGGAATATGATGTTGATATCAAGGTAGCCAACTTGGTAAGAGGAAAGGGGATATGTAAACATCTAGCTTTAGATCTTCAAGGGCCAAAGGAAGAGGTATTGGTCAATCAAGTTTATCCTCAATTAGCTAGTCACATACCAATTCAAAGATGGACATAGGACATCCTTGGTTTCCTATACAATGGTGATTGTCCTAATGGTTTGAACAAGTCACAAAGAAGGTATTTTAGATTGTAACCCATTCCTTATTTTCTTTTAGATGGTATTATATCTTAGAAGGATGTGAATGGTTTACTACTAAGGTGTGTTGACAATGATGAGTTTGGCATCTTGCTGGAAAAGTTTCACAGTAGTGTAGATAGAGGTCATTTCTCCCCCAAAAATATAGCTACAAAGATAATGAGGGTAGGGTGTTATTGGCCTAAAATTTTCAAGGATTCATACTCTTGGGGGTTAGGAGGTGTCCTCAATGTACCTTCTTTGTTGTAAAATAGAAACTCGCACCCCTTCCATGGAATTTTATCCAAATGGACCAGCCTTTCATGCAATGGGGCCTTGATTTCATTGGTATGATCAACCCTCCATCAAGTGCTAGACACAAATGGATATTTACTACTACTAACTACTTCACAAGGTGGGTAGAAGTTGTTGCATTAAAGGAGGCAAATGAAAATGCAATTTTGGAGTTTTATGAGAGTATCACAACAAGATTTGGGGTTCCCTATACTATCATTTATAACAATGCACTTTCTTTTATGAGTGCTAAAACTTTTGAGTGGGAAAATATGAATGGAATTTACTTGAGTAACTAATCCAGCTATTACCCTCAAGGTAATAGATTGGCTGAGTCTACTAATAATAACCTCATTAAGATCATCAAGAGGACATTGGAGAACAATCAAAGAACATAGCACACCAAGTTGAAGATAGACTTATGGGCTACTAGGATCATTCCTAAGAGATCAATTAGTAACTTTCCCTTTGTGTTTGTTTATGGGAGAGAAGCTAGGTTATCCATCTCTCAAGAGATTCCTTGCTCTAGGACTTGGACATCAGCTACAACTACTAGAAAATACTCTAATGGAAGTTAGATTGATATAAATAATGCAACTACAAGAAGCAAGGGATAATGAACATAAGACCATGGCACACCACCAAGTACTCATGAATAATTCTTTTGAAAGAAGAGCAAGCACAAGAGTGTTCAAGGAAGGTGACTTGGTCCTAAAATGGGATGAGGATAGAGGAAAATTGGGTAAACATACAAAGTTTAATGCTTTGTGGATTGGGCCTTACATCATCATCAAGTGCAAGAAAAGCAAATCCTTTCAACTACCCAAGATGAATGGAGAAGAATTGACTATCCTTATGAATGGGGTACATCTAAAGTTATGCTATTAGTCCTTATAGGTCTATCTTGTAAATAGTAGCATAGGTGTGTGTGCTTAGTCTAGTTTTATTTTAGATGTTATGTTCCTTAAGTGTTCTAGTTGACACATGTGTGTTTCCTTTATTTTTTTATGTGTTCCCTAAGTGCTTAGTGGCATAAGAGTGTCTTTTCGTGTATGTGTCTTGTGTAATATCAATGTCTTGTGGTCAATCCAAGGTCTATTCATGACAATCTGATGCTCATTTTGTGTGACTTCATGCCTAATGGAAGGATTTAAGCAACTAGTCTTAGGCATAGTAGGCATGCCACTCCAAATAATTACCAAGAATGTTGGTCAAATTCTACCCTAGGTTTGTACCTTTCAAATTTATCCAATCTAGTACTTAGTTTTTCTTCAAAAGAAATGTTCTTTAACAAAACCCACAACAAATGCACAAGTTTTTTCTTTTTGAAAAGTTTGTTTTGGTCTTTGTTTAAGCCTTTAAGGAATTCTTTTAGGTTTTTTGTTTTAAGTTTTACCAAATTCTTTTATATTTTTTGTCCACACAATTTTTCCAAAGGTACTTTACAATTTCTTTGAAATATATGTTCAAGCCAAAAGGGACCCTTGTAATTTTTACAAAGGGCACAAGAACAATCTCCTAAAATGATACAAGTTATGACAGCACAAAGTCTGCAAACAACTTGCTTTCTCATTCCGATAAAATGATATGAACAACAATCTAAGCTCAAAGTCTCAATATTCACCTTTCAATTTGGGCAGAGTTTAGGGGCACTTTCAATTTTTTAAGGGGCACTTACATTTTCAAAGGATCATTTCAAAGCCTGAAGGACCATTTCAAAAATCTTGAAGGACCATTTCCAAAATCCAAAGGACCATTACAACTTCTCTGGAGGGCATTTTAACTTCTCTTAAGGTACTAATAAAAAATTTGTAGGAAGAGATGAGGATAAGTGACTAAAGAAGAAACCCCAAAATAATTCCTTTAGACTTTTTGTTTGAAGGAAATGAAGAGAAGGAAATTCAAAATAATTCCTTCAAACTTTTTTCTAAAGGAAATAAATAGGAAGAATTCCTTTGGACTTTTTGTCTGAAGAAAATGAACAAGCAATGACCTTGAAGGAAAAGACTCAATAAAAGGTCCAAGGAAGTTAAAAAAAAAACAAATAGCCATGGATACTTTGTCTAAATAAAATGTCCTTAAATAAAATTCCAAAAAAAATACCCAAAGGAGTGATGTTCCACATGAAGTCAATTTTAAACTATGAAGAATAACTATTGCTATTCAAAAGACTTGGTAAGAAAATGAAAGCAAACAAAGTAAGCAAAATGGATAGGATGATGGTTTGATTTGTTGCTTTCACAAAATTGACAAATATAGGTGTTCAAAGGATAAATAGTAGTTAGAAAGAGCATTTTCTAAATGACATCATGAGTTTCAATAGTGTGATGTGTCATCTTTTCTATTTTTAGTTTCAAACTCTCATGGATGATCTTTGATAGAATCAATTTTCTATGCCACTCCTAAAGGTTTGATGCCACTTTCCACCATTCTCATGGCTTTTTTTTGAAAAGTAATACCCTTGACATGACATGACTCACTCATCCATATCTCTCATTGATCTGTAACTAAATTTCATGTAAATAAAATTGTACTTTGCTTTTGGACATTGAATACAAGACCAATTTTGATTTGTGAATTTCTAAGTATGTGAGTGATATATAACAAAGTTGAGTGATAACATCATCCTTACTCCCTTTATCCTTAATGTTTGAACAAAGGTTTTGATGTTAATAGTTTATGTGAAGTATGTTAAATGAAATAAACTCTCTTTCAAGTATTTAATTGTATCTATGTTGCACAATCTGCACCTTAGGTCAATTATTTTATTAATTATCTCAAGCATGTTACTTTCACATTGAAATACTATCTTAATATCTTTCAATGCATGGAATTAGTCTTGGAAGGCATCATTTTTTAGTAGAAGCGTGATAGTCGGTGGGATAAATTCTTGATGGATCACCCCTTTAGCATAGTTTTTCTATTTTATGTAGTTTATTGGCTCTTTTCATGAACAAGTAGTAGATTAGGTGATAGACACTCAGAGAAAAATTTAGGGAGCTAGCCCTTTTCAATCCTAGAGATTCATCTCTCTTATAAGTTTCCACAAACTTGAGGGATGATTCAATGTGGCATCAAATTGAAGGAGCTTCATAGAATGTCCTAGGGTGCACAATTTGATGACAATGGTTATGACATGACTAGTGGGATAGCTGGTCCAAATTATTTCCATGTCAAGGAAAATGTTGGCTTCAACAAATCCAAGGTTATAGAAGTGTTCTAATCCAACATTTGATGACTCTAAAAGTTAAGAATATCTATTTATAGATCAGTTTTTCCATAATATACTTCATGGTCCTCACTAGATCATCTTCTAATAGGATTTTCAATAAAGTTTCTTATCTTTAAATTCCTTTTGAAGAATAACACCCTAAACTATTCCTAACCTTTAGAGATCCTGAACTACAAGGTTTTGATGAGGAAGAAGACGAGGTTGAAGAATTAGTAGATCAAGAGGAAGAAGAAATGTCTAGAAGACATCTTTTCCTAGCCTTCAACACCCAAAATCCAAGTAACCTTCTTGCATATGATCCTATTCCTCATAATTATACCAAAATTCTCTCCAATTTTAATGGAGAGGCTCTTATTACCTTATCTGAGCATATTAGGGAAATTTCAAACTTTTACAATTTCCATAATATCACCCAAGCTAACATATCTACTAAACTACTTGCCATGTCTCTAAAAGGGAAGTCACTTGATTTGTATATGACATTAGAAGGTGGATGTATTACTAATTTTGATAGTTTTGGAGAGTTTTTGGTAAACAGGTTCAAAAATAAGAGTGACCATACTTCACTAATTCACCAGTTGAATGTGATAAAGAGAGGTCCTAATGAATCCATGGGAGATTTTAATGAGAGGTTTCAAAGAACATGGCATAGGCTACCACAAATTATGAGGCCTCCTCCAATATTTGTATTCCCCACCTATCTTAAGGCTATTAACACTGATGTAGTAGTAATGTTGTAGTCAATGGGAGGATTTACTTTACATGAGGCATATGAGATAGCCATTGAAGCTGAGAATAGTTTGATAAATATTGGGAAAATACCTCCAAGAATATCCATGCCTTTTTTATCTCATAATTTAGTTGAAGACACAAGCATAGAATAAGTTCCCAACACTAATTCCAAACCTAGAACTGCTCCTAAGAAGGTGGATGATGCTATAGATAAGGATGAGATGATCTAGTCTTTGCAAACCTAACTCAAGCAAGCATAAATATATGAAAATTCTCCACCTAATCCTCAATACTATCCCGAGTAAGGATAAATACCTCCACCCTAATACACTAACCAAGGAAGAGGACAAGGTCAACAAGGTTTCAATAGATATCCCAATGCCTATAATCCTCACTCTATTCCATAAACAAAGACTGTCATTATAGTCCACACCAATCTAGTTCAAAGAGAGGAGAATTTGGATCATTTAGGGCTATCTCAAGGTCAATTTATGTACAATTATGGAGAATCTAATCAATCTTTGGTAACTAAAGAAGGAGCTACTCCTTATGTTACATCAAAAGAAGCAAATCTCATGCAATTAGATGTTAAAAGAGAAGGTAATAACCACAATACTAGTTTTATGAATTTCCAAGTAGAAGATGATTATGTGTTAAATCAAAATACATCATTTGTAGCTAACATAAGGGATAAAAAGAGGGATTTATGAGATACTCCAGTAGCACAAGTGATTCTAGGTAGTGCCTCTCCAAGGTCTCAAAGTGCAAATACCAATGTAGTAGATCCTATTAGGCACACTACTCCTCAAAGTCAAAATGTGAAAAAAGCTACCAAACCTTTAGTAAAATAAGTTCAATTTCCATCATTTCCTTAAATAATGCAAGAAAAGGTGAATACTTCATCTCTAAATATTATTGACTCTTTGAAGAATACCAAAACTAGCATTTCTCTTTGGGAAGTATTGCATATGCCTAGCTACAAGGAGCTTTTGCAATAACAAATCTCAAACATTCATGTAGCCCCTCAAGTTCCAAGATATAATAGTTTAGCCTTTACCAACACACCTAATTATGTTTTATATCCATCTACAAAATCTAAAAATTCTCCACCTTTCTATCTCACACTCATTGTGGGAGATAAATTGGTTCATAACTGCATTGTGGATAGTGGGACCAATACCATAGTTATGCCTAAAGTGGTTGTTGATAAATTGGGACTAAAATATGAGCCTCATAGTAAGGGTATGTTATATCTTGATATAACTCCAACCAAGACTATGGGGTTTGTTAAAGGTTTATAATTTTTCTTTCATGATTGTTCAAGTTTCCCCATCCTACAAGACATTGTGGTGGTTGATCTTCTAGCCCATTTTGTTGTTTTCTTGTCAAGAGATTTCACATATAAGATTGGAGGGTATATTGTAGTTGATTGGTCATTTATATAATTTAGAACAAGATATGGATCTAAATTAACTATAATAACACATCCCTTGACAATGTTCCACATTGAACCACATATGGAGACAAGTTCAAATCAAAATTGTATGATTAGTGAGCAGGAAGAAGGTGCCATTGGTGGTGAAATATCCTTTCCCATTGAAGGTATTTATGAACTCTTTCTTGATGAGTATCGTATTTAAAATTATGAGCATGATCCCTATAAATTTATAGAAGAAAATAAATTAGGAGTATATTATATGCATGATAAGAACATTCCTATACCATCACTCACTAATGACGATCATAAACTTGAAGGGATATGGGAAATGTTTTTGAATAGCTATAAAATCAAGGTAGGGGTAAGATTTAGTGTCATGTTGGTTTATCATTCAAACAACCATTATTATTCTTCATATAGATTCCATTTTAGTTGTACTTGTAATGCAGTTGAATATTAAGGCTTGGTTCATGGCCTCCAACGGGCAAATAAAAAGGGAATCAGGAACTTAAAGGTATATGGAGATAGTGAACTAATTATACATCAAATGAGAAACTAAGATACATCCAAGAACCCTTTGATTAAGTCTTATAGGCATTGGGTGTGGGATATAATTGAGGACTTCAATTCTTTCAATATCCAAACTATACCAAGAGACTCAAATAAATGTGTTGATAGGTTGGCTGTGATATGAGCACACTTTGATATAGTTGTTGATGTAAGTAGAGAGAAGGACCAAACTCACATCAAAGTCATTGTGAGACCTTATATTCTAGATAATGAAGTGTCTTTGCATGTGTTTGAGAGTGATAAACACATTGTACACTTCATTCAAAATGAAGAAATATTCTTTTCAAAGAATCAAAAGAAGCTTCACAATCAATATGAAGAAAAAGTTATCCAACTGAAGACAAACAAAATAACAAAAGGGATAGTTAATTTGGAGAGTGTGTTCAATGAAGATGATCAAATAAGGAAGGAAAGGTTAAGAATGTCTACAAAGGAAAAGAACTATGAAAGAATATTGATATTTAAAGACAAACTTCTCAAAATTGGTAAGATTTGTTCTCTTTCTAAAAGATAAGCCTTCACTGAATTGTGTAAATAATTTCATGATATATTTGCTTGGGAATATAAGGATTTAAAGGGTTTCATCTAGTTCTATCTCATCACATCACTAAATTAGAACTTGAAGTTAAACTAGTTAGGAAAAAATAGAGACCTATCAATCCCAAGATAGAGGAAATCATGAAGAGAGAGCTTACCAAATTGATTGAGTCTAGGATTATCTTTCGTATCAAGCACTCAAATTGGGTATTCAACCTTTTACCTATTCAAAATAAGAGTGGAGAGATCAGAATTTATTTGGAATTTATAGATCTAAATAGAGTTTCACTCAAAGACCATTATCCACTACCATCCATGGAGTAGATTTTGTAAGTGGTGTTAGGTTCTTAATGCTTTTCACTACTTGATGGCTATTCAGGTTATAACCAAATATTGGTTAATGAGGATGATCAGTTCAAGATAGCATTCACCATAAAATGGGGAACATTTTCATATATAAATATGCCTTTTGGTTTGTCTAATGCTGGTGCTAACTTCTAAAGTACAATGGACATGGCCTTGTAAGGTTTGATCAATGAGTTTTTGCTTGTATACCTTGATGATATAACTATTTTTTCTAAGGATGCTAATGACCAAATGAAACATCTAAGGCAAGTATTTGATAGTTTTAGAGAGTTTGGAGTTTCTCTTAATCCAAAAAAATGTATCTTTGTTTCTCATGAAGGTAAATTATTGGGCCACGTTGTGTTAAAGGAAGGCCTATTTATTGATCCTAAAAGGATTGAAACCATTCTAAGCCTATCTTTGCCTTTACACAAGAAAGGTTTGAAAATTTTCTTAGGAAAGATCAACTTTGTAAGAAGGTTTATTCCAATATTTGCTACTTTGGTGAAGCCTATTACATCAATGCTCAAGAAGAACCAAGATTTTGTTTGAACAAAGGAAGGTAAAAATAGTTTTGAGGCAATTAAACAAGTAATTTCCCAATATCCTACTCTCTTGAACCCAAATTTTTCCATGGATTTCATACTCTATACTTTGGCTAATCTTGAAACAATCTCAGTTATGCTTATGTAAAATAATGATGAGGAAGTTGAACAATCCATTGCATTCTTTAGTCAAGGATTGGAATATTATGAGTTCAAGTACACATTTGTTGAGAAGTAAGATCTAGCTATGATAAGAGGTTTGAAAAAGTTCATGCACATGGTTTCAAATATTAGGATACATGTCATGGTCTCTCATCCTAGCACCAAATATTTCCTCTTAAGTAAATACCTCAATGAGAAGAGAACTAGGTAGATCACAAAGGTAATGGAATATGGTGTTGATATCAAGGTAACCAACTTGGTAAGAATAAAGTGGATGTGTGAACATCTAGATTCATATCTTTAAGGGCCAAAGGAAGAGGTCTTGGTCAATCAAATTCATCCTCAACCAACTAGTCAAATACCAATTCAAAGTTTGACACAAGACAACATTGGTTTCCTCCAAAATAGTGATTGTCCTAATGGTTTGAAAAAGTCACAAAGAAGGTATTTTAGATTGCAAACCATTCCTTATTGTCTAATAGATGGTATTATCTTTTAGAAGGATGTGAATGGTGTACTATTAAGGTGTATTGACAATGATGAGTTTGGCATATTACTAGAAAAGTTTCATAGTGTTGTAGATGGAGGTCATTTCTCCCCAAAAATAATAGCTACAAAGATAATGAGGGCAGGGTATTTTGGCCTAGCCTTTTCAAGGATTATTACTCTTAGGTTAGGAGGTGTCCTCAATGTGAATTCCTTAAGGGAAAATATAAAATTTCAGCCCTTCCATTGAATCCTATCCATGTAGACCAACCTTTCATGTAATGGGGCCTTGATTTCATTGGTATGATCAACCCTTCATCAAGTGTTGGACACAAATGGATATTGACTGTTATTGACTACTTCACAAGGTAGATAAAAGCTATTGAATTGAAGGAAATTAAATGAAAATGCAATTTTGGAGTTTTATGAGAGTGTCACAACAAGATTTGGGGTTCCCTATACTATCATTTATGACAATGCACTTGATTTTATGAGTGCTAAATTTTTTGAGTAGGTAAATATGAATGGAATTTACTTGAGTAAATCATCTAAATATTACCCTCAAGGTAATAGATTGGTTGAGTCTACTAATAAGAACCTCATCAAGATCATCAAGAGGACATTGGATAATAATCAAAGAGCATGGCACACCAATTTGAAGATAGCCTTATGGGATGATAGGATCACTACTAAGAAATCAATTGGTAACTTTCCCTTTGTGCTTGTTTATGGGAGAGAAGTTAGGTTATCCATATCTCAAGAAACCCCTACTCTAAGACTTGCACATTAGTTGGAACTACTAGAAAATACTCCAATGGATGTTATATTGATAGAACTAATGAAACTACAAGAAGTAAGGTACAGTGCACATAAGACCATGGCACACCACCAAGTACTCATGAAGAAGTCTTTTGACAAAAGAGCAAGTACAAGAGTGTTTAAGGAAGATGAATTGGTCCTAAAATAGGACGAGGATAGAGAAAAACTAGATAAACATATAATTTTTTTTGCTTTGTGAATTGGACCTTACATCATTAGCATGTGCAAGCAAAGCAACTCCTTTTAGCTTACCAAGATTAATGGAAAATAATTGCCTATCCCTGTGAATGGGATATATCTAAAGTTTTTATATTGGTCCTTGCAATCCTATCTTATAAATAGTATCATAGGTGTTTGTGTTTAGTCTAGTTTTGTTTTATTTTTTGTGTTCCCTAAGTGTTCTAGTTGACACATGTGTGTTTCCTTTGTTTTTCTATGTGTTCCTTAAGTGCTTAGTAGCACAAGTGTGTCTTTGCCTGTGTGTGTCTTGTGTAATGCCATTATCTTGTGGTCAATCCAAGGTATGTTCATGACAATATGATGCTCATTTTATGTGATTCTATGCCCAATGGAAGGATTTAGGCAACTAATCTTAGGCATAGTAGGCATGCCGTACCCAAGAATTGCCAAGAATGTTGGTCAAATTCCACCCTGGGTTTGCACCTTTCAAATTTGGCTAATCTAGTACGTAGTTTTCCTTTAGAATAAATGTTCTTTGACAAAACCCATAATAAATGCATAAGTGTTTTCTTTTCAAAAAAAAATTGGTCTTTTTTAAGCCTTTAAGGAATTATTTTATGTTTTTTTAATTTTAAGTTCTATCGAACTATTTCAAACTTTTTGTCCACACAATTTTTCCAAAGGTACTTTACAATTTCTCTAAAAGATATCTTCAAGCCAAAAGGGACCCTTGTAATTTTTTTGAAGGGCACTTTCATTTTTTTGAAGGGGCACTTTAATTTTTTGAAGGGGACTTGTATTTTCAAAGGATCATTTCAAATCCTGAAGGACCATTTCCAAAAGCCCAAAGGATGATTTCCAAAATCTGAAGGACCATTACAACTTCTCTGAAGGGCATTTTAACTTATACAAAGAAAAGCTACAGGAAAATATGAGGAGAAGTGACTAAAGAAGAAACCCCTAAATAATTCCTTTGGACTTTTTGTCTAAATGAAATGAAGAGAAGGAAATCCAAAAGAATTCCTTCAGACTTTTTGTCTAAAGGAAATAAATAGGAAGAATTCCTTTGGCCTTTTTGTTTGAAGTAAATGAACAAGCAATGAGCCTAAAGGAAAAGACTCAAAAAAAGGTCTGAGGAATAAAAAAAAATAAATATCCATGGATAATTTATCTGAAGAAAAGGTTCAGAAAAAAAAATTTTAAAAAAAATACCCAAAGGAGTGATGGCCCGCATGAAGTCAATTTTAAACTATGGAGAATAGCTGTTGCTATTTAAAATACTTGGAAAGAACATGAGAGCATACAAAGAATTCAAAATAGATAGGATGATGGTTCAAGTTGTTTCTTCCAAAAAATTGATAAATACAAGTGTCCAAAGGATAACTAGTAGTTAGAAAGAACATTTTCTAACTATCGTCATGAGTTCTAATAGTGTGATGTGTTGGCTTTTCTATTTTTAGTTTCAAACTTCATGGATGATATTTTATATAATTAGTTTCCTATGCCACTCTTGAAGGTTTTATGCCACTTGCCACCATTCTCATTACTTTTTTTAGACAAGTAAGATTATTGACATGGCATGGCTCGCTCATCCATCTCTTTCATGGATTTGTAACGAACTTTCATGTCAATGACACATGTCCTTGTACCTCTTCAACTTCTCTTCTCTCTCTCTTCCCCAAATTTATATAAATTGAGCCATTTTGGCCATTGCATATAACAACATTTTTGGTATGGTGAAGCCCTACTAAAATAACATTGCACTTTACTTTTGGACATTGAATACAAGACTAATTTTGATTTGTGAATTTCTATCTGAGTATGTGAGTGATGCATGACAAAGCTGAGTGATAACATCATCCTTAATCCCTTTATCCTTCATGTTTGAACAAAGGTTATGATGTTAATAGTTCATGTGAAGTATGTTAAATGCATTAAACTCTCTTTAAAGTATTAAATTGTATATATGGTGCACAATATGCACCTTAGGTTGATGATTTTATTTATTGTCTCAAGCATGTTACCTTCACATTTAAATACTATGTTAATATCTTTCAATGCATGTAATTAGTCTTGGAAGGTATTGTTATTTAGTAGAAGTGTGATAGTTGGTGGGAAAAAATCTTGATGGATCACCCCTTCAACATAGTTTTTATATTTTATGAAATTTCTTGGCTCTTTTCATGAACAAGTAGTAGATTAGGTGATAAACACTTCGAGAAAAATTCAGGGAGCTATCCCTTTTCAATCATAGAGATTCATCTCTCTTATAAGTTTTTTCAAACTTGAGGAATGATTAAATGTTTCATCAAATTGAAGGAGATTCATAGAATGTCCTAGGGTGCACAATTTGATGACAACATGTAGATTAATGGAAGGGGATATTAGATTAATGAAACATGAATGGGATAAATTACTGGGATAAAATAGGATAAATGGAATTAGTGTCAAGTAATATGAATATTATTTGACTGTAATGAAGCAAGAAATTTTAGGTGTATATAGAAAGGATATACACTATGATTATATAAGTCCCAGAAAGTCATGTTTGGGTGAAAAGATGACTCAGCTCACAAACAACACTGGTCTAGCATGACACACACCAAACTAATCAATCTACAAACCTAAGATTAGTAAACTAATTGGGAGTGTAACTTGAAAACAATACCATCTAATGGCTTTGTGGGTAAGGCTATAGGCTAGTGACCCATTATGAAATCTCCCAAAACCTCTCAACCTTATTTTCACCTAATGATCACTTAGGAGCTGATATTGACTATAGAAAAATGTTGCCTATTAAAATAGATGGTCCTAATCTAGGATAATTTTTTTTTTTATAAGGGGGTCTGATGCAGAGCATTTGGGAGAAGTCTCATTAAACATCAACACCTAGTTCTCAATTCAACATATCACTTACTCTTGTTTTATGTGATCTTTAATATCTCATTCCTAGTTCAATCTGTCACTAGTCTTAACAAATTTATGGGTTAACTTCCTGCTTGATACCCATATGGTTTACACTATATAAGTATTTATTGATGACTTTAAACCTGATTTCATCATAATTAATCATCCTCTATCATGTTCCACACCTCATTCCTGCTAGACTTTCCTTCTTTCTTTCACTAGCTTCTTGCTAGGCTAGTCACATAGGTTCTCAAGGCCCAATTCTCATGATATGTTTCAAGATCCCAATATAAATACATGGATAGTCTCATATTGACTTATCTTACCAGATCTAACCCCTCTCTAATCAACAAACACTACTGTTCACTCAATTCCACCTTTCAAACCTCTCTTTGAGGGACACTAGACTAATAGCCTATTTTGAGTGTTTTCCCTTAACTTGAGTAATATATGTTCTTTATTTTATATGTAATAACCATTTTTGACTCCTTTTAATTCTATTAAACTTCCATTAAAGTTTTATGGACTCGCTCAATCCCTAACACTACTTTTTGGCCTTCTTTTGATCTCTCTTTAGCCCTTTTAGATCTCATTTAACCCCTTATTTACCTTTATTTAGGATTATCCATAGTATGCCATGTGTTTTCAATATAAACTTGTTTGAATCACATCACACATGGTTAGAGGAAAAAAATTGACAATTTTTATCATTCTTCATCGATGGAACCTCTGTGTATGGGCTAAACCTTAGTTATAGGGTTTATGGAATCCTACACTCAGTTGGGATTATTATTGAATCATTAGAGGAAAAATTTACTAGGTTTTATCATTTTCCATTTGTGGAATCTCTCTATATGGTCTACACCCTAATTCTAGGGTTTATGGAACCCTGCACAAGCTGAGACCCTTTAAAATTCATTATCTTGAGTTCTAGATCACTTCAAAGGCTCAAATCAACGTTTCCATCTCTATTTTCAATTATCCCAACTTATCAAATATTTTAGAGACTCTATTAAACCTTACTTGGTATGAATAATCCCAAATACAAAATTATGGGCACTATCATAGATTGTGCAGAGTTTTTGTTATTCCATTCTCTTCACAAATGTCTCCTAACATTCACCTAGGTTTTTGTCAAGATTCCTCAATAAAGTTTCCCTATTTAACTCACCTATCTCCATATTTAATAGGTTTTTACTCATATTAAAAACTTATAGATACTTTATGTGCATAAAAATATAAGGCTTATTTCATAATGCTACCTGTGTAAATTTGTAGGTTGATACTTGTCATCCTATATTTCAAACACGTCACCTCACCTTTGTGAGTATAGAATAACTTTTATTTTTAGGTTATATTTTTCTCCCAAGTCCTTTCCTTTCTTGATAACTCTTATGCTCATTGACTATGAAGGTCATGGACCTTGTATAGAGAATAAGGTTATGTGATGGGGGTTATCTAATCTATTTTCTATTAGAGAAGCATCTATGTTTAGAAGGTTTTAATGGATATCTAATTTAGTTATACCACACTCAAACACCTCCCTTGATCAAACTATATTTACTTCCAATCACAAGAACAAACACTTCTCATTCAAAGATGACTATGTCAACCTATATACACCTATGTAGACAAGGTCCATGTGACATACCTGTATATGCTCAACATACTAACTTATCTATATATTACTTTGTGGTAGAGAATTATTATTTAACTTTATCATACTCCAAAAAAACTTTTACCACCTTATTTCATTCCTTAATTCTTTTCATTCATGGATAGAACTTTATGCACAAAGTGATCTCTTACAAAGACTATCTATTATCTTTTGTTAGGTATTTGAAATACCAACACTATTCTTTGGATTCCACTTAAATTTAAAGTGTGTGCACAACACATTATGGATAGAGACCACAAATGTTTTATAATAATCCTTGTTGAAACATCAACATACCTTACTCAAGAAGGTCATATGACAAAACTAGGATTTATGAACAAAGTTGACATAATCACCAATATTTCAAGTTTGTATCACTTTATGAAGCACTTTTAGGGTGCCTATGAGTTGTGGACATATTCCATCACTGATACATTGGATTTCAACTCACCACCTTCATAGAAACTACTCCAAACTCTTTGTTGACTATAATCTACAGTCCTCTAGCTCAACCTACTTTCTTTATCAACCTATAAGTTCAAATGATCAACAACATAAATTCTTTTCATGGGATTTAAATCAATATAAGAGTTAATTATAATACAACATAACACCATAACATTTGCACATCAAAATTAATCAATCTTTATTCATTGAAACATCAGATTTACAATACAATTTATGCATGAATGATTATCTTTCTTATGAGGGTTAACTATCTTATCTCATTCATTGACCCTTTAAATCCTCTCTTGGAGATCTCTCTTTTATTCACCACCAAAAACTCTCATACCATCTTCCCTCTTCACCAACCTCTATGTTGGTTTTTTTGTAAGTTACATCTAGCTTCTTTTCTCAACTACCTCAACGTACAAGGGTATTGTTCCATTGATTTAGATGACTTGATTTAAGAATTCAACATGAAAATAAATTAAGATACTCTCCTCATTACTTAAATTTAAGTCACACACTAAATTTTTCACATATCTTCTTCCAGACATGTATTCTACCTTCTTAGACTTAGTTTGACAATTTGAATTTTCAAATCCCTATTTTGGAGGGAAAATTCCAAACCCTTTCAAAAATCAACCTATGACTTCTAGGAACCCCATATGACCTCATATAAATGAAAATTGACCTTTAATGGTCACTTAACACATGATAACATCCAACATTGACCATCTTTTGACTCCTTGTGACTAAAATGCAAAATTGTCAACTTTGAAGCTTGATGCTTCTATATCATACTCCCCATGAGGGAAAAAACTTGAGCCACCCAATTTATTTCATTCCTTCAAGTTAATCTTGTGAGGATATTTAATACTTACTTGACTATTTTTTATCTTGTTTGATGCCTTCCTCCTTGCCAAACTCTTTTTTTCCTTTCTCTTGGCTTTGTCTAGTCTCCTTGTCCATTCATCTTCCACTTCCATAAAATGTTCATAGTATTATTGTTCTTTATTTTATACTTATTTCATCTTTTCCAAGTCATTTTAAACCCTCTCATTATTATTTGAATTCATTTGGTGCCTATTCATTTTGCTTATGCTTGTTTCTTAGCCTTCTCTTTCATTATTTTTACTTGTTCCTTTCTTGTCTATTGTAGTTTGCTTTTGGTTCTTGATTTCTTCTTCATTATGAGGTTATTTTGGCCTCTCATGCATGTCACCATTTTTAATTTTCTCATATACACTTTTTTTCTACCTCTTTCTCAAAATTCTTCACATCTTTATGCCTTTTCCCATCATCTCACTCACTATGCAAGAGTAATTTCTTATTTCACTCATCCTCTTCATAGTTCATCATGACTTGACCAATCCTTAGTATCCCATATCTAATCCTTGGTTTGTTTTTCCTACACCATCTTTCTTGTGTGTTTTTTTTTCTTTTCATCCTCTTCCATCTGCATACTTTCTTGGTGTCCACTTTCAATAGAACTCTCTTGTGATCTTATCATGTTCTTTACCACCCATTTTATGCCCTATATCTTCTTGGGCTTCCAATTTTTCTTCACTTCATCTATTTTATTATTCTTTCATTGGTCATATAATATTCCATCTTGATGTACTTTGACATTGGTCCTTTGTCTCCACACTTGTGCTTGCTTTCCATTCATGCTTTTTCTTTCTTTGACTTCTTATTGGAGGTTATCTTATTTATTCTTATCACCTAATTGTTTAATACATTTAGGCCACACATATCCATTCCATTTCTCTTTTCTTGAGGGATGAAACTTCTCATGTCTTCTCTTAAGCTGCATATCATTCTTTTCCTCTTCACATATGCAATCAAATTCAATGTTCAAACACTCATTTACCTCCAATGATAACTACTACAAGCTTATCTCTTCATCTATGCCTTCATGGGTGACCTCTTTACCCTCTTTGTGTACTACTTATTTAGTTCCATATTCTATTCATGGAAATACATCATAATATTCCTCTTCTCTTCATCTTTTCCATTTGATATGCCTTCAATCTCCAACACTTTATCTTCTTCATGATGTTATTTTTCTTTATCATCTTCTTTCCACTTGATGGGTGCCACCCTTGGCCCATTATTAATCCACTTTGAGGCCTCATATTTTGCCTTCATAAACATTGTATTCATACTTGAAAACACAAATTCCAAAGTAATGTTAGCATATAAAACTATATACCATATAGTCTCTTTGAATATCATTGGCATTGACATTGTCCATCTTCTCTTATCTTCATTATTTTGTGCTCTCCTCGACACTTCTCTTATATTATTTTTATATTTAATGAGAAACCTCTTCTTAAACTCTCTTTATTTTTTCTCACTTGTAAACATCTCTCTTCTCTTACCTCTTTAGGATTCCTTCTCTATCTTCCTCTCTTTCATTAAGACACCTTTCTTATGCCTTCTTATTTTCACTAGTGACTCTATTGGCCACTTCACCTTTATATTCATACTACAGACATTCCATTAGCATTATTATTCTCTCATTAGCTTCACCATGATCTCAATATTCTCAAATATCTACCCCAACTCTCTTCTTATGTTTGTTACTTCCTTTTCTACGTCCATCTTCCCCATTCCTCTTTCTTTTCTTGGCCTATGTAGACCTCATCTTAGCAAGTCCTCTAATATTTCCTCTTATAAATATTATGGGAATTTAATATTCTTAATTAGTCTCTCTAGTATATCCTCTTAACCTTCTTGAATCTCTTTTGGAGTCTCTTATCTTCCTCTTCTCTATTGGAGCTTCAATGCTCTCTTTTCCTCTCTACATCTTCTAGCTTTTTCTTGACTAGTTTCTTGTCCTTCTCAAAGGAATTTGGGGATTTTATCTCTTAAATATAAAAATATTATTCTCCTATTTTCTGACCTAAATGGATCAGACTTTCACTTTCTCTTCTCCCTCAACACCCTACAAGTTATCTCTCAAGAATACCCCATTACATATGCATGCAACTCAAATCAATAAACTATAAAGTAATCAGAAAATAATTTATACCCAAGAATACCTTATTAGATTTCATAGAAAAATAATGTATAATATTTTGGATAAGTATCATTAAACATCAACACATTATTCTCAATTCAACTAGTCACTTCCTCTTGTTGATTGTGATCTTCAATATCCTATTCCTGGTTCAATCTATCACTAGTCTTAAACACTTTGTGGGTTAATTTACTACTTGATACCCCTATGATTTTCAATTTAGAAGTGTTTATTTATTAATTTAAACCTATTTTAGTCATAATTAATCATCATCTATCCTATTCCACTCCTTATTCCCACTAGACTTTCCTTATTTCTTTCACTAGCTTCTTGTTAGGCTAGTCACGTAGGTTCTCAAGGCCCAATTCTCATGATATGTTTCAATATACCAATATAAATAAATTTATAGGATCATATTTAATTATATTAATACATAAAACCCCTCACTAATTAAAAAAACCTACTCTTCACTCAATTTCACCTTCCAAACCTCTCCTTGAGGGACACTAGGCTAATAGTCTCTTTTGAGTGTTTTCCCTTAACTTGAGTAATCTATGTTATTTATTGTATATGTAATAACATTTTAGGACTAATTTTAACTATATTAAACTTCCCTTAAATTTTCATGGACTCACTCAGTCCCTAACACTATTTTTTGGCCTTCCTTTGATCTCTCTTTAGCCCTTTTAGACCTCATTTAACCCCTTGTTTACCTTTAGTTAGGATTATCCGTAGTATGCCATATGTTTTCACTCCAAAATTATTTTAATCACATAAAAAATGTTCATAGGAAAAAAAATACCAATTTTTTATCATTCTCCATCAATGGAACCTCTCTATATGGGCTAAACCCTAGTTATAGGGTTTATGGAATCCTACACAAGCGGAGACCCTTTAAAATTCATTATCTTGAGTTATAGATCACTTCAAAAGATAAAATAAAATTTTACATCTCTATTTTAAATTATCCCAAATTTTAAAATATGTTATATCCTCTATTAAAACTTTTTTGGTATGAATAATCCAAAATATAGAATTATGGGCACTAACATGGACTGTGCATAGTTTTTATTATTCCATTCTCTTCACAAACATCTCCTAACATTCACCTCAGTTATTGCCAATATTCCACCATATAGTTTCCATATTTAACTCACCTGCCTCCATATTTAACATGTTTTGACTCATCTTAACAACTTTTAGATATTCTCTATGCATAAAAAGATAGGGCCTATTTCATAATGTTACCTATGTAAATTTGAAGGTTGATACTTGTCATCCTATATTCCAAACACATCAACTCACCTTCATTAGTATATAATACCTTATATTTTTATTTTATACATTTCTCTCCTTTCTCTTCTTGATAAATCTTATGCTCATTGATTATAAATATCATGTACCTTGTTTAGAGAACAAGGGTCTATGAAATGGGTTATCTACTCTGTTTGCTATCCTAGAAGCATCTAGGGTTAGGTAGCATTTAATGGATATCTCATTTATTTATACCACACTTTAAAACCTCCCTAAATCAAAATATATTCACTTCCAATCACAAGAACAAACACTTCTCATTTAAAGTTAACTATGTAAACCTATATACACCTATGTAGATAGGGTCTGTGTGACATACTTGTATATGCTCAACATACCAATTTGTCTATATATTAATTTTTTGTAGAGAAATATTCTTGAAATTTATAATAATCCAAACAAACTTTCACCACTTTATTTCATTCCTTAATGCTTGTCATTTATGGATAGAAATGTATACACACAGTGATCTCTTACAAAGATGATATATTATTCTTTTGTTAGAAATTTGAAATCCCAATACAGTTATTTTTATTCCAATTCAATGTAAATTATATGGACAAACCTTTATGTATAGATACCACAAAACATTTACAATAATCCTCACTAAAACATCAACATACCTTACTCAATAAGATCATATGCAAAAACCAAGATTTATGAATAAAATTGACATAATCACTGAACTTTCAAGTTTGTTTCTCTTTATCAAGAACTTTTAGGGTGTCTATGAGGTGTGGACTTGTTCCATCACTAATACACTGAATGTCAACTCACCATCTTCATAGAAACTACTCCAAACTCCTTGTGACTATAATTTACCATCCTTTGGCTCAACCTACTTTCTTTATCAACTTGAAACTTCACATGATTAACAACACAAACACATTTTCATGGGACTTTCAAACAATATAATAGTTAATGATAATACAATATTACACCATAACATTTTCACATCAAAATCACTAAGTCTTTATTCATTGAAACATCAGATATGCAATACAATTTTTTTAGGAATGTTTATCTTTCTTGTGAGGTTTTACTATCTTCTCTCATTCATTAACCCTCTCACTCCTCTCTTGGATGTATCTCTTTTCTTCACCACCAAAAACTCTTGTACTATCTACCCTCTTCACCAACCTCTACATTGGTTTTTTTGTGAGTTAGTTACATCTAACTTATTTTCTCAACTACCTCAACGTATAATGGTATTCTTTCCTTAATTTAGATGACTTGATTTAAGCATTCAACATGGAAATACATTAAGATACTCTCCTCATGACTTAAATGTAACTCACACAATAACTTGTTCACATATCTTTTTTCACACATGTATTCTACCTTATTATACTTAGTTTGAGAATTTGAATTTTCAAATCCTTGTTTTGGAGGGAAAATTCCAAACCCTTTCAAAACTCAACCTATGAATTTTAGGAACCCAATATGACCTCATATACATTAAAAATGACCTTGAAAGGTATCTTAACACATGATAACATCTAACATTGACCATATTTTGACTCCTTAGGACTAAAATACAAAATTATCAACTTTAAAACTACTCTATATACACTAGGTACATGGGGTCTGACTCTATATAGAGTGTTATCTAATGATTATGTTATATATTTAACTCTTTACCTTCATGAATGACTTTTATGGCATTAACCACTTGGCATAGTGATAGTTATCCTTAATTTTTATACTCCGTTGGAGCATAAAGTGTGGTTGAATGCGTGGTGATAAAATCCACATCACCAACCCATAAGACTATGTCAAGTTCATGGGAATCACTTAAACATCATTTTTACTCCTAAAAAATAAAAATGGGAGGGTTTGTTACTGGTTTTTATCCTCCAAGACTCACCACTCAGATTCAGGGAGGAGAGCATACATCATTGTAGCCTTCAGGTATAAACAAGCAGATAAACAAGTTGATTAACCAATTATTTAAGTGTGATATATATATATATATATATATATATATATATAATATGGTTTTTAAACTTTCAAAATATTTGACAAGAACCCTGAAAAGTAAGTGATTAGTAGTTTTAATTTGGCACTCTTGAGGGGTAATCTGTAAGATAAGATATTAGACAAATATATTCTCTGTAAAATAGGATTTTAGACAAAGATAAAATGTGACCTGTAAGACAATATGTTTAAGCAAGACAAAATATACTTTTACCCCTATAAAAATCTAAATAAAAGGTTATCCTAATAAGCCTTAATAAAAATGTTATTCCAATAATCCTTAATAAAAACATTGAAAAACATTTTAGTTTTTACACTATATTTTTTTTGAATTATGGGATACAACATGGGGGTTTGGGGGTGGGAGATCCCATTAGGTTCAAGGGAAAATTTACCTTGTAGGTTTAAGGGTAAGTGCCCCTTCAGGGTTTGGGGGAAGCACCCCAAGTATGCTCCATATCACAATAGAGGGTGGGGTCAAGGGGTAATGCCCTTAATGACAAAAAAACTTTGGGATTCGCAGAACCCTCAGAATGACTCAAATTTTACCAAAAAAATATTTTTAAAAATGTACTCAAAAATAAAAATATGAAGTCAAGAATGAATGTAAAATCACTACTATAATAATCAAAATCATAGATACATAGTTATTTTTAATTTAAAATCTCTTCTAGAGAGTTAAAATCACTTATGTCAAGTCAAAATCATAGATAAAAATAAGAGATTTTGCCAAAATGGCTGTGCACACTACTAGCAAGTACTGGGAAATTAATTTCAAAATCCAAAAAATACAAATAAGTGGTATTACAAAACCACAAATATAAAAAAATGTTATTTTAAAACCCATATATTCAGAGGTAAAATCATAGCTTACAATCAAAATAAAAAATTGCTATAAGCAATATTGAAATCATTACTTAAAATATCTTTTTATTAAAATTATAGATTAGGGTGACTCGAGAGTTGTGATATTGTAAAAAATACATATAGTTCAAATAATATAAACAAAAATATTCTCACATGTTGATATGTTGCTTCAAGATACTCACAACAGATTAAGGAATGTATAGATTGACTAAAAGGACTAAGTTCTTACAAGTTTATAGCTTATCTTATGAATATTTAAGCAAGATTTTAACAAAAATATAATTTACAATGGAACTAAGCATGGCCAATGGAGAGTATAAATTCACCCAAGATCCCTATCATCCCTACCAAATAGAGCTATGGACAAAAACTAGATCCTTATAGAGGCCAAAAAAACCCAAAATTATTATAAATTTTGATAAAAAATTTAAATATGTTTGTATTTTCAATCTACAAGACAAAACTACAACTAAATATGTTAAAATCATATATACTATTCAAAATCTCAAATACTAATAAACATTTTTGATAAAATTGCAACTTATCTATTCAAAATCATAGATAAAAATCAAACTCACAACTGTAATGTTCAAAATCGTAGATGACTATCAAAACCTTGACTAGTTATAAGTGATATTGTGAAATTATAAGAAAATAATTAGGTGACCTAAAGACTAACAATTAAGCTGGTGGTTTGATGCAAAATCACAATTGATATGTTAGAATTTCAAATGAAGAATCTCTATTTTCAAGTCAAAATTACTATTTACTTGGAGAATGTGATTTTGAAAATTTGGAGCCCAAATTTGTGCCCTCGGTCCTACAAGCTGCATAATCACACTTCACACAAGATTAACACAAAGGAGGGATCTCACTATGATCATCAAATGTGAGATGATAAATTTGAGAAATGGATTTTTATTATGCAATTATACACTAAAATCACCTAAATTTACTATCTACTTCATGAATTTAGAGCCATTAGACTATAATGCAAGCAAAATAAATATTTATAGTGTCATTAGTAAATCTAAATCCAAATTCTCTAAACAAGATTCAAAAATAAAATACTAAAGATTAATGACTGCTTATAGACTCAAATTATCTTGGACAACATGTGATTAGCTTTATTCAAGGCTAATATGATATCATGAACTGATTTTTCATGGTATTTTCTCATTGGCCTTTGCATGAAGAATGGGTTGGTTATTTATAGATTAGGAGGAGGGAAGATTAATGGCCAAAATTTAAACTTAGGTGTAGGAAGATCAATGGTGGGGAATTATTCAAGGAATTAAAAATTCCTTGGATGATTCTAGAGGAGGGAATGTTCTAGAAGTAGAAGTCTATAGAGTTTCTTTGCATGTTTAATCATAATTATTAGGTGATTATATGAGGTGATTAGGTACTAGGGATGTAGAAGAGCCTAGGAATAGGCTAGGGTAGGTGGGATTGGAATTTTAAATTCTAATATAATGGATAAGTGAGGTTAAAATAAGATTATATGATAAATGTCATATTATAAAAAGGATTAATTGACTTGTGGGGTAGGAATAAGGTTATCATGATGAATAAAAATGAGGAAATGTTTAAAAACAAATGATTATAAGGATGGGGGTTTAATTAGACAAAATTAGTGATGTTAGTGTTGACTAATAAAAATATTAGTGATGCTAAAAAATTTAAACAAATTTAGATGCATACATTTTCTAAACAAATTAAGTGTATATTCATGTATGTAAAATTTATGGCTTCTTGAGCTAGTATGGAAACATTTTAGTCATAATAAGAGGCTTAATTATTGGATAGTATAACCCTTTTTTACATTTGAAAGTGGTCAATGTGCAAAATAATTTTTTTTATTACTCTTGAAAATAATACGGGGTCTTATTGAGTTAATCATTTCATACTTGTTATGTTATGGTTGAAACTTTTTGTTTAGAAAGGAATTCTCAAATGTTAAGGACAACCCATTTTATGTAACAAGTCATAGTGACTTGAAACCATTAAGGAGATATTATTATCAAATATAAGTTCATCATCTAGGATTATGGTAAAAAGGATTCCGAAATAGGAAATGAACTTGTAAGTCTCAATAGTTTGATATACTCCATTATGATTAAGGATTAAGGTGTCATAATATGTTTATTATTTATTAAAATATCATTAATAAAATTGATAAAATTGGCCTAAATAACATGTCCAATAAGGATTGTGATTCTTATAGGATAACCTTCCTTACATCAAATAAATGACAAATCTATGCAAATTGGGGTTGAACTATCTTGCCACTCACACAACAAAATTTAAACCTTGAAGGAAATAAAGGACCCAAATTTTGATGGAAATGGAATGGTTATGTGAATCACCATGTTGATTGAGATATTATTCACCCTTATCATGGCTCATCATGTCTAAGAATGCCTTTAGTATGTCACCAGCATGGAAGCTATATTTTCCACTTGGAATAGCATGGTAATTGGAACCAAATATATTTGGACTGTAGATAAGTAGTGGGATTTGAATCAATTTTAAAGTTTTTATCATTTTTTTCAAGTAATCAAATTATGAATTATATTAGGAGTTCAAGTGAACCCTAGAATTTGGATTATTCCTTAAAAACCTGCTAGGTGTAAATCAATAAAAATTACTGTTCTTAAATCCTTACCTTCTCTTGCTTAAGTTAAGCATTCTATCATGTACTTTTCTAGTACACAAATGAACTTGCATAGTACTAGTTGTAATTGTGATGGAACTCTTATTCTAATATGGAATAAAGAGCTAAATTATGTCTCATTCTATTACATATAACCTTATTGTAAATTTGGTAAAAGTTAGCTTATCTCTATTCTTAAGGATTGGGATCCTTAGATATATAGCATTACTTATAATAATTTAATAACAATGCTTACTCTTTAATGAATTTAAAGTTGGCAATACTCCTTATGAATGGTCGTAAAGTGCACTCTCAAGACTTATGAGATTTAAAGTATATATCTAAATAAAACTCTTGTAGAAACAATTTGTACTAGTTCAGGTTATTTTAGATTCTTACTATTAAACCATTTTCACCTAAGTTTATAGTATCTATATAGGTTCTTATTGTGTAAATAGTTTACATGTTTTTTACACTTTCTATCTAGATATATTTTTGTATTTAGGGTTTGTCCAACTAGTTTGGATGGTCATTTATTTATTTTCCTTGGTGGAATTATCAAATCATCTAAAATGATTTATTACACTCATTTATAATCAAATTCACTCACTCTATAAGGAAACTTGAAAACACAATATTGGCAATGTCAAATCTCCTAGCCCAACTAGAAAAGACCATTCCAAGACTTCTTTCAACTTCAAAATCACCAGTGAGTGATAAATGTGTAAGCCATTATTCTTCATATTTTATAGGAAAGCTACACAAAAAGAGGTAAGTTCCATAATTATTTTTATAGATAAATGTATTCTTTCTTTTTATTTTCATTTTGAGCCTAGGTCTTTAACACTTATGGTTAAATGGGCTTCCAAACATTGCAGATAGGGAAGAAAGATTTGTTGATAAAAAGAGAAGTTGTTCTGATAAGGACTCATAATTTTAGGAAAAATAAGCCAATTATTTCCATATTTTTCCTCCATAAAAACATGATTGTATTTACATCTTATGCCTAAGATAAAAGTAAGTTGTTTCATATTACCCTAGCTACTATTGACTATTATTTTTAACCCTTATTTATGCATAAAGATGGTTGAAGAGGACTCCTGAGAAAAAAAAATGTGGAAGGATGGAACCTAAATTTTTCAAAGTAATATATGCCAATTATTTTAAGTATGCAATTCAATTTGATTACTTTTTCTCAGCTTTTCCAAAGGATTTTTCAAGGATTACCACTAATTTTAGAATTTGATGGGCAAACAAGATATTTGAATCAACATGGATTGTGGGATGGAAATATCCTTCGAGTGGACTAAATCTGGAAGAATATTTTAATACATCACCAAAAACAAACAAATATTTTTAGGGGTAACAATAACTAACATTTTGGTTAATTATTTTGGATTTGATAAAACTATACTTGATATTTATTTTGTTGATTATGAATTTTGTAATGATGGTCATAATTATTTAAATTTGAGTAAGTAACATGGATATATCCATATTTTTTCCTCCAAGTTTCATGAAATTATCACTTTAAATACAATAAATGTGTTAGGAGTAGAGGATAATGGCCTTGTGGATAAATGGTTTGGCATCATTTTCAAGACACTAACTAATCAGTAGGATGTACGTAAATATACAATTTGTAAAAATAATTTATCATCTTCTCATGTAAAGTCCACATATGTGCCACACCCAATTATAAGTTTGTATTATGACT
Organism: Torreya grandis; assembly: GCA_037957365.1. NCBI lineage: Eukaryota > Viridiplantae > Streptophyta > Pinopsida > Cupressales > Taxaceae > Torreya > Torreya grandis. The sequence goes on along the minus strand of JARHVA010001169.1, from coordinate 2,919,698 downwards.
TTGAGGGTTATACATCAAAAAAACATGACACCATTTTTCCATAGAAGATTCTTATAGGCCCCAAGTAGGTCTACAAGAATGTATGATGAATCCTTCTATAGAAAATTGGAGAGGAATTTTAATGTTTCTAATTAAGTCTTGATAGCTCGATTAATTAAGCAATAAAATTATAATAATAACATCAAATATGCATCCCCAAATGATGAAAATGGTATTTGAAGAGGTGATTCACCTTCTACTATGTGATTCTTTCCAATATCAAGGAGCCCTTTAATAGAGGTTAAATTTGCTTTGGAGAAATGAATTATTGTTTGGTTAACAAAAAATAAATAGTTGGAATTATAAATTATAACATATTAATTTATTATGTTATGTGGGGAAAAATTCCCACCCCTTTTGTCAATTATTCCTATCTCCCTATTTCCTATCCCTATCATCATCATATTTTACTATTCACTTGTCCTTGTTAGGATAGGCATCCCATTTTTGCATCCCTCCCAAAATGGAACTTGGTGGAACACAAATATGAACTAAATAGATTTTAGATTCCTTTTGATTATTATTAGGGTTTGGAAAATGTTGGTTTATAATTAAATTTATAAGTTGTGATGAAGTCTAAAGACCACAAGATATTTTTTTATATCTTAACATGGGGATAAGCAACCTTTTTAAATAACTTTTATTGTATCTATTGTCACTAATCCATGATAATTTTAAGTTATTAATGGAGTTAATGGAAATTTTCATAATAGTTACCTAATGATTAATATTTGAAACTCAAATTCATAAATAAATATCATAATTCATTTACTTCTAGCATTTTCCTTGGATTGAAAGAAATTTCTTTTGTTAGGTCTAACAATCTCAAACTCTAAATTTGATTTAGGAATTGTATTTTGCATCCAAGCCTGTATAATGAATGAGAAACATCTACAACCCTAATAAAATATCACAACCATCATAATTTTATTTCCCTATCTCAAGGATATTTAATTCCTATATGAGATTTTCATTTCATATTGTTGTCTCTACATACATTGTTATATTTTGTATGTGGTGAACAAAAGAGAACGTATAGAATATGATATTTAATCTGTCGATCTTGTGAGTGTGTCTATTTAATAATACCAACATTATCATCACTTATTTTGCTTTTATTTATTCATATTCCACTTACATGCAATCCCATTAATGGATTTTTTCTTAAAATGGGGGATTTTTGCACAAGCTAATTCTCTCACATAAGCATCAAAGATAGTTTATTTTGTATCATTTCCTTTGTTCTTGTGACTCATGTTTGAATAAAAATTATGTGGTCAGATTTTTCCCAACATTTTACACCATTATTTGGACATGATTTTAATTTTAATCTTTTTGTGTTATTTTAGGGCATGATCTAACATTGTTAAAAAAGATATTATTGGACAAACTAAATGCAAAACAATGATATTAATTTTTGGGCTACATACTGTGAGGGTGAATTTATTTATTTATAAATTTTCTAATGATTAAGAGAATGGAAATTTAAATTATTCTTGCTAGAATTTTATGCTAGGTTTATTGTAATTTTTTCGTGGCAAAAGAATCAAGAATATATGTTTATGATGACATAATGCCTTGTCGTTAAATTTTTATTTATAAAAGACTAACACCAATAAATATTTGTTCAAATACTAGGAAAAAATGATTTTATTAAGTCAAATTCAATTCATGTGATCTGGTGCAATTATATACTACCAAATAATGTGATTGGATTACCCAAAATCTTTATACTAGCATTTGTCCCAAAGGTGTAATGTATGTTGGAAGAGATGTAGTGGTGTTTTAAATGTCAAACACATCATTTTAAATTAATTTATAAATGGGATATGTAGATGTTATATGTAATTATATGACCCAAGACAATTAGAAACTTTTGAAATATTCAAACCAAATTATTTTCAATGGAGTTTAAGGAACCAAATAACACTAATACATTGTTTCGATATATTTTTCACATGTTTTAAAACTTTTTTTATCATAAGTGAAGGTTGTATAAAAGGACCCTAAAATATATTTAAAACTTGAAATCTGACCTTTCATAAAACTACCAAAAGACTATAGCATTAAAATATCAGAATTCTTTTTGGTTGGGTGACTGGATTCTAACATTTACTTCCCGTAGGGACTTGGTACTATGTGCCCTTATTATTATTATATATTTAGGTATATAATATTTATAAATATAGTGATAATAATATATCATATTATTATAATACATATTTTAATTATATATATGATATAACTATATAACTATAATACTATATAATATAATAATATAGTATATATGATTACAATACTATATGGGATCAATAGTCATATAGATTTACGTCATTTTGCTTTACTCAACCTCACTTTAATAAAACCAAATATTACATCTATTATGCATATTTAATCATGACACAACTTCACATCTAATGTGTAGAACAAATCAACGTTGTATTGTCATTGATGCAAGGACAAAACATTAACATCCTAGAGTCTATCTTGTAGCTTCTATTAATCCATGTTACCAATATATTGAGACTTAGATCAATTAAATTAGGCCCAAAAACATACATAAATGGATACTCAGACCCCTGGAAGAAAGGGAAAGACCATATAGAACATGCAAATAGTGAAATATTTCAAGGTGAGTTACACGAGGATGGTGAGGGGCAATGACAACATACTTGATTGGATGTTTTATTTTGTCAAGCATGGATGATGATGTCATTAGGTGTAACCTATATGATTATAATTAAAATCATATGCCCTAAAAGACACCCATAATAAGCCAAGGCCCTAATCAAATAAAAAATGACAAAACATAATAAAATTCAATATTTCAAACCCCTTTATGTTTTGTGTGTGTGTGTGTGTGTGTACATACATACATATATCTATACATATATATATGTATGTGTGTATATATATATATATACACACACACACACACACACATACATATATATACATATACACACACACACACATATATATATACATTCATATATAAATATGTATGTATGTATGTATGTATGTATGTATATATATATATATGTATGTATGTATGTATGTATATATATATATATATATGTATGTATGTATGTATGTATGTATATATATATATGTATGTATATATATATATATATATATATATATATGTATGTATGTATATATATATATGTATGTATGTATGTATGTATATATATATATATATATATATATATATATATATATATATATATATATGTATGTATAGATATATGTATGTATGTATAGATATATGTATGTATGTATAGATATATGTATGTATGTATGTATGTATGTATGTATGTATGTATATATATATATATATATATAGATATATGTATGTATGTATGTATGTATGTATGTATATATATATATATATATATGTATACATATATATATATGTATATATATATATATGTATACATATATATATATATGTATATATATATATATATGTATGTATATATATATATATATATGTATATATGTATATATATATATGTATATGTATATATATATGTATATATATATATATGTATATGTATATGTATATATATATATATATATATATATATATATACATACATACATACATACATACATACATACATACATACATACATACATACATACATACATACATACATACATACATATATATATATATATATATATATATATATATATATACATATGTGTGTGTGTGTGTGTATGTATGTATATCTCTGTGTGTGTGTACGTGTGTGCGCGCGTGCACATGCATGTGTGTTTATGTATATGTATGTGTGTATATGTATGTATGTATATGTATATGTGTGTATGATATATATAATAATTATAGTATAATATTATTACATAAATAAGTAAATATAAACAAAATTAATATGTTATAATAGAATATATCAATATATTATAATATATAATTTATTAATTTAAAATTATATAATAATAATATAATATAGCTATTTTATTTTTATTCTTCAAGGATTTGAAAATGGGTAGTCTAAATAAATCTATATCTTGGCTTCCTCCTACATTGGTGTCTTGCTCCATGGAATACCTTGATTTTTCTTTTCCCTCTTCAGTTGGTTCCTTTGGGCATCTGGATCCTCCACCCTTCTCTTTTCCTACCTTTATGTAGCTAGTAAATGTGGTAGCTAGTGGTCTAGAGATCTCTTCATTAGTTGATCTTTGGGGAGCCCTCTAGGCCCATCCTAGGGTTTTTTAGGAGTAGAACATGGGTTTTGGTGATAGTGTTAGATCTATCAATGCTCCATTATATCTCACCTCTCCTCCTCTTATTGGCTATAGTTATATCAGTCTAACCTTGGAGGAGTTTGGGAAGGTTAGGACCAAATCCTTTTCTCAAGTATTTTCTCAAAGGAACCAAGCTGAGTTTCTTCCTTTTAAGACCCTGATAGTGGCTAAAATAATTCTAGTGGTATCTTTTGAATATGTCACTCTAGAAGAAGTTCTTGTAAATGAGGAGTGGTCAACCACTCAGGGCCTAATTTTTAGATTTGACAGTTTTTGAATGAGCCTCCCTACCCTTCATTAGTGGATCTCATATTCATGGCAACCCTTATTGGAAGAAAATTTGAAGATTTATCCCTATGCTAGGGTATTTTTTATTCTAGTTTTTTTATAGCTTGACAGATCATAATAAGGTGGCGCTAGAAAAACCTAGGTCTTGGGATCAACATATTCTCCTTCTAATCCTATTTGGGTTTGGTTTCCCTACCTTACACTCTAGTTTTGGGATCACTCCATTCCTTTGGAAATTGGTGGTTCTCTTGGAAATTTACCAAAAATTGACACCTCTACTTCTAGATTTTTTCGCACCACTTATGCACATATTCTTATTAGTCTATATTTATCTTAGGATCTCCCTGCTTCTATTATGTTAAGGGTTAATTATTAGTGTTGGGATCAAACCCTTGACTATGAGGGAGTGCCCTTTAACTACCTACAAGTGATTTACACATGGGAATATGACCTCTTCTTATTCACTTTTCAAGCATAAAGTGAACTCTTCTTGGTGGAAGGATGCAAATTTTTATCTTCTTTCAGTTTCCCATATTGTCCCTCTTACTATTCATGTAAGTGTTTGTACTATTGGTTCTTCCAAAATAGATCCTCAAGGCCCTATGCTGAGTGTGGCAAGTTTGTATTCATCATTTATTGAGTGGATCAATATGATTAAGATAAATAAAGATCATGTTGTTTAAATTATAGAAAGTAAGGATGATGTTGTTTGTATTCTATTAGATTGTATTCTCACATCTTCTATTGAGGATTTCATTAGATCAGGTATTTTGAATGATTGGATTGTAGTTAAAAATATGAAAAAAGGAGGTTGGCCTTAGATTCAACTCCTATGATTATTCATTCTCACATCCACAAAGAGAAAGAGATGCCTTAAAGGGCTCTCTTGGGTATTGTTGACCAAATTTTACCCTACAAGTCAAATTGGGACCCCTATAGGTAAAAAATTGATCTTTAGATATTTTTAGGGGCCTATTATAATGTCATTAAGTATGTCATAGCTCATTTGGTGTGATTTTATGTGTATCTAGTCTTGGTCATATCTTTTTAGTCCTAAGAGTCATTTTGGGGGTCAATATAGAGCATTAAATGACTTGTATGAACTCCTTGGGAAATGTGAAGGTTTAAAAAAGTGATTTCATGTTCAATGTGTCTTAATAAGTCTTAATAAACTATTTATAATTTAAAAGTGGTCGGTTCTTCAGAAGAAAGAGTAGTTTTCTTGGAAAAAGTGGAGTTTTCTTGAGGTGTATAGACTTGTAAGACCTCTTATAGCTAATGACACTTTAAGAGTGTAATTTTATCTTAAAAACACTTTTTATAGTGATTAATTTGATCAGAAGCTCCAAAAATTTGAGAAAACTATTTCTCTCTTCTTCCAATAGGCTTGGCAAGCAATAATGGACCTTAGGTTTTTAGATGGTATGGCCAAAAAGAGAGGTTTCAAGAAAAAATTTCCTAGGGTTGTCTTCTACACTCAGTCAAATTTCATTTGATGTTTGGTTTCATAATAATGGTTTTCTATGCTTTATGAACCATTCTTAAGAAGTTGGCTTATCTAATTTGCTTGTCAATCTATGTACCTTTTAGGTTTTTCTTTGGTTTGGAGAAGTCTATACAATACATATATTTAGTTTATTTATATATTATTATGTATCTCCCATACATTCTCTCCATGCTTGGTTTATTATTTCAAGATGTTTTTATGAGCAAATCATCTCAAGTTTGTAGATTGGTCTCATTTGAGGATAACAAGAATGTTTCATCATTTTCATGATCTCCATGCTTTGGTAGTGATTATAAGGGATGATATGGATTCATTCCCATGTTCCCAATTCCATATTTGTTCCCTCGCCTTTCAATTTCACTCTTCAAATCAATATCCATGGAGTTGCAGTCACAAGTGAGATGCAGTCAGTTTCTTCCATGACTGGCATGCACAATCAACTAAGTGGACTATTTTAGGGTCTTTAGCTTGTCCATGGAGTGGAATACATTTTGAAAATGTTGAACACACTCTTATATAAGGGATAATAAGGTAAAATTACTCCACTTGGAAAAATAAGGGATTGTGATGTCACCCACACCGTCATATAATAGAGAAATGCACCTACATATGCCTACAAAAGGGTCCAAACATTGAAATGGAATGTGATAGATTATTTTAAGTTTTAAAACATCTTATTATTTCATTTTAAAAATGTGAGGGGATATAAATTGGTTATAAAGGCATATCTTTTGGGTACATGGATAATCTCATACATACTACTTGCATACAACTAAAAATGCACCTACATGTGCTCTCATGGAGGAAGTCACATTGAAAAATAAGTATTAAAACTTGTTTTAGATCCTTTAGAGTGTGAAGAGTGAATTTGAAGGTATTGATCTAAGCCTAGAACCCATTGAAGGCCAAATACAATGCACATTGTCCACACTTCTACCCATTCCCTATACATTAGAAAATATCCACCTATAAGTGGTACCATAAAGATCTAGGGTGTCATATAGAAATGTTGAAACAAGTGGTGAAACTCATTTTTGGATCCTAGTATGTTGAAGAGATCAAAATAGACCAATAATATTTTCTAAATTTTGTAGGAAAACTATGAATAATGTTCCAAAGACAATGACTATGGAATTTAGGGCCATTTTCCCTAAAAGATGAAAATAGAGATCTAGGACATTTTGCCAAAGTCATATAATAGGGTTAAAGGACTTTTGATGCATCCTAATGACTTTGCCTTATATCCCCTATATAGGAAAAGACCTATTTAAAATATGGAAGGTAAATGATTAATAGAAGGTGGCTTTTGGAAAGCCTAAAGTTGCACTTTTATCCACTAAACTTAGTGTCATCTATAGGTTTTGACCTCAAAGTGACTCTACTTCCCAAAGTGGCAATGCCAAGTATATTTTCATGTTTGAAGAGCATTACCAAGTGTGAAAAACACATTAATGACTTGTAAGAGGCCTAAAGTGCAATGTTATGGTCATGAATTCATCTACAAGTGTATAATGACCTAGGAAAAGCTACCTACAACCTGCCTATACGTGCTCATAGAGCTCTCAAAATGAAATTGTGTAATGAGAAGCATATAAAAATGAACATCTAATATGGAAGGTTGACTGAAGGTTTACAATGGTTCCACTAAGGAAAATGACACATATGCTAATGTGGAATCAACACTTATAGGATCCTAATGGCTCTAATATAGTCAACTATAGTTGACTTTAAGTAACAATGGGTTGAGGAGTAACACCTAAGTGTTGACAGTGCATTAGAATGAGACAAATTGATCCAAAAAAATATTAAATGATCCTAAAGGACTCTAAAGAGGTTGTAAACATTGTTATTTAAGTTAAACCATGTAGTACATATATAGGTATGATGCCTTGAAGCCAACATAGTCATGAATTTATACTCAACCTTGACTATGTAAACAAACACCATACAACCTATATCTCAAACCCTACAGACAGTCAACTACTCCACAAGTCTTTCTTAAGATTCAATGAATTTGAGGGGTCTAGAGACCTAATCAAAGACTCAAATATTTTTTAGAGCATATTTAAAACTTGGAGAATCCTCTCCAATATTATCCTAGTCTAAGTAAATAGAGGAAGTTCCCTCTGTTTTGTCTCAAATAGAGGGCACTCCCCTTATGTGTAAACCCTACAGTCTTTAAGAAAAGGAGATAAAAGGATCAGTTAGTATCTGGTTAGACATTGAAAGGAGGTGTGGGAAGTTGGATAACACCTATACCAACATGATAAATTAATCACATAAGAAGGAACCTCAATAGGGTACTCTAAACCCTCAAGTATGCAAATAGGCATGTTAGGCAGGGTTTAAGCCTAGTGCCTAAATGAGAGGTCATTTTCATTTCTAGTTTTAGGAGGGAATTCTAACCTCTTGGATCATGTTCCTAGGGTCATTTAATATGTGTAAAATTATAAAATTTGCATATAAATCATAAAGTATTCAATTTTGAGCTCAAAGACAACATTAAGCCTTTGCAAATGAGAAGACAAGCTCGATAAGGTAAATTTGAGTGCTCACATCTTCTCTAAGGTTGTGAATGGAGATACAATGAGTTTGGAGAGGTTAGCATGGGTCTTAAAATTTGATCTAGTGTAATTTGTTTGTAGTTCTAACATCTAATCTTTATGAACAAAGATTAAGGGAAAAAGATGGCCTAAAACCCTTACAAACTATTATAAATGACCTAATGAAGGAAATGAAGATGTAAATATGACCTAATATACCATAATGACCATGAAAGTGGATGGAGGTTCTAGGGAACTTTCTTATGCTACTCCCCATCCTTTTGGACTGTATGAAATTATATGGATAGAGTAAAAAATAGAGTTTTCTTGACACTTTTGTGTGTTTTGTAGGTTTTAGGAGTTTGAAGAACTCATTTTCTCATCTTGTAACTTGTCCTTGTGACCTTTGGACTTTATTCTTCTCTTCTCTCTCTCAATTTCTATAAGAACTAGCCATTTTAGCCTTTATAAAGAATGTTCCACCTAAGTATGGTGAATCTCTACTCATTTACATACCATGGATCAATAAAGACTACTTATTTTACCTCTTCTATGATTGTTCATAGTGTGTTTACTTTAATGATTGATCTTGCATAGTGATGACTATTGTTTCTTTAGCATTGTTATCTCATTATATCACCTATTTATAGCTTGAAAGCTTCTTCTTGTAGGTCATGTGAAGTGTTCTATAAAGTTTTTAAGGTTGAGTGAGTTAGTGTATTCAATAGTGCCATTCTAGGCCTCTTTTCTAGTCCCCCTAACTAAAAACATTCATCACAATCTAATTTTGAAATACTGATGTGAGAAGATTCAAATTAGAGAAGTGTATGCCTAGTTTGTCTCTTAGTCTCATGTGTGAAATGTAGTTGGTTGGTGGTCATCAATCAATTTGGTGTATCACTACATTTAGGATGTAGACACCTAAATTTGGCCACCAATAACCTTCAATTAGGCTTTTGGCCAATTTCCACCCAAAATGTATAATTTGGCCTAAAAACACTAAAACGTGATAAATGATGTGAAACTAACATATTCAAGTGTTGATTTTGGTTAGGATATCCCTAAATAGGGAAATGCAATTTATGGGCTAGTTAACTTTGATCAAATTATTCTGAATCAAAAGGCCAATTTTGCACCTAAGTACTCTAGATTGCTCTTTCCTATTAAACCTATTACATGAGACATGTGCCTTTGTTATTTGTTGTTGGTAACATCCTAAATGGGAATATGGTTCCAACACATTTGGCATCACCTTCTAATTCTAATCTAGTCAAATTTTGGACCTATAACAAGGTATTCTAATCAATTTGAGTAATTTGTGCCCAAAGTGCTTAAGCATGCTTAAGAGCTAATTAAACTAGATTAGAGCCTAATCAATAATTCCATGGAAACTTGTTGAATAATTTGTTTTGGAAATGAATATGGAATATCTGCATCAACAAGTGACCTCATTTCTTGGTAAGATATCCCTAGGTCATAAATGCCACAAATATTAGGATTCATCCCCTCCATGCCTCATTAATTCCTTACATGATGCCTTCCATGCCTCTTAATTTCCCCTTCTTCCAATGTCATGATGAGGATAATTATAAACTTAATTCCAAAAATTGAATTAATCCTCAACCACACACCTCAATCTTAGGATGGATGGTTTAGGTTGATTCTGATCAATCTCAAAAATCTATAAATATAGAGGCCATGAACATTATTTCTAAGCTATTTTGGTGCAAATTTGTAATGCATATATATCTTCAAAAATCCATTGCAATTGCTTTTACCATGCCAAATTGATTCCAAGCCATTCCAAGCTATAAGACAAAGGTGCCAAGGAAAGATGGAGGTACCCAAGCTTCTATTTCCATGGACTTCATGAGTACAAGCCAATCAAGCCACTACAACAAGTATTTTAGAGCATCCAAATAAGGTAAAAGAGGGTTTATTTTGCATTAGTTGTGTTTTTTATTCAAGTTTGTTAACTAAGCTCTCCCTAGTGTCTAGGCCTAGAGATGTTATGATAGTGTGTTTCTTTAATTTTGCTTTGATTTTGAAACTAACACCATACTAACCATCCTCTCTTGATTCAAATTCTTGGATCACATTATGGAATACCCGGTGGGACTAGACACATCCCAAACATGAAGAAGATCATTTTTTAGATTCAAAATATTCATTTGGACCCTTAAAACTCTTACAAATTGATTTTATAACTTTATTTTGCCATTTTTGTTTGCCATGGGTTTACATAGTAGCCAACATCAGCTAGTAAAACTAATATTGGTTGCATAGCTTAGTCAACGTCAGTTAGTAAAACTGACATTGGTTGGATACCTTCCATCAATCACATTGGTATAGCTAATGTCGGTTAAATAACCATCATTGGTTATAAAATATAATCATCATTAGTTATATAACTGACGTCGATCACTGTGTTTTTTAAAACATAGATTCAGGATCTCTTTTTTCAAAGTTCATTATTTCAAACCTAAAAGAACTTCAAGGCTAAAGGACATTCTAACATTTTTGTTGTAGGATCAAACTTGACATTTTCTAAAAACATGTTTAGATCACCTTTTCATGCTTAAAAATCAATTAGGAACTTTATTTTAATGTTTAGAGAAAAATTTAGATTATAGTGAATGTTTTCAAAGATTGCAACTATGACCAAGGGGTCAAATGAACACCACCTTATTTTCCATTTGGGCTTAAAAATGAACTCACCTTTTCAAGATTTTGGTGTTCACTTAGTTTTTTAAATTAAATTATTGTTTGGCCAAAAGAGGGATGTTGCATGCATGCTCTTCCATTTTTCCCCTTTTAGGGAACCCTTGAAATCAAAAGCACCATTCCTATTGTAGAAATCCTAGTCCAAGGCTTAGAAATAATGTCATCTAAAGCACTCCCCAAAAACTCATCAAAGTTTGGGTGACCTTGAAAATGACCCTAAAGTCTTTCTCTTAATCTTGGCTTGCGAGGGGGACTTCATCCCCTCCCATGAGTTCTTTAGAGAAGATTTGACCCAGGGTTTCATCTCCCAACATTGAATTCACTTACTCCTTTAGAGTTACACATGGGATGTATCTGCATTTGGACATTTCACTACACTAAGTCAACAGTAGGATGAAGTGATTGTAAAAAAGACTAGACCTTTTTACAACTAGCCAATGTCACGGTCACCCAATTTCCATGCTTTTGTTTTTCATTATTTGATGTGAAAGTCATTGTGTAATTGATTCCCCTAGAGATGTTTGAAGCTTGACAGTTTAGTCAAACCCACATTGACATACCCTTGCTAGGATTTGAATGATTATACTTAGTGTATTTTTGTCATTTTTGCTTGGTATGTTTTGAGACTAAAACTTGTTTGTCTGTTCATAAGCCATGTCAAAACTAATTTGTCTATACGTCACTCTTTTGTCTAAAGATGCATTATTCTAGTCATTTTACACCACACTTGTGACTTAAATTTTTTCCTAAACTTATTTGTGTGTGTGTCATGTGAGTTGAAGAGGGTAGTGTTATGATACCCAAATCATGTTAAACCATTTTTCCTTTGAGTCTTTTGAAGAATATCATATATCACATCATTCAAGCATGCTTACACTATTAGGTTGCTCAAATTGTTTCAAGACTAGTTTACCTTGTATCAAAAACCATTTGTTTCAAACCATTTTGTGTATACCATTTAGAACTTTGTCCTATGCCATCATGCTATCCAATCTTATCTAGCTTATTTGGTCAAATCATAGTTTTCAACGTTGAGTTTTAAATTAACTTTGTCAAGTTTGGATTAAAACATTGATTAATTTCTATTTAAGCCTCAACTCATGGATTTGATACATAGATATTTCTCTTTTGGGTTCCATAACTTTGGTTAATCGATTACCCAAAATTGAAAACTATTGATGGTTTGTTTATTTAATGCCTATCCTCATCATCATTTATGCCTTTATTTAGGAGAACACAACCTTTCTCAAAGAGCCTTTTGTCTTATGCCTTATGCTAATTGATCATGTTTATGTTTGATTCCATGTTCCAGGTCTATGTCAAAGTTGTTTCCAAACTTGTTAGATTAAATCAAATCACATTAGCCTTTGTTTCAAGTCTAGCTTTTGACGTCATTTTGACAAAAGTTATAGCATATTCCTATTTGTTTGAGCCTATATTTTTACTCCATTTTTGGACAAAATACCTAGTAACTCAACTTTTCCATTTCCTAGTTTAGACCTTGTTTAGAACACTATGACCTAGACCTTTGACATGCCAGTTTTTATTCAGACACTTGACCTTTTGTGTGTATGATATTTGACATTAGACATTTGGTGTTAGGCTGTTTTATGCCAATTCTTAGCAAAAACCATTTTGGAGATATAGCTACACCTTCAAACCACATTGGAGATATAGCTCCACCCCTTTGACCAAGTTGGACCAAGTTTGAACCATTTGTCCTTTCTATCATTTTTTAGAGTTTGTATAACTCTAAGCCTTTTTATTTTCAGAGATTTCATCATTTATGTGGATATGTCTAGCTACACTTATGGTGGAGTCACTTAATATCTAACTTATGATAGAATGGCTGCACAAAATGACTTTTATGGATTTAGTCAAGACCCCAATGATGTTAATATGGTTTGTGAGATAGATTTCTATCCACCTAATATTAATCATTCATGGAAACAAAGTCGTAAAAAAACTTATGATCTAACTCGAGACCTTGATTGGTATGAAGAGGATTGTGAGGAGGACTTTAAAGACCCAACTATAGATAATGTTATTTGGGATATAGATTTGTACCCTCTTTACACTAATCAATACATGGAACATAGTCAAGAACCAGCTTATGAGCCAGTTCACAACTGGGATGATATGGTTTATGAGGAAGACTTAGATGCTTTGGCTTATGTGAGTAATCAAGATATACCACATCATACCATTTCTATTCTAGGACCACAATTTTACACCATTCCCATACCAAAACCTCTTCCTTTAGTTTTTGTGAGCAACCAATCTCCATAATGCCCAACAATTTCTATACCAAGACATCATCCTTTGGTTTATGTGAGAAATCAAGCTCCACAATGCCTTTTCATCATTCTAAGACCTAGTCCTTTCACTTGTGCAAGTAATCAATCCCCACAATGCCCTGTCATTACCATCTCAAGACTTTGTCCTTTGGTTCATGTGAGAAATCATGCTCCCTAAGGCCTACCATTATCCAATCACAAGTCATTCCTCATCTAGTATTAATCCCATCTAAACCTCAACCCATACAATCATTCGAAGACCAAGCTATGTTCAAAACTGGCATTTTCCAACTCATTAGAAATGAAAACTAGACAACTAACCAATGCAATATTTTTTTTTTGAACCAACCACTTATGATCAGTCAACCTATGATGAATCACCTATTGAGCCTATACTATTTTTCAAGGAATCTCACACTTATGAGCCAATCTTTATCAAGTCACTTCTTAATGATTATAACAACCTTTGGGAAAATCATTAACTTGACCATGTGCCTATTTTTCAAGAGCTTCCTATTGACAAGCCAATCTCTGAGGAGTTGTCTCTTGACCTATTTCCCATCCTAGAGGAGTCTCACTTTGAAAAACTAGTTTTAAAATAGAGAGAGAAGGAAAGGAGATAAAAATCCCCCTCAAAATATGAGATAATTTTGTAATGATAGAAGATGCTTAACACTAAATGATGAAGATGATCCAATTACATCAAATAACATTCTATTAATATGGGCAATATAAAATAATGGCTTCCCCTCATAAATTCTCACAATCCCATCTCTCATAGGACACCGCTCTGATACCACTACTAAAAAATTAAAGATCCAAATAGAAATGAGTTTGTAGTACATATAGTAAATTTTACTAACACAATAATATTCTACTCAAATATCTAATTAATCATTTGGGAATAATAAATATTTATAAGAATCATATTCTTATATTCTCTCCCTTGATTTCTCTCACACCCAAAATCCTATAAATGAGAAAACTCCTAAATATGATATATTGTTATAACCTATAAAAATATAACTCACCAATTAATATAACCGATGTTGATTCTTCTTGATCAACGCCGATTTCCACCTGATCGATGTTGATTTCCACCTGATTGATGTCAGTCTCTATGTTTTTCTGTGAGTGAATTTTGTAATCAACAAACACTAACATGCTCTGATACCAGTTGTCAGGATCTTAGAGTATAATTGATTACTTTTGTATAAGCAACTAAACACGAAATTGAAACCAGAAGTAATAAGTAACTAGAAATTAGAAATAATAAATAATAGGAGATACAAGAAACAACCAATCTATATTAAACTCTTCCAAAAGGAAATACAATGAAGAAATATCTCTCTCCTCACACCTCAAAGATGTATAGTAATTCTCCCTTAAGAGTTCTCTCTCTATCTCAATCAATTACAATCAACTCAATTACTGAATTGTACATGTTATGAGGATCTAACCCTACTATATAGTATACTACAACACTAGGGTTCATGAGCCATGCATTCTCCACCCTTAGATCCACCTCTTAAATCAAAGGCTTAAATATGTTCTCCTAAAAATAGTAATTCTGGAAATGCATAGAATTTAGTGTCAGTCTGAAGATGACCAATGCCAGTTGACTCCTAACCGATGCCAGTCGACCCCTAACTGATGTCAGTTGGTTCTGATCGATGCTGGTTACTGTGTAAGCCCAACAACCTCCATATTAGCTCATTAGTGAAGCATTTAGCTCCACAACTCAACAATCTCCCACTTGGAGATAAACAACTACACCTATACATGTATAACAACATCCTCTAAACATCTTTAGCTTGTTTCTCCCTCTTCAAATTCAATCTTGAAGACCAACAAAATTTGAATGAAGATTCAACTTCTCCTTTTTTATCGGCTTTGTTAACATATCAGCAGGGTTCTTATTCATATGGATCTTTTCCAGCTTCAATTGTCCATCCTCTAATACCTATCTAATGAAGTGGTACCTAAGCTGTATATGTTTGGTTCTTGAATGAAAGGCTGAATTCTTTGCCAAATGAGTTACACTTTGACTATCACTATATAATCTACAACTCTCTTGCTCTTTTCCCAACTCTTCCATGAATCAAGTCATCCAAATCATTTCCTTGCTAGCCTCTATGACTGTAATGTATTCTGCCTCTGTAGTAGACAAGGCAACAACCTTTTGCAACTTTGAAATCTAGCTAACCACCATTCCACCAACAGTGAACACATATCCTGTGGTGCTTCTCCTACCATCCAAGTCATCTACCATATCTGAATATACATACCCATGTAGACAAGTGTTCCTTTCCTGGATTGGCCATAAACTTGCTGAAAACTCCCACTGCTTGGGCAATATCTGGTCTAGTACATACCATTGCATACATCAAGCTCCTAATGGTTGAAGCATATGGAACTCTACTCATGTACTCAACCTCATCATGTGATTTAGGACACTGTTCTTTGCTCAACTTGAAGTGTTCAGCTATAGGTGTGCTTACCGATTTTGCATCCTGCATATTGAACCTCTCCAACACCTTATTCACATAATCTGCTTGAGACAAAATCAAACTATGTTTTTTCCTATCTCTCTTAATACTGATGCTAAGGATTTTCTTTGTTGCTCCTAAATCCTTCATGGCAAATGTGTGAGCTAATTTTACCTTAAGCTCAGTAATTTCTTGCATGTGTGAACATGCAACAAGCATATCATCTACATACAGTAACAGGATAATATAACTATCATTATCCAATCTATTAAAATAAACATAATGGTTAGATTGGCATTTACTAAAGCCATGCTCTGTCATAAACCTGTCAAACCTTAGATACCATTGTCTTGGAGCTTGGTTAAGACCATATAAGATTTTCTTCAACCTGCACACAAATTTCTCCTTACCTTTGACCTCAAAACCTTCCAGCTGATCCATATATATCTCTTCATCCAAATCTCCATGAAGAAATGTTGTCTTAACATGAAGATACTCAAGATGAAAATACTCAATAACAACTAAAGACAATACAGTCTAAATAGAAGTCATATTTACAACAGGAGAAAAAATTTCACCAAAATCAATGTCTAGTTTTTGTGCAAATCTCTTTACTACCAACCTGGCCTTATGTCTCATTTGTTCATTCTCTCCTTCCTTTAACCTGTATACCCTTTTGTTTTTCAGTACTTTCTTTCTGGCTGGTAACTCAACCAAATCCCATGTATGGTTCTCTTCCAAGGAATCAATTTCCTCATTCATGCCATGCTCCCACTGTTTCCTATATTCTACCTGCATTACCTCATCAAAACTTTCTAGTTCTCCACCATCAATGAGAAACAAGTAGTATAAAGAAGGTGAATAATGAATTGGAGGTTTACTTACCCTTTTAGACCTCCTTATGGGCATTTGAGACTCATTTATAGCTTGTTATCTGCCCAAATTTTTTTCTGACAGTGACCGATCCCAGTCATCTCTGATCAATGCTGGTCTACACCCCACTGATGTCGATTCTTCCTAATCAATGCTGATTTCCACTTGACCGACATCAGTCTCTGTGTTTTTCTATGAGTTATGATTTTTACCCACGAGCTCATTTTGGATCATAACCTCTTCCAAATCAAGATTGCCCTGCTCAAAATTATTTAACCTCTTAAGCTGATCACTGTACATCACCTTCTCATTGAAAACTACATCACGGCTTCTAATTATTTTTTTAGTTTCTAAATTCCACAACTAGAATCTGAAATCTCCAAAACCATAACCAATGAAAGTGCACCACATAGATTATGCCATCATAGGCTATTACTTATCCAATATCAAACATTTAGCAAGACATCATTATAACAAAATACCCATCAGATGAAGAATAAAAATTAGAGTCAAGTTTTATTCTTAAACCAACATTAGATTTAGCATCAAAATTAGAATCTGAATCAACATTAGTCTCAACATCAGATTTAGAGTCCCTTGAGTTAGAATCAAATTCAAAAGAAGAATATATTTGTGGCTATTACAACATTGGTTACACATGCCTTGCAGATAAATTTGAATATATTTGTCATCCTTATATATTTTTTGAGGATGAGTACTTTAGCTTTGACACAAGTTATCCTAGTATCTTATATGAGGATTGTATGGCCTTTCTCCAATCCATTACCATTCCAAAGGTCATTACCATCAACCAAAATAGCCATATTTTTGACATTCCATCTCCCACAAGTGTCGATTGGGATCTACATAATCATACTTTGTTGCACTGCATCCATGGTGACATAGCATTTGAAGAAGAGCAAGGAGGCCAAGACCACATTCATGTAGCAGAAAAACACTCTCTTAGTGAAACCTTTTCAAAGGTACTAGGATACAATCAAATTTAAAACTTAGCATCTTCTATTGAAACTTTTTTAGAAGTGCTAGAAGACAATCAAAGTCAAAAGTCAACATTCTTTAGTGAAACATTCTCAAGGGTGCTAGGAAGAATCAAGACAAATTCATTGGTGAAAACCTTTTTGAGGCACCAATAACTGAGCACAAAATTTCTTCACTGCTTGATGAAGACAAAATCAAAGATCAAATTAAAATATCTTCCTATTTACAACCAAATCAAATGGTAGCTACTCTCAAAATCAAACAATAGAAAAATCTGATGGTCCTATTGAGAGAACAAGTCTTCATCCCCACCACAACCAAATTTATGTTGAATCTAATATCAATAACATTACGTGTGACTGAAAGTCCTGATCTTCATTTGTTTCCCCACCATTCCACATTCCATTATCATCAACCATTCCATTTCATAATAAAACCTACCATCCATTATTTTTATTTATTTACCATCTATAACTACACTTTCCTTCACAAAGGCTACAAAGATACTGTGTCTTGACATTTTAAGGAATCAAAATCAATGACCAAGGAAGAACACAACAACATTCTTAGCATCTAAATCTGTAGTGAGTTCTTGATAGAGTAGCTTTTCAAATGAGGTGTGGACTAGAAATTAACATGATCAAGTATTTTGTTTGTATCATTTGTTGATTAGGATGTGCATCTCCCCATCAGCAAGAACAACAGAATCAAAAACCATACCTAGGCCAAAAACATGTACCATACCATTTTGCATTGCCATGCCAGTGTTGTTGTTACATATCCTTTTGCCATTGTCACATATTTCTACCATACCCCATCACTTGGGGGTAACTCTCTTACCATTTTTACCCAATTATCAAAGCATCATTTTCTTAAGGAATACCATACCATCTTATCATTCTATTTCTATCTAGACCAAAGCTATTTTTAGTCATCCTACCCAATCCTATTTTGATCTTGGTTCCTTTAGTTCTTCCCACACTTTTTGTGAGAGGATTCTGATCAAGTTTCAACAATCAATCCAATATTTGTTTCAAATGACATTCTATGAAATTAGTGTGATAGTTTATCTAGCAAGATATTTTTCATCTTATCAAGTTTGTTTACGTGATCTTAATTATAATCGCCTATGGGTAAATCATTGTCTCACTAGTCTTATTACTAATTATAACCACCTATGGGCAAATTAGTATCATTGACCTATACCGTTGTATCCTAGTTATAACCACCTATGGGAAAACTAGGGGCAAGATTTATTTATCATGCATTGCCACATCACCTTGCCATCACTATTTTTATTTGACTGGCCATTTACCAGATTTAAGAACTTGTTGGGACCTAGTTGGTTTTTCGTCACCTTTTGTGTGGATGGAATTACTATGACTTGAGGTCATTTTAGGACTATGTGGGTCATGCCCAATTCATGTTGAGGTCACCTTAGTCCCCCTTTCCATATGCTCTCATCATTTTTTGGGCAACCTAAGTCTAATGCTCTCATCATTTCATGAGAAGGTATCTTGTCATTCTCTAATGAGTTAAGATACCTCAACATTTCAAAAGCATTCATAACATTTCAAAAATACTAAAATATTTATCCTATCTAAGCCTAGTTAGTTATCTTCAATCTGCCTTTCTAGGGCATGGTCATTGTTAGGATGATTTCTTTTGCTTTTGTTTTCAAGCTTTTTATTTGTTTGTTTATTTTAGGTTGTTTGTTTGTTTATTTGTTTGTTCACTTTCTTGTTTGTTTTCTTTCAGCACTGTTACCTCGACTCAGTCTATATGTATGCATTCATGGGTGATTCTTCGAGCACATTATTCTTGAGTCTATCCATATTCATATGTCAACATTGTCATCATGATTTTTATCATTGGTGCATTGTTTTCAAGTGTTTATTGGATCATGAGTCAGTCCTTATGCATATTTTGGGATAGTCTTCATGGTGTTATATCATGAAGCCTACCTTCACATGTACATCAAAAATTAGCTTCAAAAAGGTCTACAATCAATGGAGCTACAAAATTTTCTCCTTGACACCTTGGCAAATCCTTCCATCCCACCCTTGAGCAAATTAACCCATTAACCATTCTAGTTGTATCATTTCTAATAAGGATGAGCATCTCCTCATTGGCAGGTACAACTGAATCATTCACACTGATCAATCTTATTCCTCTATCCATCTCGTTCATCAATTTTCACCCACTCTTCTTTTAATATATATTCTAGGTTATATCTTTGAGTTATGCTTGCTAATCATTCCTAATTGGGGCACAATAATCTTTAACCAATCTAGGTCCTCTTAATGATTATAACTACCTATGGGAAAATCATTATTTTGACTTTTATTCCTAATTATAACCACCTTTGGGAAAATTAGCATACTTTTTACATCAATGCATGCAAGCATTTTCTCATTTGGATTAATCTTAACCATGGGTTAATTCCACCTTTTTTCTTGTTTATTTTCAAGGGACCATCCATCAACAAATGTGATGACCACTCCCTCAAGGGGGAATCATCATAGGCTTCCCAAAACCATTTGGAGTTTTTTTCTTCAACCATCATCTTATATTTGGCATACAGGTCATCTCTCATTATTTGAGAAGACATTGATTTGCCTATGGTTTGTAACATCTTCCAAAATAAGGGCAAATTGTAGAGACCTAAATCTGGCCACCAATAACCTCTAATCAAGCTTTTGGCCAATTTTCATCCAAAATATACAATTTAGCCTAAAAACACTAAAACATGCTAAATGATGTGAAACTAACATATTCAAGTGCAGATTTTGTTCAGGGTATCCCTAAATGGGGAAATACAATTTATGGCCTAGCTAATTTTGATCAGATAATTTTGAGTCAAAAGGCTAATTTTGCACCTAGGTGCTTTGGATTACTCTTTTATATCAAACCTCTTACACGAGACATGTGCCTTTGATATTTTTTATTGGTAACATCCTAAATGGGAATATGGTTCAAATGCATCTGACATCACCTTCCAATTCTAATCTAGTCAAAATTTGGACCAATAACAAGGTATTCTAATCAATTTGAGTAATTTTTGCACAAATTGCTTAAGCATTCTTAAGAGATAATTAAACCAAATTAGATCCTAATCAAGAATTTCATGGAAAATTGTTGAATAATTTTTTTTGGAAATGAATATGTAATATCTGCCTCATCAAGTGACCTCATTGCTTGGGAATACATCCATAAGCCATAAATGCCACAAATATCAGGATTCATTCCCTCCATGTCTCATCAATGCCTTCCATGATGCCCTCCATGCCTATTAATTGTCCCTTCTTCCAATGTCATGATGAGGATAATTATAAAATTAATTCTAAAAATTGAATTAATCCTCAACCACACATCTCAATTTCAGGATGGATGATTCATGTTGATTCTGATCAATCTCAAAAATCTATAAATAGAGAGGCCATGAACAACATTTATAAGCTATTTTTGTGAAAAGTTATAATGCACAAATATCTTCAAAAATCTATTGAAATTAGTGTTTCCATGCCAAATTGATTCCAATCCAATCCAAGCCATAAGCCAAAGGTGCCAAGGAGAGATGGAGGTAGCCAAACTTCTATTGCCAAGGACTTCATGAGCACACGTTGAGCAAGCCACTACAACAAGCATTTTGGAGCATCCAAAGAAGGTAAAAGAGGGTTTATTTTGCATTTGAGTGTTGTGTATTTTATTTATTTTTGTTAACTAAGCTCTCCCTAGTGTCTAGGCTTAGAGATGTTATGATAGTTAGTGTGTTTCTTTCATTTTAAAACTAACACCATACTAACCATCCTCTCTTGAGTCAAATTCCTAGATCACATAGTCTAGTTTACTTTCATTTTTCTCTCCCTATTCCTTGCAAGCATAGGTGTAGTAGCGATCTAAAAGTGGTACATCAATGGAACTAACCCTATCTAGATATTCACCTCACTCTTAGGCTACCCATAGCCTAGAGGTGTTTTAATTGTGCCACTTGGATGAGGAGAGCTAAAACATCTCAAAATGTGAAAATCAAATTGACAATAGGTACACCTTGAGGATGGTTGTTCTCCCCTTAGAAGATTTGGGGCTTGTTTATCTAGGTTTTGACAACTTCATTCCCTCATGGATTTTCATCTGAGGTAAATGATTGGTGTTTTTCTTCACTCTTTATTATGGGTGAGAACTCTTTAACCTTCAATTATCCATCAAAAAAATCTAATATATATTATAATATAGATTAATAAAAAATATATTATAATTATAAATATAATAACTTAGGAAAATAATTAAGAATGTACAGTCTTAATTAAAACCTACTTACCATCTGATAACACTAAACTAAATGATCTCTTTAAAAGTAGATGATGTTTTATGACATGAATAAATCAACAATTGGAAAAAAGGTAAACTAATAAGTTGAAGGAGGTTGATGATAGGTGTGGACCAATTGGAGGAGGTTGATAACACATATCACACAAAGTTATTATTTTGGATGGATTATAAAATACTATCATAGATAAATTATTTCCATGTTCAAAGGGTAGAATACAATGCCATGCACTCTAGTATGTTCCTCACTTATCACTTACAATTGATCTCCAATGTTTATGACTATTTAATAAGGAGGGGGTTGTATATCAATATAAATACCAGTATTGAGAACTTGTAAACTAGACAACTCATGTGTTCCTTCATATGATATGATAATGATTTATGCAGGGAGGACACATTTAATTTCACAAATATCTTGAGCAATGGTAAAATGGTGGGGAAGGGCTTGGCAATACAAAACATGCAAGTGGTGAAAGATTTTAAGGTGAGCTTGTTGGTGATGGTGAGGAAATGACATGGTAATTCATGTGATTCCTATATTTAAGGCAACTATTAGATTTTCATGACATGTACACATTAAAAGAGTAGTTGTTGATGCTTTCATATCTTTATGATACCTTCTACAATATGTACTTATGTTTTTTAATTGTATCATCAATCTTACACTTGTGTAACTATAATAGAATTCAATGATGATCTATTGGATTAATGTTTAACTCACCATAGCATGAAACCTTATGAGATACCATTGATGATATAGTGGTTGTTGGAACATGCTACAGTGTGACTATTAAAAAATGTAAAATTTAGGGGGCAATAATCATTAAAAATATGTTTTTAGAGGATTGTTAAAATGAATATTGAATTATTGTGGCTTAACACTTTGAGTTCAGTGGAAGCTATAAATTGTATTGACATATGTGACATGTCATTAAACTTTACACAACATTCACCATATATATCATATTATTGTTGCATACCACATTATGCACAAGAGGTGATCATGGTCAATGTCATGGTTTTTTAATGAGGTACGACTTCTGACTTAGAATCTTTCACTTTACAAAACCTCGCTTTACCAAAATAAGAAATTACATCCCTTTTAACATAACATGCACTTTTTGGGTAGATAATTGTTAATTGTAATATGTCTCATAAAATGCTAACAATAATCATCTATTATTATATGAAAAATATAGTATTAATATAATATTTACACTGAAGGTGTTCTTATAATGACATCTGAAGGAGGTGGCTAGGAGTTGTAATGGTGTGAGAATGTTAACATTTAATTATTTGAAAGCCAATATTATAAAATATTTAAAAAAAAAATTATATCAAAGCTGACATGATTAAATAATTTAAAAAAATAAAAACCATATAAATACAAATAAATTCAGACCAAAAACATACACAAAAATATAAAGTAAAGAGAGATAAAAAAATAAAAATGAGTAAATTAAATTTCATTCCATATTGAATAAATAAAATATAAACATTTTACATTTAATATTTCAAGTATTACTTCTTTTCTCATGGTTTTTATTGTAGAACTTCCCTCATTAATTTTAGTGTGAAATTTACTTCCACTTGACCAGTTATATTAAATTACATCATAATTAATGAATAAATATTCATATTACCACATCATATTTATTAATAATCATAAAAATGAAAATTTAAAATTAAATTATAATAAAAAATATTATCACGTGATCATAAATAAATAGATAATATATAGATAATCATAAACATAATTAATTTATAATTAATATATAGATTTTACCACATATATCACCATCATACTTATCTTAGATAAATCTATGTAAAAAATATCGAGAGATATCATTCTTGATGTGCATATATTAGATTGGATTTGTGACATAAGTGGAATAGACACCTCGAGAATGATATGTCTTGGTGTCTTTGACATAGATTTATCTAAGATAGGCATGCTAGTAGAAACTATGCATTTTATGTATTTATTTGATATATAATTTGCATATTTTTATCAAACTTAAAATATATACTATACATTATATTACAATATATAGAACTGTAATACACATTACGTTAATTAACCCAAAACTTTAATTTACATAGATTTACATAATTTAAATTTTTCAATCTAAATAGTTATTTAGTGCTCATCAAAATGTACCATACACATCACATAAAATGTCAAATAATGAATAAGTACCTAATTTTTTTCATAATTACATGTAATTAGTTTTCCTCTAAGAATTTCAATCTCTCTTCTTCGATTTTCTATTTGGAAAGTTGTTTTCCATTTTTTAGTTTTTCATAGTGGTCATATGTAAATGGAGGTAATATTATTAGTCCTTCTAAAGAATTTACATGGGATATAGCCACAAATTTTAATCCTATTATTTCTCTTTGACCTATATCAATTATGGCTTCAAAGGGTCAAACCTTGTGATTTGTGTATTGTTAATGCCCAAGCCAACTGTAAGGGTAGTTGGGTTGTGTGTCCCCTTTGTATTGGTGAAATTGGTATTGAATATGGAGTTGCATCTTCACATGGTATTCCTGAGTAATTATCAAAATTGATCATAACATATGTTGGTGGTTCTAGTGGGAAACTCCCAGGTTTGTAGATTATACTTATGATATACCCTAGAGTTCCATTTATAAGCCCTATTTCTATCCAAAGATTGGAAGTTAACATGACCCTTGAATCTATAGAAATAAGTAAATCCACATCAAGTTCATCATTTGGACCTCCCATTGGTGCATTGACACTTCCTACTTTGGTTGCAATGCTACATGCAATGGGTATTTTCAATGAATATAATTTTATTTTGTTGTGGTTATGCACATTATCATTTCTATAAAATAAATGAATACAATTATCAAACTTTTCATTAGTGGCTCTATCTATTCAAATAGTTCTTCTGCTCATCAATAGCTTCCAATCATCTATTGTCATATTTGCATCTCTCAGATTTATGAGTAGCTGATGAAACCTTTGTTGGTCATCACTTTCTCCTTTCTATCTAAATATCATGTCCAAAGTAACAACTATTTTGAATTATTAACATAATAATTTTTCTTTTTAATTGCTATCATATGGTAGTCTATCACTAATATGAGGAATCTAACCCAAATCTCCAACCAAAATAATAGATATACCACCAAAAATCATGTTTGCATTTAAAGGAAATCTTTGATGAACTCTAGAGTCTATGTTCTATATTAAATTTTACTCAGTGAAGCTCATTTCATCAATCAATATGTATTTTATTTAGTGGATATTCCCTTGGAAAATTGTAATTCTTATTCCTTCTAATTTAACAAAATCCACAATTGGGATTCAAAGTTGTTCATGGATAGTCAAGGCATCAATATTGAATACTACAACTGTATTTGGTACAAGCAGTAGAAGTGGAGATCACTCTGGGAATGTTGCATCTTAAAAATCTCAATGAATGGCACTTATTATATATGATTTTAATGTTCCTTGGACTATCATGCGTAAGGTTGAAGTATTTTGACCTCCATGAAAATTTGTCATAACCATATCAAGTGTTTTTTTTGTTTGGCACCCAAGGTTTCATATTTCATCTATGGTGTTATATCATTATCTATAAGAAATCTATTATCTTTCATGGTGCTTATGAATTTGATCACTTTATTTGTGTATTCCTCACCTCTCTATTCTTTATTCGATAATGATTGTCTATCAATATATGTTCTCCCAATATATCTATCTCACTCACTTCCATAACTTGGCCATGTTGTAGCCTAGATATGATTTCCCACTCATGTTCCATTGTATTTTGTTGAACAAGTGTATTATCCTCATCTTCAATGTCATCGTGACTTTCAACATCTTCAATAATTATTCTTCTCTCCATGTGCTAATAGTTATAATTGAATGAATCCCAATTTGATATTATTTCTTCATCATCAATTTCAATATCTCCTTGTATATCATGAAATGGATTGTAAATTAATAACTTTGACCAATAAAAATCAACCCATTTATTTGATTCATGCACAGGGATGAAGGAAAACCTTGAAAATACTCTCACTATAGATTTAATACTCCTTACCTCCCATTTGTTGTCTTTTTACCACCTTGAATTATATGTCCAAGATCTCGTTACTTCAATAAGTGATGTTCTTTCCATGGAAAAAGGCCTATTATTGTATCCATAAATTAAATACATTATATGACCTTCATGATCATCTTCTTCATTTTTGTCTACATGTTTAAACACTTGACATGAAACATTCAAGTTCATAAATATTCTATTACTTTTTACTAACAAAAGCTCCAACAAAATGTGACATGTTTCTTGCACCCCAATGTCTCTTTCAATAATTATCTTAGTTAGAAGTCTTATATATCCTTTTCCTTCTAATTCATTGATGTTTTCAATGTTTTCAAGTTGCATCAACATTTGATGATAAGTTTTAGAACTCTTCTTTGCCTTTGTTGCATACTTAGCAATGCATTTGACCATGACATGTTTGTACATAATAGGTTGCCAATCTACATTTGGTCTCCATAGCTATAATATATAGTGATTATGTGTATTTAATCTATCATCATTTCTTTCAAACTTAAACTTTTTATCTCTTGTGTCTAATTATTCATATAATTTTGATCCATTAAGATTCAGTGGCCATGGAGCACCATACCTAGAAGAAATAATAACTCAAATATTATCTATTTTACAAATATTATGTATAATTTTTGTACAACTATTTATATGATTTAAAATCTTACCTACAAACTATTTTTCCACTTTTTTTATCTAGGCAAACACCCTCTTTACACATTGTATGTCGTTCTACATAATTTAGTAGATCTTCATAATCATGCTCCATATCCACCTATGTAAGTTGTCTTGTATTTAAAAGACATGGATGTTGCATAAATTTTTTACACGTCTAAAATTAATAATGTATACCAATTTTTTAGTTAAACTGACAAATATAGATATTGTATAAAACATAGATTACTTGAAGATTGATAACATACTTGTATGTTTTGTTGGTGTGGATCTTCTCGATAATTCCAAGCATGAACAATATAATGGAAGTAATTCTCAGCATTTTTTTATTTAAAAACATTTTTCCAATCAGGGTTATCCTTATTTGGTGCTTCGTCTAACCATATGAATCCATGCACATGTGGTGAACCTCTATGTTGCCATTCATATCTAGACCAGTAATATTTTAATTTCATTCCTTTTTGCAATATGTCATTTCAAAAAAGTGAATGTCTCAAGTGCATATAATGTGTCACTATATGAGGATAATAAATAATATTCTATCTTCACCAATTTTTAGTTTCTCTTGGATCTCTTAGTGGGGTTCCTAGCATCAGAGCATGTAGATCAAGCCAATACATGTTAGTTTCACTCAATGTGAATAAAATGGTAGGTGATCCAATTTTATGCAACATGTCCATTAATTCACCATGACAATTTGACCAATATGACCTTATACCCCTCAATGAGTTCCAAACTACATGAAATGATTTTCTAGATGGGAGTGGGGTACATTATCCATATGCTCATGTAACTCAGTAATAGTGATTGACATCTCTTGAAGGATTTTTTTGTTAAACATTACACTTGAATTTTGTGCACAATATCTCATGATCATGTTCATCATGTACTATCTAAATCATGGATGTCAACCAAAATGGTGATCCCTATAGTGATATAGATGTTTAAAAAATTCATGCACATGTACTCATTTCCACCATAGTTCTATCCAATTACATATTCTATTAGGAAACAATGTTGAAAATTCCATATCAAGTAATTCTAATGTGACATACTCATTTATAGGATATGTTCCAATCACCGACCAATCAATTAGTGATATAGGATCCACCTTAGGGTTATTTACCCATGCATGGATTAGCTCCATCTCCCTTGGTATATTAGGGGGGTTAGAGGCCATTGAATTTGTGTGATCAATGATATTTATCTCATCCATCTCCATCACTGGACCCAAAAATACAACTTCATTTGCATCAGAATCAAATTGCATATGGATAGAGTTCTACTAGTTAAAAAAAAATTCATCAGAATCAGGTGTAAGATCATTGAGTGTATTTTCATCAATTTGAATATTTGAATAAAACATGCCATGTTCTATTTTATATTTCAGTGCCTTGTATACTTTCTCTTTATTGGCATTAAAGTTGTAATTTTTTCCATGTCGGTCCCTTCATCAAACTATAATCATTGGTAAATCTTTTATTTGATATGGTAAAACCTTAAAAATTTCTTTTACATCTTGCAAAAAATTGATTGTATGTCTTTTATATTTATATTGGCCTCCTATTGCATGTGTCACTTGTAGGATTGGGTTGACATAGGCTATTAATATTTCCTCAACTTGTGTTAAGTTTGCAAGTTCTAGTGGTTGTGATCCAGGATCCATATTATTCAATGCTAAAAACTGATGATGACCTTTCACTTGTCGACATCTATTACATATAGGGCATTCAAGGGTTCAAGAAATATTTATTTCAATATAACTTTCTTGACAAATATAAAACATGCTTGGTGAAGCAATGTTATCTAAGCCATGTTAGAAAATCATTTGAAATGTTTTCAAATCTCTCATAACCATTCCATTGGGATCAGTAATATTTTTCTCTCTTTTAATTTTTGTATCTTTCAATTTTCTTCTTCTTTTAGATACAAAGTTGACTCTTCTTCTAAATCATTATTTTTCATTCATTTTCTCATTTTAGGTTGATACGTTTGCTCTTATATATCTTTATTTTGTGAAATATTTATAACATCGGCATCCATTACAACTTGAAATGCATTATTTGGTGTTTAGAGCACATGATCAATTGATTTAGAGTTTGCTTCTTCAGAATTGATGTCAACATTATGAATCAATTGTTGGTAGTGTCTTTGAGATGCTTTATGATGAAGTTCTTGTTTATATTATCTTTCTACCTCAATTAATTGATTTGAACACATTTGTCTTTGTAATTTTATTCTCAATGCATATTGTTCATCTTGAGATGTTTGTGATTGAATATCTTTCATCTCATCTATATGTTGCCTCCTTTTTAGTTCTAATTGTTCAACTATCAATTCGCCCCTGTGTTCTTGAAATCTTTGTCTGTCATTGTCATTTCAATTTTTTTCTCTTCCTATCTTTATACATCTGTCATTTGTTGTTGTCTTCGTCTATAATATTATCTTTGTTAATATCTTTAGTATTTTTTTCATTTACAAAATTCAATTTTTGTCGACCTATATCTACACAATTTTTAAGTAAATCATATTACATCAAATATAAATAACATATTATATTTTATGATTGTAAGATATGTAAATCATATTTATAATTCAAAAATATATAGAAACACCAAATAAAATTATATATATATATATATATATATATATATATATATATATATATATATATATATAAACTAACATATTAAGTTATTTTTAATATATTAATTTGGTTATCACTTAAATAATAAATAAATAACAGTGAAAAAAATATGCAAGTTATTCATTATTAGTCTAGTTATTTTTATATTAATAAATTAAAATTTACTCATATGAGATAGGTGCTTTATTAATAGCAATCTAATAGTTATTCATTAAATAATTATTATTATAAATTTACTAAGATTATTATGTATAAGTATTACTAAAATATCTTAATAAAATTTATTATTAAGATTTTGGTTATTTACTAAAATTTACTTATAAAAATAAATATCTAATAATCGATTATTTTGGTTATTGATATTTTAGTTATTTATTTACTAATATTTACTAATAAAAATAATAAGGTGCCTATAAATCTTACTAATATTATTTTACTAAGATTCAAAAAGACGCTTCAAATTTACTATAAATCTAAATTGGATTGAGATATTAGATTTATTTACCAAGCATATTTATTTTAGATATCATAATAAGGTACCTATTAATCTGCATAATTATTAGTTATTTTTAGATATCATATTAGTAAACTGGATTAATTATGCTCCTATAAATCTGGATAAATCTTAATAGGCGCCATTAAATTAGGAACTATGTTTTTGCATGGTAAATTTGTAATAGTCATATGAAGTTAATAGATTTGACATTAATTTTAGCATGCTGAACAATAGGTATCTTATTGCATCTAAGCACAGGATATTCCATTCCAACTGTAATATAAATCGTGTTAAGCGAGAAGGGCACATATTTTCACTCAACAGAAAGAGAAAATAAACTTAAAATATTTTCCTTCAATAGAAAGAGAAAATAAACTTAAATTTTTACACAAATTTAATTTTAAAAAAAGTAATTTTAAATCAAAATTTATGCAACACATGGCATAATCATGCAATGACACAATCTAGGTTTAAACACTCAAATATCGCAAGCTAAAATGTAAAATATCAAGCTGAAAAAATGAAACAAAGAAAAAATGAAACAAATTTTAACAGAACGACAAACTCATGCAAATTCTTACCTTACTAAATAGAACTCCTATGAGATCTTTGCAATAAATACTTTTAAGAAATCCGCTTATGATTTCAAATGGTAAAAGAAACAATATCTTAAATTTTTTCAATAGATTTACTTTTTTTATTTATTTTTTCATGTTTTTTTCATTGTATCTGTAATTTTTAATTTGCTATCTGATCTGAATTTGTGTGTGTTTGATTTTTGATTGATTTACATTGTATTTATAATGTTTCAAAGGTCATGTCTGTTTATTTAAATATTATATCGACTATTATTAATTTTTTATTTATATTATGTCTGATATTATTAATTTTTTTATTTAATAATATTACTATTAAATTTAAATCTCTGTCACTTTTTCTTACATGGGTACGATATCAAGATCTCTCATTTTCTCTCTCCCATTGTAAAATGCCTCTCAGTGTAGTAATAAATAAATATTGTGTTACTCTCTATTTCTCATTTTAAAATTGTATTAAATATTTATATTAAGTTATTTTTTATGAACAATAAATATCTATTTTTACTTTACATGGTGCCAAGTGCTACTAACATACATATCTTAGATAAATCTATGTAAAATGATAGATATTATTTTTGAGGCACTCACAATTCAATATGATATAAGTGCCTCGAGAATGATATCTATCAGTGTATTTTACATAGATTTATTTAGAATATGTATGCTAGTTTATAATTTATTACATATTATAATATATTAAATATAATATAAAATTAAATATAATACAATATTATATATAATATAATATAATATTTTTTCAATTATTAAATATGACCCAATACATGATTGAAATATATGTAATTTGATATTTTCTATGGAAGTCATGCTAGAAAATGAGGGTTTTTCCTTCAAATGACATAACAATACATTGTGTGAGGTAAAGTGATGGGGAAGGTAAGGCTATACATAATATAAAAGCAAAAAAAAATTAGGTAGGATACATGGTGATAGTGAGGGGCAATAATAGGGTATTTCAGGGGATGGACTCGAAGAAGTTAGGAAAAATACATATGCAAAGTTTAATGGCATGTCACATTTATTAATGGAATCTATAACTTCCACAAAAGCACCAAGATTAAATTTAAACAAGATTAAAACTACATAATATAAGTTACCCTATATTATGTTACATTTAGTGTAATACAATAGCGGACCCATATCGTACAATGAAGCTTCATTTAGTGTAGTTATTTGGATTTACATTATCGACACCCATAACAAAGGGGTCTGCAGTGTATAGGGTGGTGGCATATTTGATTGGCCATTTTTTATTGTCAATGGTAGACAAGGATATCATAAGAGCTTATTTGTTTACAACATGCCTCCACATATGATGTTCAACGCTAATTAGTATTATATTATCATTGGCATGAGAAGAAGACATTAAGATAAAAAAATGTTTATCTTTTGGCTTCTATTCAACCATGCTACCAATATATTGAAGATTATAACTAATGCATGTACTATATTCTAATAATTATGAATAAAGATATTGCCAAACTATTTTCTTTCTCAATCTCAATAACACTAATAACAATAGTATTCATAATAATAATGCTTATTATCTACAATCTACATTCAAACCCACTTTCCTTACCCATATTATTATCTTTAAGAAATACTTTGATTTTCATAGGATATTTACAATCCAAGCCATCTTTGTAAATCCGCCTATTATATAAGATAATCTCCATTTAATATTAAAAAAATTCAAAATTTAAAGAGACATCCTTCCTACAGTCCTGCACCATCGGGGCAACTTGCTAGCTTACCCATATTACACATCATGGTTCGATTATTAATTGAACTATGATTGTTTAACAAAGTTAAAATCCATGTTGAAACAGCCAAGAAAAAATAAATAAATAAATATTTAATAACAAACAAATACAATTGGACGATATGCCTAACAGACCGCTTTTCTAGAAGAATGTCAAAATTCAGGACATGGAGGGAATTATTCAGCGTTCGCATTTTAAAACTCAGGAGGCCCTCTTCAACAAAGGAGAAGAAGATGAGTCGAAGGATTTAAAGGGACAAAGATGGATACATCTCTTCTGCAGAGCTGCAACAAGTTCTGATGAGTCATATGATTTGCAGATTCGATTCAGATAACAATGAAGTGCTCGATTTCTTTGAATTCAAAAAAAAGATGGCCTCTAAACTCTCACCATGATCCATGGATTTTAAGTTTAAGACGTTGACGGAAGAGTTTAAATTAAATAAAAATTAAATGGTTATTGCCCAAGCATACTCTCGTTAATATTTAATTAAATAAAAATTAAGAGTTCAAATTAAATAAAAATCTACTTTTCTACCGCACTTGCAAAATGGGATGCAGACTTCTATGTTAAGGTGGATGAAGAAGTTGCCATTGAATTGAAGAATAAAATAGCATACTCTTGTTAACTGTAGTATAGTATCTTGTATAATATTTAATCATTTATGGATGTTTATGTGATTTGTGTATATTTGAGTTGGTCTAATATACATTTGAGTTGGTCTAATAGTGAAGAATATATGTTTTCAAAAGAGAGGTTACATATTCAAATCACATAGTGGTTAAGGTGCACACGCTTCGTATTTGAAGCACAGTAAGGTGTCTTTTACATATTGAGAGTATGAGATGGTCTCATATGCTATAAGATACTTTGTAGACCATAACCAAGGCACTTATTATTATTATTATTATTATTATTATTATTATTATTATTATTAATGTACGTGTAAGATAAAAGTGATATTTTTTTATTTTAAAGGAAAAAATAATTAGTAGTATTTACATCACTATTTGGGTATAAACCTATATGAAAATTTAACAAAGAGGCATGCCCCTTAAACCATCATTGCACAAAGATCAATTCTATCAATCTCTCAATATTTTGATATTAGAAGAAATTTTCTAATCATTCCATCTAATATTATGTGATTAACATCGTATTAATCTTGGGTGCTTGCATTTATGTCGCTTAGTAGTTTAAATTAGGCTCTTATTAGGATATGTTCCCTATATTTTTAGTTATTTCTCTGCCTTCTTCCTCCCCATTTCTTCATTCCTCTCTCTCTTAGCTCTCCTTGTTTCCCTAGATCTATGAGCCATTTCCATATAAAACATATAATTATACGTTTCTAGGGTGGACCCTTATCCTTCTTTTGGGTTTCATGTGTCGTGAGTTCCTAATTTATCCACCTTTTTACCTTTTGTGTGTTGGTTTGTATGCTAATGAGGTCTTAATTTGAATTCAGGAAGCCTATAAATACATAGGTACATTATTGTATATAGAACATGATCCATATCTCTAGAGATCAATTATAAAAGTGCCAAGTCAATTAATTAAAGCATTTAGAAAAGAATACAAGTATATCTGAGCATAAATATTACTCCATGCATCCATTATGGAGTAAAATGTCCTACAAAGTAAACCCTGCATCATCAGAATCCCTTGTTAAACATTCATTATACTTTGTATGTTGTTTTCTAAATTATACAAGCATTCCAAAGGTTTGATAATAATAATGCTAAGGAGACCAAAGGCCCTTAAATATATCACCCATTTTCTTTAGGTTTTTTAGATGTGGTTGTTGTATTAGGTTTTTTAGGAAGTAGACCAATTTCCCATAGATCTAACATAATTTTTGGAAAGTGGGAAAGGTATTTGAATCCCTAAAATTATCAAACATGATCATCAAATCAGTTTTCAAATGTCAGTCATTTCTTAGGCTTGGACTCATGATTTCATAAATAACACTACTCTTTCAGAAGCATCTACACAATTCTAATGAGTAGTTTTCTTTTGCTTATAGTTTTTTGGGTCTCAGTCACCTTGTTGTCTAGGCCTAATCTGCACTATCTATTTTTAACTACCTTCTCAAGATTCGTGTAAAATATGATATTCTTATTGACCCCTCTTATCATTCAATACATCAATAAATTATTTATGTAATTAAGTTTTATTTTACTATTTTAAATCTAATTAGGTTTCTTTTAAATGTTTATGGGTAGATGTATTATATGTTAATGAAACACCAATTTCCCATAAGCACTTTGGTAAACATGTGCTCACTTACACCCCTTAAGGTTTCATCTTTTTATGAATCAACATTACCTTGCATGCTTTTTAGCCTTATAGGGTTAGATCTTTTGTTCATTGTGATCGATCTAATTCTTCTAGGACTTTTTCCAATTTTTGTATTCTAATCCATCAACCCTAGTGCTTGTGTGTTACATTCAACTCCTAGATTAATTATCTTCCATATTTTTCAAACCATATTATCTTTACATATTAGGTATGTTTTCATATTATGTATCCAAAATAATTAGATCTAAGTAATTAGTATGAGTATTAGGATTAATTATAACCTTATTAATTTTTTGAAATTATTTTAGTTAATCCTAAACCTTGCTTGCAAAAAAAATAAGACTCTACAAATGATATTAATATTTTTATTACTATTGTATTTTCCATTGCATATGATGTTGAGATGATTTTAAATGATAATGAGGTGAATGGATCCCAAATTTATATTGCTTATGATAGTGTCCACCAAGATGAAACTGAAAGACTAAAAAGACTTACACACTTTAGGAAGCACACTATGACTTACCGTAATGAATAACATTTAATTGATGTATGTATTGAAATATTTTTTGACACCAAACCTTAGGTTTAAGAGGCTATAATATAATATGTAACATATAAGGTGAACAACATATATTTGAATGCTAATAATGTAGATCAAGCAATTAAAGGAACACCTTTTATGTCTAATAGTTTAGTTATTTCCTAATTTTCTTTTGAAACCATGCATTCCCATACTTTTGGATCTTCTACTCTTGTTATGACAATAGCTTCTTCTCAATTTCTTCAAATTTCTCAAAAATATTTTCAAATTCCACTTATTATTTATAACACTTCTCAACTTGATTCCTTTAGAATAATTATATTCCAACTTATTCCTCTATTACTCTTATTCCAAATCTCAAATTGACTATTAATGCATATATTTCATGATCTCCAAAGTCAAATTAAAGTGTTGTCTCAAGGGTCTCAAAATCTAAGTAATATGGTCACTTCTAATGAAATTTTGATTAAGCCCTGCTTATGAATTGATTGCTTACCCTTTCAAAATAGGATTTGTAGCTCAAAATTTTGAATTTTTCAATAGAAAATGAGACCCTTATCACCATACTAGATCATTTGTATCCCTCTTGACTATAATTTTTGTAAAATAATAAGCTATTGATTGAGTTTTTTTCCAAGGAGTTTGAAGGATTATGCACTTGATCAGTTTTATGCCTTTCCATATGGATGTTTACATGATTTTATAGCACTATTTAATGATTTTATAGCTATTTTTAAATTCAACTTTAGCATGAAAGTTTCCTTTTTTACAAATAAATCAAACTAGACAAGAACCTAATGAGACTATTAATGAGTATGCACATAGCTTCAAGATTATGGTTACAAAAATGACTCACAATTTACCTAATAGACAACTTCAAAGTCTATTTTATCAAAGTTTTAAATCCATTAAGGATAAATTGGTTTTAATATCCACTCTTTTAGTTCGTTTTAGACATTTAATATTTGTACATATATGGTTTTTTATTATTTTTTTGGGTAACATTAAGGTATCTAATTATCCATTTATTTTAATGAGAAATTATTTCTCAAAAATGCCATTATTTTTCAAAATATAAGTAAATTTTTAGATGGATGCCATGGGTGACACAAATTTTCTCAAAGCAATTATCAATGTATACCCCACCATTATTGGAGCCACTTAGCACATGGATCGATCTACAAACATATTTTCTTCTCTTAATCATTATTTTATGCAATATATTTGTGTGGGTAACTCTTCTCCCTAAATATTTAGGGACATGGGTTTTTTGAGCTTTCTTATGTAGCTTTAAACAATGTATTTTATGTTTCTTCTTTCTCAGCAAAATTCCCCTTAGTCTATCAGATCACTCATGTAGGATATACTATTAATTTCAAACTAGCTTTAAATATCATTTGAGAGAACTGTGATCCTTCTCAAATCATTTGATTGGGTAAGGAATATCATCTTGCATATTTGTACACATTTTCTCATTTTGTGTCTAATTATCCTTCCCATGGTTTACTTACCCATATAGAAAAATTGGGTAAGTTATGGCATGGGTGATTTTTCCACTTAAACTACTGATATCTTCAACATCATCATCAGCATGATATGGTATCTAGATTACTTTATATCTCTTTTTATGACAATGTCTATCCAAGGTATGTTTTTGGAAAACATCAGGATGATAGATATATAAAATGAAAGGCATGGAAAGACTCAAATTTTTCACAATGACATTACTATTCTATTTCCTAATATTTCTTTAGATAACTTTTGTTATGTATTAACCTTCATTGATGACTACTCCAAATATATGTCAGTGTAATTATTGAAAAAAAATTGGGATTTCTAAATTTTGTTGACTTCAAGGCCATTATAGAGAAGCAAACTACAAATTTTTTCTATTCTATATGAACTGATAATAGTAGGGTATACATAATAATCACTTTGAGAATTTTTTTTCCACTCATAACATCTACCTATAACATATAGTTCCTCTCAATTTGTACTAGAATAACTTTTCTGAGAGAAATAATCACATGCTAAAATAAATGACTAGTTGTATGATTTAGTCACATGGGCTTTCTCCTTCTTTTTGGGCTAAAACCATCAATTGTTTGAATCATATTCAAAAAATAAATTCATATAAAGTTATCAAAAGCATGACACTTGAAGAATATTTTAGTGTAATAAAAACTTTAGTTGAACATTGTTGAGAATTTGTATGTGATACATGGGTCCCCATTCCCAAAAACAAATTTTTAAGGATCTACAACCATGGATCAAGAATTACATTTTTTGGGTTATCATGATATTTCCAAATGCTAAAAACTAATGCATCTAGATACACACAAGCCAACTATTACAAGGAGTGTTCATTTTGATGATCATCATCCACACATAACATCAAATGATACTACCTCCTATATTTTTAACATGGATTCTTATAGTATTTATAAGGATGATATACCTCTAATTGATTAGGTGTCTCCTCCTCCTTCACCTCATCTTACATGCAAATATTTTCCTCTATGGATTTATAAGACATGAGATGTAGCTGATTCTATTCATGGTGATCCAACCAACATTTAGAGTACTCAATTAAATTATCAATAGATCCCTCATGTTTATATAGCCATACAATTTTATCCTCACAATTTAGATGAGGATAGTTGCACTTAACAATGGGACTCAACCATGGTAGATGATTATAGTTCTCTCGTGAAGAATCTAACTTGGGATTTTGTTCCTTTTTTATTAGGAATAAATTTGGTTTGTTGTAGATGGATTTATCAATCCATATATAATTCATGTTTGGTTGCATTTTTTCTCATGTATAAGGAATTAACTAAACTGAGACCTTTGCACTAGTGGCTAGAATTAAATCCATTTATATTTTACTTTCCATTTACTCAACTCATTATTGTAAAATATATTAGATGTATGTGAAAATTATTATTTTCATGATACTATTCATGAGGATATCTATATCAATAAAACTCATGGTTTTATACAAGACTTTCCCCTTGATTTTGGGATGAAAACATACCTTTATGGTTTCAAGTAGGGTCCTTGATCATGGTATGATAAGATGTAGTCTTGCCTTCTCTCATTTAGGTTCTCTCATTATTCTTCCAACCCCACTATATACATTCAATGGATTCATGGTGATCTTATCATTATTTTTAATAATTTAGATGATCTCATCCTCATAGGTAGCTCACCTTCAAATCTTTAGGATATGAATTCTTCCCTTCATTGGCAACTTAAGATGTAGAATTTAATAAATATGAACTATTTTACTAGGTTAGAGATCAGTTTTTTTATCTTGAAAATATTTTTATCTCATCATAAGTATGTACTTGATCTATTGGATAAATTTCACAAGTTTTACTATAAAACTACTTCTACGTAATTTTTATCTAGATTCAGACTCAAAACCATGTGCACTATGTATGAAATGAGCTAAGATTGACATGTAACTTATCCTATCTAAGATATCTGGATTGAAAGAAATTAAATCAAATAGAACCCATTGATACTTAAAGTATCAAGATATGACCAAATGGATATGTTAAACCCAATAAGATGAGCACTTATAACACAATGTCAATAGAGAGGATTGCAAAGCCTTTAGGCAATAAATATAATGAAATAACCCTAACTAGCTCTTCTAATATTGGAATTAATCTAATCTAGTATTTCTAACCTAGTAACACAAATAAGTGGGATGGTTAAAAATAAAATAAAAATGGTAAGGAATTATGATAGGCAATTGAAGGCATAGATCACCTAAGGTGGAAAATGGAAAGTTTGAAAAACTCTATAGATACATTAAGTATAAGTGTAGATGATATTCAAATAAGGATTTATACATTCATTCAAGATATTAATTATGAAAATTCTATCTATAAATGAAATAACCAAGGTTAGAATATACTTACTTGAACAAAACTTGTCAAGACTCAATCATCCCCTTAGCTAATGGTGCTTTTTAAGAGATTGAATTAAGATATGAGATAAAATTAATCCTCCTATTGCATCCAATATTCCATAAGAAATATTTTTTCCCTCCAAGACAAGATTTGATCAATGACTTCTCCAAATTTAGATTAAAGAACAATTGTGAAAAATGACAATGAGAAAATGAACATTCCTCTCAATCAGATTGAAATGGGGAGTCATAATTATAATGGTGGATGATCCTAACCCTTCCTAAAATCTTAATTGATGTCATCATCTAGCCTCAATGTAGTTGAAATTATGATGATTTAACCTTGAACTAGGTTGCCTGGGGTATAATTAGCTGTAAAGCATCTACAATAAGCTGAATTAGTTTGAAATTTGGTGGTAGCTAGGAAAACTACATCTAGCTATGTTGATATAGTCATAAAATATGGGTCTTAGTATAATTAGGGTTCATAAGGAGAAAAATTTCTTGCGAGATCAAGTCTGGTGGAAGTATAATGATATATGCATGATAAAAAATTAACAATGTCTCTAATGAAGCACCATCAATATTCCCACCCCTTTCCTAGTGCACCTTTAAGGTGTGCTTTTAGGAAGATTTAAATTCAATAGGTTGTTTCAAGAGAGAAAACATTAGTAAATGATAAATTTTATAAACATTATGTGTATACATATGCCCCACTTGAATCTCGTCACATGTCACTAGAGTGTAACATGTGATGGTGATTTGAAAAAAATATTAACACACTAATTGAGCTAACTGAAAAAGATATACTAAAAATAACGTTGGAAGTGAAATAATTGAAACTACCATATACATAACTTGACTTAATTTTATCACTAAATGTTTACATGTTATATTTATAGTATTGATCATGGATGAAATAATAACTACATTAGAAAAACTCTAGGGATAAAAGGATAGAGATAAAAATAAACAATCGTAGGAAATTCAAATAACTGAAAAGTTTCATGAAAAATTTAAGTACTTATAAATTTGATAATCCAGGATGATAAAGACTGAGTTAGGACCAAAAGACCAAGATGAATGACAAAAAATAGGGAAAGTATGGTAACCAAAAATCCAAGGATACTAATAACTAAAATACCCATAAATGTATTCAAAGTAAGAAAAGTAATAGTCCAGATCAAACTTAAGAAGTTATAAAATAAAATGATATAATCAACATCAATAGAAGAGAAGTGACAATCCATACTTGACATTAATGGGAAAACATGAAATAATTAAATGTAAACAACATCGATGAAAGAGAAGTCACAATCCATACTTAGTCAAAGATGGAAAAATGATGAAAATGAGAGAAATGAGTCCAAATGGACCAACATAAATACAAATAGAAACTCAAAGTTCCAAACATAACTGAGAGAGATATGAGAAAGATAAGGAAATAACCAATAGAGAAACTTGTAACAACTCAAAGATGTAGTTTCTATTCTAATGATGGATAGATTAACATATGTTGTATTCTAAACATGACAAAAAGAAATGGAGAAAAAGAGATGCAAAATCTAGGAAATGATTTAGAAAAAACCAACCTATCAAGTGGGAAAATGAAATGGGTGGTGGGAGAAAGAGGGCCATGCAAAGATAAAACATAATCTTCACTAGAAACAAAACACTCACATCAAGTTGGGATGACTAAGAGACTTTTGGAATCAATGAAATTTAGAGAACTCTATTGAACCATGCAAGTGTGGACTAACTAGTGAAGTATAAGTATTATCCCATGCAAGTTAGTAGGCATGAAAAGTAAAATGGACCTACCTTCCCATAACATGTTCCCCATTCTTCAGGACCCCTCACATAGTTATCATTATAATATGAATATTAGGTACTTGCATGAGAAATTAGGTGTCACTATGAATATATATTAGAATGAGACCTCCTATCCTAGTCTACTAGCCTATCACACCCCAATGGACCTCAACTTTTTTATGAAGCTAACTATGGAGTTTGAGTTTTGACTAGGATAAGAGATGTTCCAAATTAGGGTCATGTATTTTGGTATGATCTATATTTTAAGATCATATTTTCCTTTTATTATATGATATGAATTTTAAATCTTTTGTCTTTTGTTATTAGTCCTCTGTATGATTCATAAAAACTAAACATGGGTGTTTTTGATAATTAAGTTGGCAAACCAAGGGATAAACCCTTTACAATCAAAAAAGACAAGAAGGCAAACAAACAAAAAATGCCTTCAGAGAGATGACGGCACAATCGAGAACAACAGACAAAAACAAAACACAAGGAACAAAAAGACCAGAGTCAGAGAGGTCTCCCCTTACATAACTATTGATTTTATAAGATCATTAAGTTTTTCATTCTCCACATTGTCAACATACCTAGTATTACCCACCACTTCCAGCATAGACATGTTCAACAAAATTGTATTTCGAAGCCCTTTGGAGAAAACCTTCTCCAACTTCTAAATGTGGTCCTTCAGGGCCCCAATTTTAGTTTTCCAATCAGTCTCATTCTAAGTGCCCTCACCAACTTCATCGACATACATTTTCCCCTTATTGTCAGCAGTTCCCATAGTGTCAACACCCTGCTCCTCAGTAACGTCAAAATCCCTATTAGCCTGCTTCCCTCTAGTGTCCTCTGAAATTTCCTAGATTTCTAGCTCCTCAAACTCTTCCTCCTGGGTTGCTTCTTCTAAAGCACTTTTTGAGTAATCAATCAATTTGGCCTTCGGGGCAGGTTTACCAATAATCCACCCCAG
Organism: Torreya grandis; assembly: GCA_037957365.1. NCBI lineage: Eukaryota > Viridiplantae > Streptophyta > Pinopsida > Cupressales > Taxaceae > Torreya > Torreya grandis. The sequence continues at coordinate 2,877,503 of JARHVA010001169.1, read as the reverse complement.
CCTTCACACTCCAGAGGGGAATCCTTCCTTATTAATTTTGGAAGGCTTGTGAGATTTGCCACCTTGGCCCCTCATGGCCTTGCCTGGATTCCTGTGGGTCCCTTCTGTAGTCTCTTTAATATTTTATTCCTCTTCATCAACCTTTTTCTTCTTACCTTTCTTACTCGCAAAGGAGCTAGAGGTATCAACAGGGGTCTTTTTAGGAGTGGAGAAAGAGACATCTTTTGTTTTGGTAGGAGTAGGGGAAACCTAGGACTCATCAATAGCATCATCAGACACTGGGTTGGAAGGAATGTCTCCACTATCAACTCTGATATTCTTGGTTGGCTTGAGGGCATGGTGAAAGTTGTATAAGCAAAAAATTAGCCCCTAGTGTAGGGGAATAGGGTTTATATCTAGCTTCTTATCCATTTTAGCTTTCACCCTCAGGACAAAGTGTTTTAAAGAAGAGAGCAGGTAAAAAGGAAAGCTAATAATAACATTGCACCTGAAATGATTTAACAAAGGAAGGTGGTAATTGTATAACCTGTTAAATTTCCCCTCGAGAGTGAATTACTTCATGAGAATGAAGCACACTCCATCCCATGGATCTGGAAATTTAGCGTGCTCGAACCCTCCTTGATATGGGATGAGTTCTTCTCCCTCACCCAAAAATAGTTTATGGCTAGCCATATCCATGACTTTGATTTTCCTTTGAATTTTTATACCCTGCATGGTCATTCTTATGGCCATAAAAATCACCTTTTTAGAGATTTCAAAACTAATTCCACCCACTATGACCTGCCTATTCAACCAGGATCTCACAAACTGCTCGAACAAGTTTTCATCATAACCATTCAACCTTTCCAAATATGGGCTAATACCCCCTTCTTTATAATAATGCCAAACTAGTGAATTATCATTAAATTCATAGCAAGAGATAGGTTCAGTTTGAATACGGTCTCCCCCCATTCTATATTTTTACACCTAAATAGTGGAGTTCCTAAGTTCCACCTTCAGCTTTGAACTGGTAGCTAACCCTTGCTTTCGTTTATGCAGAATGCAAATGTGATAGCTCATTTTATGAAATGCCTTGTAGTGATGACATTGTCTACTCCCATAATTGAAAATAATTTCCCCTTGATTTTCATGATGAGAACCGCGTGCCTCAACCTCATGATACAATGAATTATGAATGATTACCAAAAAAGTACTAAGGTTATCAAGTTTTGAGATCCCTGATGGCCCTCTCCATGTGGACCACCTCTGAGAGCTATCCTTATCATCAATGCACCTCATTCTTGAAAAGTCATCTCCTTTTGAATGATCTCCCTAATGTTTAAGGGAATATGAACACCTTGTCGCCACACCCTCCAACCTAAAAATTACTGACCAAGGCTGGCATAAGCATCAACGACCCTGTTGCCTTCTCTGTAGGTATGGGAAATCTCAACTTCAAAAAACTTTTGTAAAATAAATTAGATATTAGTAATGATGTCTTTTATCTTGATTCCCACATTTGATGCTTTATTAATTGCATCTATGACCATCTTAGAGTCTCCTTGTATATTCAAGCTCCTTATTCCTAGGGATATAGCTAACTTTAATCCCCATAGTAAAGCCATTGCTTCAGCATAGTTGTTACTCTGGCATCCAATTCCACTAGCATAGACATCAGACATCCATCCTTTATCATTCCTTATAATTCCTCTTCCACTAGCTTTAACATCCAACTTGGATGCCCCATCAGAGTTGAGTTTCATCCAGTTAGGTTTAGGGGGATCCATTTAGCATTAAGTCTCTATAACATTTTGGAGTTATTATACCCAGGGATCTAGTTTAAAACCTTCCATTTGGCTGCAATTTGGTTTTCAATTTGAGATATGGGTTTCTCTACAACATGAATATGAGCTATTGTAACACTTTCCATAATGGTCTTAGTAAAGGAGTTAAACACCTGAGAAGCATTTCTAGCAGTGTCTCTAAAAATTTTGTGGTTGCGCTCTTTCCTTAAAGTCCAACTCAAACATGGTAGAGCTTGCTTCCATAATTCCATAATCTAGGGATGTGTGAAGGTTGGGTTCTAGCTGAGAATTACTTCTTTAAGGTCAGAATTATAGACCCATTCAATACCAAAGTTGTTAAGTATTGTGCCCCATAATTCCTGGGCAAACTCATAGTGGATAAAGAGGTGTGAAACTGATTCCACTTTTGAACCACATAGGAAACATCTATTAACTAGAGTAAACCCTCTCTTTTGAAGGTTATCCTGAGTAAAGATTTTTTTTATGAGCACCAACCCACCAAAACCTATTAATTTTTGGAATAAGTTTATGATTCCAAACCTTTTTCCATACATCTTTATTTTGAGCTTTAGGAATTAGTAGATGGTAAGCAGATTTGATAGAGAATGATCCATTCTTATCTGGCCACCAGTATTGTTCATCCTCCTAGGGGAAGAGATGGATTTTGATCTCCTGAATGCACTGCAAGATCTCCCAAACTCTTAGGAAAAGCTCAGGCTAGTGATCACAGCAATCCAAAAGATTTTTCTAGCTCCTCATCCCATTGTTATTTTCCATATAATCAATGACCCTATCTCTAAAAAATTGGGTAGTCAAGTCAGTAATCTCTCCATAGTTTCCCTATGTGATGAGAGCCTTGTCCTTTAACTAGATATCATCCCAAAATTTAATATACTGGCCATTTCTAAGTTTCCATCTAATTCCCTATTTAAGAAGGTTTCTACCTTTTAGCATTTTATTCCATATCACAGATCCCTGTTGTAATCCTGTCTATTGAAGAAAGTTGGAATCATCAATGCTATGCATGTATTTGGCATACATTATTTCCCCCAATCATTGTTTTTATGGATTAGGTTCCAAGTAAATTTTGAGAGAAGGGCTTTGTTCATGTTCTTGATAGACCTAATATTGAGTCCACCATGAAATTTTGGAAGACACACTTTTTCTCATCTGACTAAAGACATTCTCTATTTGTCTTCCACTCCCATCCATAAAAATTTCCTTTCGATTTGCTCTAGTTTCTCAGCAAAATATGCAAGAATTTTAAGAAATAAGAAGTATGCAGGAATACCTTGTAGCGAAGCCCAAAGAAGTTGTAGTTTACCAGCACTGCTGAGTAATTTCCCCTTCCAACCAAGAAGTTTCCTCTATGTTCTTTCCACAATTCCATTCCAAAAATGAGGAGATACCTCTTTGACTGAGAGTGGGATACCCAAGTAGGTAGCTAGTAGGCCAACTTCAGCACATTCTAATATATCAATGATTATATGTCTAAGTTCATTAGGAGTGTTGAAGAAATACACATTGATTTTCTAGAAATTTATCCTTTGTCCCGACTCTCTGGCATAATTATTTAAGATATTCTTCCATCTTCTAGGTTCAATCACTGATGAGATGCCAAAGAAGATGGTATCATCCACAAACTATTGTACCACCATAGGATGAAGGGAGGAGGCAGGTTTGATGCCCACTAGCTTTTTTGAGGCTATATCTACTTGTATGTATCTTCCCAATGCCTCTGCCATAATGATGAATAATTAGGGGAGAGAGGGTCTCCATGATGAATTCCTCTCAAGGATGAGAAAAACCCTCTAGGAACACCATTAACTAGCACTGAGAATTTTCTAGAAGAGACTGCGTTCCATAACAAGCGAGACATTTTATCATTAAACCCAAATTTTTTGATCACTTGAAACAGAAAAGTCCATGAGACTCTATCATAAGCTTTAGAAATATCAAGCTTGAGAGCCATCCCAAGGATTTTACTCTTATCCATAGAGTGAATAGTCTCATGTGTGGTGATCACAGCATCAAGAATCTGCCTGCCTGAGATGAAACCTTTTTGAGCAAGAGAAATAATTTTGTCTAGCAAAGGTTGAATCCTCATGACTAGCATTTTAGTACATAACTTATACACAGTGTTGCATAGACTATTGGGCATAAAATTAGTGAGGTGTGAAGGTTGTGATTTTTAGGAACAAGTACTATGAAGGTATTATTAACTTGTTTCAAAAGTTTACCTGATCTAAAAAAATCACAAACATTAGCTATGAAATCCGCTCCTACTATCTCCCAATATTCCTAAAAGAATATAGGAGGAAAGCCATTAGGACCCGAGGCTTTGAAAGTACCCATGGAGAATAAAATAGCATAAACTTCTTCCTTAGATATAGGCTTTAACATCTCTAGATTATCTTCTTTCGTTATCAAATAGGGGATTTTATCAATGAATTGATTCATAGGTCTATCAATTCTATCATTATTATTTTCTTTCGTAAGCAAATTCTAAAAGAAAGCCCTGGCTTGTTCCTCTATTTCATTATCCTTGGTAATAATGTCACCATTATCCAGGACAAGCTTAGTTATTGAGTTGGCTTTCCTATGTTTCATAGCTGAGAGATGAAAAAAGGCAGTGTTCTTATCCCCCTCTTTAAGCCACTAAACATAGGATTTATGTTTCCAAAAAACCTCTTTTATTTCCATAAGATTCTTCCATTCTAAAGATAGGGCATTCTCTTCTTCTAAAGTTTCCTCAAAGTCATCCCATTGATCTATCATTTGATTTATAACATTGAGTTTTCCCACTATATTTTTCTTCTCCTGGAAGACCTGCCCAAAGTTATATCTATTCCATCCATAAACTTCTTGTTTAATGTGTTAAAGTTTCTTGACTATTCTGAACATAGGAGTACCTTGAATAGGAATTTTCCACCATTAGGCCACCATTTTTCTAAAGTCTTTGTGTTTGATCCACATAGCTTCAAAATAGAATGGGGAAGGTCTAGAATGTCCCTGTTCTCTCCAACTGAGGAAGATCGGGCAGTGGTCAGACATGGTTCTAAGGAAAGCCTGTGCTTGCATATTATGATAATCCTTCCAGTTGATTGATATAAGAAATCTATCTAATTTAACCTGAATCATTTGATCTCCTCTTCTTCTATTGGTCTAGGTAAAATTTTGGTTTTGCAGCTCTATGTCCAATAATCCCCAATTATTGATGAATTCAGAAAAGTCGAACATGATGTCTGAGTAATCCATAATTCCACCCTATTTTTTAGAAGTGTATAGAGGAGTGTTAAAATATCTAGCTAACATCCATCTAATGTTTTGGGGATTATTCCTGAAACTGCTCAAGTCTATCCATAATTTTTGTCTCAAAGCTTTGTTATTCGGTCCATAGACATTGATCAACGACCAGTTCAAAGATTTCATAGAAAAATTGGTAATCAAGAAGTGTTTATTATAAGCCATAAGAGACCCCTAGATTTTAGCAATATTCCACATAGTGATAATCCCCCTTGAAGCCCCTTCAGCTGGACTAATGCAAAAAGCTGCCTTAGGCCATATATAGGCAGAAATTTTTGTAAAACTCTCCTCATTCATCTTGACTTCTTGGAGTAATAAAATATCTAATTTATTATCTAAAATAAAGTTTTTAACCTCAAACTACTTTGAGGGACTATTAAAGCCCCTCAAGTTCCAAGATAATATTCTCATTTAGAGGGTTTGGGGGCTTGGGTCTCCAGTGTTTTCTGTTTACCACTGGCAATCTCCCTAGCAATCTCCCTTTGTCTTGTTTCTCTTAGGGTTGGTCTCCCTTGTTTGGGCTCAGTACCAACATCTGTAGATTTTTTGCCTTTTTGATTCTTTTTCTTTGGGGTAACCCATTCCTCCTATTCATTACTGCCACTTTATCTTGTTACACCTATTGCTAGGTAGTTTCCTACTTGGTCTCTGACTTCCAAAGCATGGAAAATGTCTGTATTTAACTGTGAGTCTGCTTATCCTTTAGTGGGACTTTCTAGAGTTACTTCTTCCTATCCAACTCTTGGAACTTTGTCTTCTTCATTGACTTCCTCTATCAAAAGGTTACCTCTTTCTCCTTCCTTAGACATATTAGTCTATTTTTCTAGAGGGTTGGTTGTGTTAAATATATCCTTCTGACTATCATCTGATACTATATTTTCCTTTGGGACAACTTTTCCCTCACTACTAGTGATATCCTCCTTCCCTGTCTCCTCCTCTCCCTTTTCTATATTGTCAAGATTTTCCACATTACTCTTTGTTTCCTACTTGCTATTCTTTTTGTAATTGAGAGCATGATCCTCCCCTTCAATCTGGGAATCATCTTTCCTCCCCTTTTGCTTTGATGTGCATTGTGTCATTAAATTCCCTTTCTCTTACATATTTGATAGAAAGTGGTAGCATTTTCATAAGTGATCAGTTGAGTCCAAGTCCCATATTTAGAGTTTAGCTCTATGGACGTAGGGAGAGTCTTATTAATTTTAACATTGACGCAAAGTCTAGCATACACACATCTAGACTTTTTTTGGTTGTATGATCTATAGTGACATATTGGCCAATAGAATTTCCAATAGCTGTGAAAAAATATTCTTCCTAGAATTCTAAAGGGAACCCTGGTAGTCTTACCCAAGCAAGAGCAGACTTATTAAGGTCTGAGTTAGGATCAAATCCCAGTTTCCACAATCATAAGGCAAGAGAATGTGGGACATACAACCATGGTCCTCCAGTAAGAGTAGCTATCATGTCCTCCCTATTCGTAAATCTAAAAAGGAATAGGCCTCTTGCCATGGAAGTGATCAAAACACTACCCTTAACTTTCCACCTAGACAAAACCCATTTCCTTACCATTTCAATATTAGGACAAAAAGAAAAAAACTTACCAACCAACGTAAGGTCCATGGATGCCATGATTTCCTCCACTAGATCGTCTGGGATATTTAGGGTCATGCCCTTTGAGATAATAGGGAGGCTCGACATGCTTTTTGAGGGGCACGTCTTTTCACTTGTAAGTGCCTTCTTACATATATTGGATGGACTATCCACTATCATATTTCTAAACAAATCCCCAAAGGCACTGCCACTGGCAGTATCCTCCATTAGATCCATGATCCTATCAGTTGCACTCAGGGGGCCCAACTAGGTGGGAAAAAACTAGTTTCAAATGTTGTCCACACAGAGCCACCTTTAATAAAAAAACAAATGATTTTTTATCAAAATAACTAAACATGGGTGTTGAAAATGACTATCACAAGAGATAACACATTTTGTGGCTAGAGGAGATATCAACAGACTATGGTGTCTAATATTCCTAAGCTTTCCCATTAGAAGAGATTGAAATCTTCATATTAACCTTGGTATGCCCAATGTGATGTGAAATCTTAATATTGACATAGAATTATTGGGTTACTCCAAATCACAAAAAATGTTTTAATGAATATGGTATAATCATAGGTTGGCATGAATCGTCATCATGAAAAATGGTATATGTGAATGAAGATATGAGAATATATTGTTAGAGTTTTAAAAAAAATATATATGACTAACTCTAAATGTATGAAAACATGACTCTTAATCATTACATTATCTTTCAAGGAAGACATCTAGTTAAGGTTGAGGACAAAACCAATTTATGAAGTGAATTTATGAGTATTTTTTAGGAAGGCTTGGTCTTATCCAAGTTCATATAATACATCTCACAAACTAGAAAACCAAGAGACATAAATTATTCCAAAAAGGTATATAAAGTGATAATAACACAACTAATAACTTGATAGACTCTAAGGTTGATCAAACAAGAAAATGGGTGCTTATGAGGAATAATTGGGTCCTATCTATAGTCTTATAATGCAGACTCATAAAATGAAAACCAATTGGTGTTATAAATACAAATAGACCAAAAGACTAAGGGTGATGTCAAACAAAATAAACTCAAAGGTGTGCAAGTGAAGATGATGTTATGTTCCATATTAAAAAGTCTAAGTAAGACTTTTAAGAAATGTTAGATCTGTATACACATAATATTTTCAACTTTTATCAAATACTAATTATTTCTATCTTGAAATAACACATCAAGTCTCAATATCTCTAAGTGCACATCTTAAGGGGTGCACTGGGAAAGGGCTAGAATAATTGGGTCCTATGTATAGTCTTATAATGCAGACCCATAAAATGAAAACCAATTGGTGTTATAAATACAAATAGACCAAAAGACTAAGGGTGATGTCAAACAAAATAAACTCAAAGGTGTGTAAGTGAAGATGATGTTATGTTCCATATTAAAAAGTCTAAGTAAGACTTGTAAGAAATGTTAGATCTGTATACACATTATATTTTCAACTTTTATCAAATACTGATTATTTTTATCTTGAAATAACACATTAAGTCTCAATATCTCTCAGTGCACATCGTAAGGGGTGCACTAAGAAAGGGCTAGAATAATTGGGTCCTATCTATAGTCTTATAATGCATACTCATAAAATGAAAACCAATTGGTTTTATAGATACAAATAGACCAAAAGACTAAGGGTGATGTCAAACAAAATAAACTCAAAGGCATGTAAGTGAAGATGATGTTATGTTCCATATTAAAAAGTCTAAGTAAGACTTGTAAGAAATGTTAGATCTGTATACACATAATATTTTCAACTTTTATCAAATACTAATTATTTTTATCTTGAAATAACACATCAAGTCTCAATATCTCTGAGTGCACATCTTAAGGGGTGCACTGGGAAAGGGCTGGGTAGACCATTGGTGCTTTGTAGGATTATTTCCCCTTATTGTCACTTGTTACCAATCTAACCAACTCCTAAAAACCATTCCATAAGCTATTACTCTTTTTTTCACACTCCAATCATTTCCCATATTTCATACCTCTTATCCTCACCTTAAACCCCTTTATAAATTATACAGTACTAGGTCAATTGGGTTGACCCTATACTCCTTTTGGTGAAATTCATTTAGGGTCTAGGTTAGATCTTGGCTAACCTAGCCCATGGCCTAGTGAGTTTTTTTCAATATCAGTACTAGGTCGACTGGGTCGACCCTATTAGCCAAAATTTTTGGAAGGGATTAGGGTTAAATTTTCCTATATATATAATATTATTTAATCATTATTGAGAGACATCAATATTTAGTATTCACTTGCATTTCTTTACAATCTACTCTTCCACCATTCTACTTAAGGAGTCATAACTTAGGTTTTTTCCTTGGAGAATCTAGGCCTATGGAGAAGTCTAGGATACTTTGGCCTTTCTTAGTGATCCTTAAAAACCACAATAACCTATTATGAATCCCTTTTTCCCAAAGGATATATTGAGTCTCGACAGGTTCATCTTTTAGGTAAGTATTCTCTAACTTTGCTCCTCTTTTTAGTAGATAGAAGTAGCATAAGTATTAGCTTTCAAATAGTATTGCTCTTCTTATCCATGCATTAGGGCCTTACTCATACATATATTAATTGTGATTCTCTTATGAATGTTTACTTTCTTTGTCTACTAACCACCATATTGTGCCACAAGCTTTGGTGAGCACTAGATTAGACTTTGCTTTACTTTTTATTAGTTTAGTGAATATGAAAACATAGGGCTTAGTTAGGGTTATTGTGTGATTGTTCTTGACTAAAGGCTTTGAAACCCTCCCTATTATTTTTGTTTTGATAATATATCCCCTAATTAGATATAGTAGATCCACATATTTATCATTTTCCCAATTATCTAATGTATCCCCAATTGAAAGTGTAAGTATGATCTATCTTATTCAGGTTAGGATTGATTTAAAGACATAATGCATTTATGTTTGAATACATTCTAGTGAAATCAACTTGAATCTAACCCTTGTATGTTTTATTTCACATTTTTTCATTATTTTATCATTTTTTTAATATTTACGATACTAGGTCGACAAGGCCATTATAGTTTCTAACTTGTATGCATAGGTTTAACACATAGTTACATCAAAATGACTCTACTATTTCTATGTAGGTATTCATAAAATATAGGTTATTGGATCAAACATGTCAACATGGTATAGGTTTTCACTTCCATACATGCTACTAGGTTGAATAGATCAACACAATACACTTATAGGTTTCTAAAAAAATACTAGGTCAACTAGGCTAGTATAGTATTCCAGATAGCTTCTAAAAAGCATACTAGGTCGACCATGATGGTATAGTCATTTTCATAGGCTTCAAAAAATATGGAGCTACATAACTAGGTTGACCCAGTCGACACAGTTGGCAGAATTTATAAGTAACATTCAAGGTACTTCAACAACAATTTCACATTCCCCTACATCTTCCAACACACCAAGGTTCCTTTCTCTCTTTTTACATTATTTAAATTATTCCTTACAAGGCCATTATAGTTTCTAACTTTTATGCATAGGTTTAACACATAGTTGCATAAAAATGACTCTACTATTTCTATGTAGGTATTCATCAAATATAGGTTATTAGATCAAACATGTCAACACAGTATAGGTTTTCACTTCCATACATGCTACTAGGTTGAATAGATCAACACAGTACACTTACAGGTTTTCTAAAAAAATACTAGGTCAACTAGGCTAGTATAGTATTCCAGATAGCTTCTACAAAACATACTAGGTCGACCAGGATGGTATAGTCATTTTCATAGGCTTCAAAAAATATGGAGCTACATAACTAGGTTGACCCAATCGACATAGTTGGCAGAATTTATAAGTAACATTCAAGATACTTCAACAACAATTTCACATTCCCCTACATCTTCCAACACACCAAGGTTACTTTCTCTCTTTTTATATTATTTCAATTATTCCTTACAAGGCCATTATAGTTTCTAACTTTTATGCATAGGTTTAACACATAATTGCATCAAAATGACTCTACTATTTCTATGTAGTTATTCATCAAATATAGGTTATTGGATCAAACATGTCAACATGGTATAGGTTTTCACTTCCATACATGCTACTAGGTTGAATAGATCAACATAGTACACTTATAGGTTTTTTAAAAAAATACTAGGTCAACTAGGCTAGTATAGTATTCCAGATAGCTTCTAAAAAACATACTAGGTTGACTAGGATGGTATAGTCATTTTCATAGGCTTCAAAAAATATGGAGCTACATAACTAGGTTGACCCAATTGACATAGTTGGCAGAATTTATAAGTAACATTCAAGGTACTTCAACAACAATTTCACATTCCCCTACATCTTCCAACACACCAAGGTTCCTTTCTCTCTTTTTATATTATTTCAATTATTCCTTGCAAGGCCATTATAGTTTCTAACTTTTATGCATAGGTTTAACACATAGTTGCATCAAAATGACTCTACTATTTATATGTAGGTATTCATCAAATATAGGTTATTGGATCAAACATGTCAACATGGTATAGGTTTTCACTTCCATACATGATACTAGGTTGAATAGATCAACACAGTACACTTACAGGTTTTCTAAAAAAATACTAGGTCAACTAGGCTAGTATAGTATCCCAGATAGCTTCTAAAAAACATACTAGGTTGACCAGGATGGTATAGTCATTTTCATAGGCTTCAAAAAATATGGAGCTACATAACTAGGTTGACCCAATCGACATAGTTGGCAGAATTTATAAGTAACATTCAAGGTACTTCAACAACAATTTCACATTCCCCTACATCTTCCAACACACCAAGGTTCCTTTCTCTCTTTTTATATTATTTCAATTATTCCTTATAGTTATATTTTGCATAGTTTTTAGTATTTAAAACTACCCTTATACAAAAAACTGACCTATTTATGTATTCTATTTTCTCTCTGAAAGACTAGGTTGACCCTATCAACATAGTTTCTTAAAGACCCTTGCTTCAGTAGTATAGTATCAACATTATCAACTCTATTGTTTAATGTTTGTATAAAATATCATTTGAACCAACACTATACTTTTTTTCAAAGTTCTAATTAACATTTATATGATAGTAATTACTTCACACTTTCACTTTCAGTTGCTTGCATGCTTAGATTAAATCACATAGTCTAATTAGGTGGTTTTTCAATATACCATTTAGTTTCACTATTTTTATCTTTATTTCACGCACTACCAAATCACATAATCTCAAAATTCATTTAAATAATTATCTACCCAAGGCCTACCTACTTAGATTTCATCACCAAGGGGGAGGTCGACTCAATTTTCTATCAAACTATAAACACATGGTTAATGGCATATATTGACAAAGCAATCGACACCCTTATGGCTGTAAGATTGTGAAGTGAGGGGGTAAGCCCCAATACCAAGCCAATACCATTTCCAACATAGATCCCTTTTATCCTAAACATCCTAAAACCATCCATAGATTTTTTATAGTTCCCTACTTTTAGCTAGCTTCCCTATCACACTTAAAATAACGCTTTATCATAATCTAATAACATTTAGGATTACCATTTAGTTAGCATTTAATTTTCAAGTTGGTTTCTTGATCTTTGATCATTTTATGTCTTATTAAAAAAACTTGCATTGTCTAGTGTTGGTGTAAGGTTTTGTGTTGTGTGCCATAATTAGATCATTCTCATTAACCCAATTTATTGTGTGTTTCCTTTCATTTATTGCTTTCAAGTGCATTGAAATATATTTTCCTATTCAGTGCACTATCATTTTATTCAACATAATCTCTTATAGACTAAATTTCTCCCTACTTACAGTAATAAGTTGACCCAGTCAACCCTGTATCTCTTTTGTTGATCAAATAATAGTACTAGGTTGACCTAGTCAACCCTATATCTCTTTTGCCAGTTAGATTATAGTACTAGGTCAACCTAGTCAATTTTATACTCTTATCAAGTTTTATTTTCCCTAGTTTATAGTATTAGGTTGACCTAGCCAACTCTGTACTCATATTGTCTACCCTATCTGTCTGACTCAGTTCTCTGTTTCTCTTTCTTAAATTTTGTTCATTTATCTCAAGTCATTATGAAGTCCCCTATCATAATATTCTAAGACAACCTAAATCCATTTAGATACTATATGGTATGCTCATTTCTCCCTCTCGTTTCTTCCTAAGAAAACCCTCACTCTTGGAATACCTCTTCCCCTCCATCTATGGATTGTAACATGTTAAAAATCACACCTCAAGATGAAGTAGGTGGATCTGATCCTTTTTATACCCCTCAAGATAATTATCATCTTAAAACTCTTAAAACTAATGTGGGATCAATTGGTAAAAGTTTAACCAACAATCCCACTAATAATCCATCTTTTAATAGCCCTCCCCCTAATGCCAATTTAGGGAGTGCCCCTACAAACACCAACCCACCCATTAATATGACTCAACTTCTTGCACAAGTCATACAAAAAATGATCATAATGTAAAACTCTAACACCTCTCAAATGATGTGACTACAACATCATTTGATAAATATGGATAATAAACCTTTGACTATCCATCCTAAATCTAATCTAAATTTTATTCATCCATCTCTTAGAGATGCCACAAATAATGTTATTCCTCAACCTATAATGAATAACAAAATGCTTCAAAACATCCAAAATGAGACTTTATCTCCTTTTATTGTATCTATTTATATTGGTAACATATCTCCAACTATCATGTATGATGGGACTAAAGACCCTACCTCCTTTCTCAAAGCCTTTAGCAATCTTTACAAAGAGTGGATCCAAACTAATACTTTCATCACAACTAAACTTATAGTTAAACCCTATAGTGGAGATTTATTGGAATGTTACAACTAACTTACCCATCATTGCATCTAGAAAATTGAAGATTTATTCAATCCTTTATCAAAGAGTTTCAACATAATGATCTTTCTAAAAATTGCCTTAGTCATTTCATCAATGTTAAGTAATTTCCCACTGAATCAAATCATGATTTCATCAAATGATGGAAATATCTTGCCCATAAAGTTGATCATAACATGATTGATGATTTTTTTTTAAAACTCTTAATCACTGCTTTAACTCCTTTTCTTAAATATAAGGTTTAAAGTTTTGCTCCCCAATAGCATACCCAAATAGGAGGAAGCTAACCCAAATCTTCAACCAAAATAATATATATACCATCAAAACTCATGTTTGCATTTTCAAGAGATGCTTGATGAGTTTATAGTCTATGTTTTGTATAAAAGTTTACCCAATAAATCTCATTTCATCATTCAATATGTATTTTATATGGAGGATATCCTCTTGAAAACTTGTAAGTTTTGTTCCTTCTAATTTAACAAAATCCACAATTGATATTTAAAGTTATGCATGGATAGTTGAGGCACCAATATTGAATAATGAAACTCCAATTGGTACAAGTAGTAGATATAGAGATCTCTCTAGGAATGATGCTTCTTAAATAGCTCAATGAATGGAACATATAAAATATGATTTTCATATTCCCATTATTCCTTGGACTATCATGCATAAGGTTGAAGTATTTTAACCTCCATGAAAATATGTCATTATCATATCAAGTGCTTTTTTCTGTTTGGCACCCAAGATTTCATAATTCATCTCTAGTGTTATATCATCATCTATAATAAATCCATTATATTTCATGGTGTTTATGAATTTGATCACTTTATTTGTGTATTCTTCACCTCTCTATTCATGATTTCATAATGCTTGTCTATCAATATTTGTTCTCCCAACATATCTGTCTCACTCACTTCTATAAATTGGCTATATTGTAGCCTAAATATGATTTCCCACTCATGTTCCACTATGTTTTATTGAATAGGTGTATTATCCTCATATTTCCTATCACCATGAATTTTAACATCTTTTAGAATTGTTCTTCTCTCCATGTGCCTATAGTTATAATTTAATGAATCCCAATTTGATATTCTTTCTTCATCATCAATTCTAATATCTCATTGTATATCATGAAATGGATTGTAAATTAATAACTCTAACCAACAAAAATCAACCCATTTATTTTATTCATGTGTAGGGATGAAGGAAAACCTTTGAAATACTCTCACTATAGCTGTAATATTCATTGTATCCCATTTATTGTCTTTTTCTGCCTTGGATTATATGTCTAAGATGTTATTGCTTCAACAAGTGATGTGATTTCCATGGAAAAATTCCTATTATTGAATCCATCAATGAAAGAAATTTTATGATCTTCATGATCATCTTCTTCATTTTTGTTTATAGGTTTGAACTCCTGACATGAAACATTCAAGTTCACAAATACTCTACTACTTTCTACTAACAAAAGCTCCAATAAAATGTGACATGTTTCTTGCACCCCAATGTCTCTTTCAACAATTATCTTAGTTATAAGTCTTCTATATGCTTTTCCTACTAATTCATTAGGGTTTTTAATGTTTTCAAGATGCATCAACATTTAATGATAAGTTTTAGAACTCTTCTATGCCTTTTTTACATACTTAGCAATTTATTTGACCACGACATGTTTGGATAGAAAAGGTTGCCAATCTACATTTGCTCTCCATATCTATAATATATAATGATTATGTGTATTTAATCTATCATCATTTATTTTAGGCTCAAAAATTTTATCTCCTATGTCTAAGTATGCATATAATTTTGATCCATTAAGATTCAATGGCTATAGTGCACCATACCTAGAAGAAATAATAACTTAATTACTAGTTATTTTTAAAATATTATGTATATTTTTAATACAAATATATATATATATATATATATATATATATATATATATATATATATATATATGATTGAAAATATTACCTACAAACCATTTTACTCCTTTATTATGTAGGCAAGCACACATTGTAAGTCATTCTACATAATTTAGTACATCTTCATAATCATGCTCCATATCCACCTATGTAATTGTCTTATATTTTGAAGACATGGATGTTGCATAAAATTTTGACATGTCTAAAATTAATGATGTATAAAAAAAATTTAGTTTTACTAAAAAATATAGATATTGCATAAAACATAGATTATTTGATGATTGATAACATACCTATATGTTTTGTTGGTGTGGATCTTCTTGATAATTCAAAGCATGAACAATATAATGGAAGTAATTCTCAACATTTTTTTGTTTAAAATAATTTTTCCAATCAAGGTTATCCATATTCGGTTCTCCATCTAACCATATGAATTCATGTACATGTGATGAACCTCTATGTTTCCATTCATATCTAGACCAATAATATTTTACTTTCATTCCTTTTTACAATATCTCATTTTGAAAAATTGAATTTCTAAAGTGCATATAATGTGCCACTATATGAGGATAATTAATAATATTCTATCTTCACCAATTTTGGGCTTCTCATGGATCTCTCGGTGGGGTTCCTAGCATCAGAGCATGTAGATCAAGCCAATACATGTCAATTGCACTCAATGTGAAGAAAATGGTACGTGATCCAATTTTATGCAACATGTCCATTAATTCACCATGACATTTTTCCCAATATGACCTTTTACCCCTCAATGAGATTCCAAACTGCATCAAAGTGGGGTACATAATCCATATTCTCATGTAACTCAGTAATAATGATTGGCATCTCTTGGAGATTTTTTTTCATGAACACTTCACTTAAATTTTGTGCATGATGTCTCATGATCATGTTCATCATGTAATATCTAAATCATGGATGTCAACCAAAATGGTTATCCTTATAGTGAAATAGATGTTTAATAAATTCATGCAGACGTACTCATTTCAACCATGGTTCTATCCAATCACATATTCCATAAGGAAACAATGTTGGAAATGCCATATCAAGTAATCCTAATGTGACATACTCATTTATAAGAGATGATCCGATCCCTAACCAATCAATCAACTATCCAAGATGTGTATTAGGGTTATTTACCAATGCATAGATTAATTCCATCTCCCTTAATACATTAGGGGATTTAAAGGCCATTGAAGTTGTGTGATCAATGATATTTATTTCATTCATCTCCATTAGTGGACCCAAAAATACAACTTCATTTGCATCAAAATAAAATTACATATGGATAGAGTTCAACTGGTTAAAAATATTTTCATCAGATTTAGGTGTAAGATCATTGAGTGTGTTTTCATCAATCTGAACATTTGAATAAAACATGTCATGTTTTATTTTATATTATAGTACCTTGTATAATTTCTCTCTATTGACATTAAAGTTGTAATTTGTTCCACGTTGGTCCCTTAATCGAACTATAATAATTGGCAAATCTTTTATTTGATGTGGTAAAACCTTAGTAATCTATTTTACTTCTTGTGAAAAACTAATTGTATGTCCTTTATATTTATATTGTCCTCTTATTGCATGTGTCACTTATAGGATTGGGTTGACATGGGATATTAACATTTCCTTAAATTGTCTTAAGTTTTCAAGTTCTGATGGTTGTGGTCCAAGATCTATATTATTCAATGTTGAAAACTGATGATGACCTTTCTCTTATCAACATCTATTGCATACAGGGCCTTTAGGGGTTCGAGTAAAATTTATTTCAATATAAATTTATTAAAAAATATAGCACATGCTTGGTGAATAAATGTTATCTAAGCCATGTCATAAAATCATTTGAAATGTTTTCAAATCTCTCCCAACCATTCCATTGGGATCAATTATGTTTTTCTCTCTTTCAATTTTTGTATATTGCATTTTTATTCTTCTTTTAGGTTGTGAAGTTGACTCTTTTTCTAAATCATTATTTTTCATTCATCTTATTCTTGTAGGTTAATATGTTTGCTCTTGTATATCTTTATTTTGTGTAGTATTTATAACATCGACATCCATTACAACTTGAAATTCATTATTTGGTATTTAGAGCACATGATTTATTGATATAGAGTTTGCTTCTTTTGAATTGACGTCAATATTATGGATCAATTATTGGCAGTGCCTTTGAGATGCTTTACGATGAGTTCTTATTTATGTTGTATTTTTACCTCAATTAATTAATTTGAATGCATTTATCTTTATAATTTTATTCTTAATGCATATTGTTCATCTTTAGATGTTTTTGCTTGAATATATTTAATCTTATCTACATTTTGCCTCTTTTCTAACTATAATTATTTAGCTATGAATTCACCCCTATGTTCTTGAAATCTTTCTCTGTCATTGTCATTACAATTTTTATTTCGTCCTCTCTTTTTACATATATCATTTGTTGTTGTCTTCATCAATGATATTATCTTTGATATTCTCTTTTTTGATCTCTTTAGTATTTCTCTTCGTTCTTCTTTGTTTTCAAAATTCAAATTTTGTCAATCCATATCTACATAATTTTTAAGTAAATCATAATACATAAAATATAGATAACATATTATATTCGATCATTGTGGGATATGTAAATCATATTCATAATTGAAAAATATATAGAAACATAATATATATATATATATATATATATATATATATATATATATATATATATATATATATATAAAGTTATTTTTAATAAATTAGTTTGGTTATAACTAAGTAAATAACTAACAATGAAAAAAATACGCAAGTTATTCATTGTTAGTCTAGTTATTTTTATATTAATAGATTGAACTTTAATCATATTGGATAGGTATCTTATTAATAACAATCTAATATTTATTCATTAAATTATTATTATTATTATTATTATTATTATTATTATTATTATTATTATTATTATATATTTACCAAGATAATTAGGTATAAGTATTACTAAGATATCATTAAGATTTTAGTTATTTACTAAAATTTACTAATAAAAATAAATACCTAATAATGTCTTAGTTATTTATTTACTAAGATTTACTGATAAAAATAATAAGGCACCTATAAATCTTACTTATATTATTTTACTAAGATTTACAAAAAGATGTTATTAATCTGCTTATAAATCTAAATTAGATTGAGATATTAGATTTATTTAACAAGCATATTTATTTTAGATATCATAATAAGGCCCCTATTAATCTAGATAATTATTGTCATTTATTAGTTATTTCTAGATATCATATTAGTAAATTGGATTAATAATGTGCCTATAAACTAGATAAATCTTAATAAGTGCCATTAAATTAGGAAATCTATTTTCACATGGTAAATTTTTAACAATCATTTGAAGTTAATAAATCTGACATTAATTTTAGCATGTTGAACAATAGGTATCTTATTTCATCTAAGGATAGGATATTCCATTCCAACTATAATATAAATTGCACTAAGCGAGCAAGGCACATATTTTTACTCAATAAAAATAGAAAATAAACTTAAATTTTCATGAAATTTGGTTAAAAAATAATAATTTATAGTGAATTTCATGCAACGCATGGCATATTCATGCAATGACACAATCTAGGTTTAAACACCCAAATATTGCAAGCTAAAATGAAAAATATCAAGCTAAAAATCTTCAATTTGTGGTGTTTTGACAAAATGCAACAAAGAAAAAATGAAACAAATTTCAACAAAACAACGAACCCATGCAAAGTCTTACCTTACTAAACAAAACTCATGTGAGATCTTCGCAATAAACCTTTAATAAATCCACTTCTAATTTCAAATGGAAAAAGAAACAATATCTTAAATTTATTCAATAGATTTACCTTTTTATTTATTTCTTCTTTTTTTTCACTATATCTATAAATTTTAATTCATTATCTGATCTAAATTTGTATGTGTTTGATTTTTGATTGATTTGCATTGTATTTATAATGTTTCAAAGGTCACGTCTATTGATTTAAATATTATGTCAGATATTATTAATTTTCTATTTATATTATGTTTGATATTATTAATTTTTTTATTTAATATCATTGCTATTAGATTTAAATGTCAGTCATTTTTCCTTACATAGGCATGACATTAAGCTCTATCCTTCCCCCTCTCCCATTGTATAATGTCTCTTGGCATAATAATAAATAAATATTATGTTACTCTCTATTTCTAATTTTTAAATTGTATTAAGTATTTATATTAAGTTATTTTTAATGAACAATAAATATATATCTTTACTTTATGTGACAACAAGTACTACTAGCATACATATCTAAGATAAATCTATGTAAAATGATAGATATTATTTTTGAGGTAATCACAATTCAATACGATATAGGTGCCTTGAGAATGATATCTATCGATGTATTTTACATAGATTTATTTAAGATATGTATGCTAGTTTATAATTTATCACATATTACAATATTATAATACATTAAATATAATATTATATATAATATTATATTATAAATATGATATTATATATATAATATTATATTATGTATCATATAATATTTTTTTCAATTTTTAAATATGACCCAATACATGATTGAAACATATGTAATTTGATATTTCCCATGGAGATCATGCTATAAAACGAGGGTTTTTTCTTCAAATGACATAATAATAGTCTATGTGAGGAGGAAATGATTTATTTGATAGTAAGCTTGAGTAATGACAAAGTGATGGGGAAGGGAAAGGCTATACATAATATAAAAGCATAAAAACAATCTAGGTAGGCTGCATGGTGATGGTGACGGACAATAATAGGGTATTTTAGGATATGGACTCAAAGAAGTTAGGAAAAATGCATATGCAAAGTTTAATGGTGTGCCACATCTATTAATGGAATCTATAACTTCGACTAAAGCACCAAGATTAAATTTAAATAAGATTAAAACTACATAGTAAAATTTACCCTATGTTATATTACATTTATTGTAATATAATATATGGCACATATCATATAATGAATCTTCATTTAATGTATTTATTTGGATTTACATTATCAACACCCATAACAAAGGGGTTTGTAGTGTGTAGGGTGGTGGCATAGTTGATTGGCCATTTTTTATTTTCAATAGTAGACAAGGACATCACGAGAGCTTATTTTTTTATGGCATGGCTCCACAGATGATGTTCAATGCTAATTAGTATTATATTTTCATTGGCATGAGGACAAGACATTAAAGTAATAGAGTTTATCTTTTAGCTTCCATTCATCCATGCTACCAATATATTAAATATTATAATTAATGCATGTATTATATTCTAATAATTATGGATAGAGATATTGCGAAACTATTTTCTTTCTCATTCTCAGTAGTACTAACAACAATAGTGCTCATAATAATAGTGCTTATTGTTTATAATCTACATTCAAACCCACCTTCCTTACCCTTGTATGTGATTATTATCTTTAATAAATACTTTGATCCCCATGGGATATTTACAATCTAACCCATCTTGTAATTCCTCCTATTATATGAGATAATCTCATAAACATTTAATATAAAAAGAATTCAAAATTTAAAGAGACATCCTTCCTACAGTCCTGCACCATCGAGGTAACTTGCTAGTTTACCCATATTACACATCATAGTTTGCTTCTTAGTTGAACTATGATTTTTTAACAAAGTTAAAGTCCATGTTGAATCAACCAATA
The DNA here is from genome assembly GCA_037957365.1 of Torreya grandis. NCBI lineage: Eukaryota > Viridiplantae > Streptophyta > Pinopsida > Cupressales > Taxaceae > Torreya > Torreya grandis. The sequence continues at coordinate 2,856,340 of JARHVA010001169.1, read as the reverse complement.
AAAATTAAATAAATAATAAATATTTAATAACAAATAAATACAATTGGATGATATGCCTAACATACTACTTTTATAGAATAATGTCGATGTTCCAGACATGGAGGGAATTATTCAGCATTCACATTTGAAGAGTGCCTTCTAGACATATGTTCTAAAGAAAGACCTCAGATACATGCTCTTCAATACCCATCCTTCCAAAACTTAGGATGACTATAGTCATCTTTAAATAAGGAAAAGAATATGAGTTAAAGGATTTAATATAATGAAGATTGAATACATCTCTTCTATAGAGATGCAACAATCCCTCTTCAAAATGGGTTTAAATCCCTGAGGTTAACACTGTGAGAATATGATTTTCATATTTGATTCAAATATAAATGGAGTGTTATATTTCTTTGAATTCAAAAAAATGATGGCCTCTAAACTCTCACCATGATCAATCGATTTTAAGTTTAAGACGTTGATGGAAGAGTTTAAATTAAATAAAAATTAAATGGTTATTATCGAAGCACTAAAAGTTACCAATGAATTGAATAATAAAATAACATACTCTCATTAACTATAGTATAGTGTGTTCTATAATATTTAATCATTTATGGATGTTTCTATGATTTGTGTACACTTGAGTTGGTCTAATGTATATTTGAGTTGGTCTAATAATGAAGAATATATGTTTTCAAAAGAAAGGTTACAAGTTCAAATCATGTAGAGGGTAAGGTGAACACACTTCGTATTTGAAGCATGGTAAGGTGTCTTCTACATACTAGGAGTATGAGATGGTCTCATATGTTATAAGATACCTTGTAGACTATAACCAAGGCACTACTTAACATTATGGACCTTAAAAATATATTATTATTATTATTATTATTATTATTATTATTATTATTATTATTATTATTATTATTATTATTATTATTATCTCATAAATTTTAATGTATGTGTTAGATAAAAGTGTTATTTTTTTATTTTAAAGGAAAAAATAATTAGTAGTATTTACATTGCTATTTGGGTATAAACCAATATGAAAATTTAACAAAGAGGCATGCCCCTTAAACCATCATTGCACAAAGACCAATTCTATTGATCTCTCAATATTTTGATATTAGAAGAAATTTTCTAATCATTCCATCTAATATTATGTGATCATCATTGTATTAATCTTGGGTGCTTGCATATATGTCACTTAGTAGTTTAAATTAGGCTCTTATTAGTATATGTTCCCTATATTTTTAATTATTTATCTGACTTATTCCTCCCCATTTCTTCATTCTTCTATCTCTTAGCTCTCCTTGTTTCCCTATATTTATAAGACATTTTCATATAAAACATATATTGTACATTTATAGGGTGGGCCCTTACCTGTGTTTTGGGTTTCATGTGTCATGAGTTCCTAATTTGTCCACCTTTTTACCTATTGTGTGCTAGCCTTTACATCAATAAGGTCTTAATTTAAATTCAACAAGCCTATAAATATGTAGGTACATTATTGTATATATAACATGAATCCATATCTCAAGAGATCAATTATGAAAGTGCCAAATCAATTAATTAAAGAATTTAGAAAAGAATACAAGTATATATGAGCATAAATATTTCTCCATTCATCCATTATAGAGTAAAATGTCCTAAAAAGTAAACCATACATCATCAAACTCCCTTTCTAAACATTCATTATACTTTGTATCTTATTTTATATATTATACAATAATTATAAGGGTTTGATAATAATCAAGCTATGAAGACCAAATGCCCTTAAATATATGCCCATTTTCTTTAGGTTTTTTAGATGTGGTTCTTGTATTAGGGTTTTTAGGAAGTGGATCAATTTCCTATAGATCTAACATATTTTTTGGAAAGTGGGAAAGGTATTTGAATCCCTAAAACTAATGAACGTGATCATCAAATCAGTTTCCAAATGTCATTCATTTCTTAGGCTTGGACTTATGATTTCATAAATAACAAGACTCTTTCAGAAGCATCTACACAATTCTAATGAACAATTTTATTTTGTTTACAATTTGTTGGGTCTTAGTCACCTTATTGTGTAGGTCTAATAAACACTACCTATTTCTAACTACCTTCTTAATATTTGTGTAAAATATGATATTCTTATTGACCCCTCTTATCATTTAATACATCAATATATTATTTATACAATTAAGTTTTATTTTACTATTTTAAATCTAATTAAGTTTATTTTAAATGTTTATGGGTAGATGTATTATATGTTATTGAAATGCCAATTTTCCATAAACATTTTGGTGAACATGTGCTCACTTATACCCCTTAAGGTTTCATCTTTTTTTGAATCAAAATTGTCTTGCATGCATTGTAGCCTTATAGGGTTAGATATTTTTTTCATTATGATCAATCTAATTCTTCTAGGACTTTATCTAATTTTTGTATTCTAATCCATCATCCCTAGTGCTTTTGTGTTACATTCAACTCCTAGATTAATTATCTTCTATATTGTTCAAAGCATATTGTCTTTACATATTAGGTATGTTTTCATATTATGTACCCAAAATAATTATATCTACGCAATTAGGAAGAGTGTCAGGATTAATTATAACCTTATTGAATTTTTGACATTGTTTTATTTAATCTTAAACCTTGCTTGCAAAAAAAAAAAAAAAGACTCTATAAATGATATTAATATCTATTTTCCATTGCATATGATGTTTAAATTTATTTAAATGATAATGAGGTGAATGGATCCCAAATTTTTAATGCTTATGATAGTGTCCACCAAGATGAAATTGAAAGACTAAAAAGATTTACACACTTTAGGAAGCACACTATGACTTACCATAATGAAATAACATCTAATTGATGTATGTATTGAAATATTTTTGACACCAAACTATAGCTTAAGAAACTATAATATAATATGTAACATATAAGGTGAATGATGGATATTTGAATGCTAATAATGTAGATCAAGCAATTAAAGGAACACCTTTAATATCTAATAGTTTATTTATTTCCTTTTTTTTTTGAAACCATACCTTCCCATACTTTTTGTTCTTATACTCTTGTTATTATAATAGCTTCTTCTAAATTTATTCAAATTTACCAAAAATATTTTCAAATTCCATCTATTGTTTATAACACTTCTCAACTTACTTCCTTCAGAATAATTATATTCTAACTTATTCCTCTATCACTTTTATTCCAAATCTCAAATTTACTATTGATGCATGTATTGCATGATCTCCAAAGTCAAATTAAAGTGTTGTCTCAAGGGTCTCAAATTCCAAGTAATATGGTCACTTATAATGAAATTTTGCTTAACCCCTTGGCTTATGAAGTGATTGTTTACCCTTTGAAAATATGATTTGTAGCTCCAAAGTTTTAATTTTTCAATGGAAAATGAGACCCTTATCACATTATTAGGTCATTTTTATCTATTTTGACTATATTTTTCACATAATAATAAGCTATTGATTAAGTTGTTTCTAAGGAGTTTGAAGGATTATGCACTTGATCATTTATATGCCTTGCCATATGGATCTTTCCATGTTTTTATAACACTATTTGATGATTTTATAGATATTTTTTCAATCAACATTAGCATGAAATTTACCTTTGTACAAATAACTCAAATTAGATAAGAACATAATGAGACTATTAATGAGTATGTACTTAGATTGAAGACTATGGTTACAAAAATGACTTGTCATTTAACTAATAGATAACTTTAAAGTATATTTTATCAAAGTTTTTTTAATCTATCAAGGATAAATTGGTTGTAATACCCACTCTTGCAGTTTGTTTTAGAAATTTAATATTTGTACATATATGGTTTTTTATCAATGTTGTGGGTAACATTAAGGTACCTAATTATCCATTTGTTTTAATGAGAAATTATTTCTCTCAAAATTGCCAGTATGTTTCAAAATATAAGGAAATTTGTAGATGGATGCTATGGGTGACACAAATTTCCTCAAAACAATTATCAGTGTATACCCTAGCATTATTGTAACCACTTAACAGATGGATTGATCTGCAAACATATTTTCTTCTCTTAATCATTATTTTATGAAATATATTTTGGTGGGTGAATATTATCCCTAAATATTCAAGGACAGGGCTTTTTTGAGTTTTCTTATGTAACTTTAAATAATGTATTTTGTGTTTCTTCTTTCTCAGCAAACTTCCATTTAGTCTATTAGGTGACTCAAGTAGGATATATTGTTAATTTCACACTAGATTTAAATATTATTTGAGAGAACCATGATCCTTATCAAATGATTTGATTGGGTAAGGAAGATCATCTTGCATGTTTTTACACATTTTCTCATTTTGTGTTGATTATCTTTCCCATGGTTTACTTACCCATATAGACAAATTGGGTAAGTTGTGGCATGAGTGATTTGGCCAATTGAAATAACGATATCTTTAACATCATCATCAATATGATATGGTCTCTAGATTACTTTATATATATATATATATATATATATATATATATATATATATATATATATATATATATATATATATATATATATATATATATATATATATATATATATATATATATATTATGATAGTATCTATCCAAGGCATGTTTTTGTAAAACATCATGATGACATATATATAAAAGGAAATACATGGAAAGATTCAAAATTTCTTCAAAATTTTCACAATGACATTACTAGGCCATTTCCTAATATGTATTTGGATAAATTTTGTTGTGTATTGACCTTCATTGATGACTAATCCAAATATATGTGGGTCTAATTATTGAAATAAAAAAATTGGGCTTTCTAAATTTTTTTGACTTCAAGGCCCTTGTAGAGAAGCAAACTGGACATTTTATCAATTCTATATGAACTAATAATACTAGGGTATACATAATAATCACTTTAAGAAATTTTGTGCCACTCATAACATTTAGCTATATCATATAGTTTGTCTCAGTTTGTACTAGAATAATTTTTTTGAGAGAAATAATCACATGCTAAAATAAATGGCTAATTGTATGATTTACTCACATGGGCTTGCTCCTTCTTTTTGGGCTAAAACCATCAATTGTGTGAATCATATTCAATAAATAAATGCATATAAATTTATCAAAGGCATGACACATGAAAAGGCTTGGAGTGTAAGAAAATTTTTAGTTGAACACTTTTGAGTATGTGGATGTGATACCTGGGTCCATAATCCTAAAAAAAAATTGTAAGGATCTATAACCATGGATCAAGAATTACATTTTTTGGGTTATCATGATGCTTCCAAATTCTAAAAACTAATGCATATAGATACACACAAGCCAACTATTATAAGGAGTGTTCATTTTGATGATCATCATCCACACAACACATCAAATGATCCCACCTCCTATATTTTTGACATGGATTCTTACATTTTTTCTAAGGATGATATACCTCCAATTGAATAGGTGCCACCTCCTCTACCACCTCATCTTACATGCCAATATTTTCCTCTATGGTTTTATTAGACATGAGATGTAGTTGACTCTATTCATAGTGATCCAACCAACACTTGAAGTACTCATTTAAATTATCAATAGATCTCTCATGCTTTTATAGTCATAAAATTTAATCCTCATAATTTATATGAGGATAGTGGCACTTACGAATGGGACTCAAACATGGTAGATGATTATAGTTCTCTCGTGAAGAATATAAATTGGGATTTTATTTCTTTCCCATTAGGAATAAATTTGTTATATTGTAGATGTATTTATCAATCCATCTATAATTCATGTTTGGTTGATTTTTTTTTCTCATGTAGAAGGAATTAACTAAGCTAAGACCCTTGCACTAGTGGCCAAAATTAACTCTATTTATATTGTATTTTCCATTTACTAAACTCATTATTTGAAAATATATTAAATGTATGTGAAAATTATTATTTTCATGGTAATATTCAAGAGGATATCTATATTTATTAACTTCAAGGTTTTCTACAGGACTTTCCCCTTGATTTTGGGATGAAAACATACCTTTATGGCATCAATTAGGGTCCTCAATCATGGTATGATAAGATGTATTCTTACATTCTCTCATCTGAGTTCTCTCATTATTCTTGCAACCCCACTATTTACATTCAATGGCTTCATGTTGAGATTATCATTTTTTTTATTTATGTGGATGATCTCATCCTCATAGGTAGATCACCTTTAATTCTTTAGGATACTAATTCTTCCCTTCATTGGCAACTTGAGATGTAGAATTTTGTAAATATGCACTATTTTATTGGGTTAGAGATCACTTTTTTTTATCTTGAAAATCATTTTATCTCATCATAAGTATGTACTTGATCTCTTGGATAAATTTCACAATTTTACTATAAAACTGCTTTTACATTATTTTTATTTAGATTTAAATTCACAACTAATTTAACTATGTATGAAATAAGCTAAGATTGACATGTAACTTATCCTATCGAAGAGATTTGGACTCAAAAAAATTAAATCAAATAGATCCCATTAATACTTTAAGTATCAAGATATGTCAAAATGGATATGTTAAACCTAATAATATGAGCACTTATAACACAATATCAATAGACAAGGTTCTAAAGCCTTTAGGAAATAAATATAATGAAATAACCCCAACTATCTCTCCTAATGTTTTAATTAATCTAATTTATTATTTCTAACCTAGTAACATAAATAAGTGGGATGGTTAAAATTAAAATAAAAAGGGTAAGGGACCATGGTAGGCAAATGAAGGCCTAGATCACCTAAGGTGGAAAATGGAAAGTTTGAATAACTCTATAGTCACACTAAGTATAAGTGTAGATGAGATTAAAATAAGGATTTATACATTCATTAAAGATAGTAATTATGCAAATTCTATCTATAAATGAAATAACTAAGATTAGAATATACTTACTTGAACAAAACTTGTCAAGCCTCAATCAACCCCTTGGATAATGGTGATTTTCAAGAGATTATTGTTGTTATAAGGATCACAAAGGTTGAATTAATATATAGGATAATTTGAATCCTCCTATTTCATCCAAGATTCCATAAGACAAATTTTTTCCCTCCAAGACAAGATTTAATCAATGGTTTCTCCAAATTGAGAATAAAGCACAATTGTGAGAAATGACAATGAGAAAATGAATTCTACTCTCAATTAGATTGAAATGGGGACTCATAATTATAATGGCAGATGATCTTAACCCTTCCTAAATTTTTAGCTGATGCCATCATCTAGCCTTGATGTAGTTAAAATTATGATGGTTAAACCTTGAACCAAGTCACCTAGGGTCAAATTTGTTGTATAGTATATAAAATAGCCTTCATAATACATCAAACTGACCTGAATTAGTTTCAAATTTGGTGGTAGTTAGGAAAACTACATCTAGCTTTGTTGATATAGTCATAAAATACAAGTCATGGTATAATTAGGGTTCATAAGGAGAAAAACTGCTTAGCGGATCAATTCTAGTGGAAGTATAGTGGATATATGCATGATAAATAATTAATAATGTCTCTCATGAAGCACCATAAATATCTCCATGCCTCTCCCATGCACCCTTTAAGGTGTGCATTTAAGGAGATTTAAATCTAATGGGTTATTTTAAAAGAGAAAGCATTAGTAAATGATAAATTTTATAAATATTGTGTGTATACATATGCCCCACTTGAAGCTCATCACATGTCTCTAGAGTGTAATATGTGATGGTTCTTTGAAAAAATATCAACACACTAATTGAGATAACTCAAAAAGTTATCACTCAATGTTTATATGCTATATTTATAGTATTGATCATGGATGGAATAATAACTACATTAGAAAAACCCTACGGATAAAAGGGTAGAGAGAAAAATAAACAATTATAGGAAAATCAATTAAATGAGAATTTTCATGAAAATTTTAAGCAATTATAAATTTGGTAAGCTAGGATGACAAAGGCTAAGTTAGGACCAAAAGACCAATATGAATGATAAAAAATAGTGAAAGCAAGGTAACCCAAAATCCAAAGCTACTAATAATAGAAAGACCCATAAATGTATTCAAAGTAATAAAAGTAAAAATATAGATCAAACATAAGGATTTATGAAAAAAATAATATAATCAACATCAATGGAAGAGAAGTGACAATCCATACTCAATCATCGAGGGAAAAACATGAAATAATTAAATGTAAACAACATCAATAAAAGAGAAGTAACAATCCATACTTATTCAAATATGGAAAAATGATTAAAATGATAGAAACGAGTCCAAATGGGTCAACATAAATATTAATAAAAACTCAAAATTGCAAACATAAATGAGAGAGATATGAGAAAGATAAGGAAATAACTAATAGAGAAACTTGCAACAACTCAAAGATGTAGTTTCTATCATAATGATGGATAGAATAACATATGTTGTATTCTAAACATGACAAAAAAGAAATGGAGAAAAAGAGATGTAAAATTTTGGAAATGATTTAGAAAAAAACTAGCCTATCAAGTGGGCAAATGAAATGGGTGGTGGGAGAAAGAGGGCCATGCAAAGATAAAACCATAATCTTCACTAGAAACAAGACACTCACATCAAGTTGGGAAGACTAAGAGACTTTTGGCATCAATGACCTTTAGATAACTCTATTAAACCATGAAAGTGTGGGTTAACTAGTGAAGTATAAGAATTATCCCATGTAGGCTGGTAAGCACAAAAATTAAAATGGACATACCTTCCCACAACAAGTTCCCCATTCCTCAAGACCCCTCACATAGTCATCAGTATATTATGAATATTAGGTACTTGCATGAGAAATTAGGTTTCACTATGAATATATATAATAATGAGACCTCCTATCCTAGTCTTATGACCTATTAGACCCTAATAGACCTCAACTCTTTTATGAATCTAACTATGGAGTTTGAGTTTTGACTAGGATAATAGATGTTCCAAATAAATGTCATGTATTTTGGTATGATTTAGATTTTAAAGTTACATTTTATTTTTAATATTTTTCATTTATTGTATGATATGAATTTTAACTCTTTTATCTTTTATTATTCTTCCTCCATATGATTCATAAAAACTAAACGTGGGTGCTAAAAATGACTATCACAAGAGAGAACATATTTTGTGGCTAAAGGAGATATCAAAGGACTATGGTGTCTAAGATTCATATACTCTCCCATTCTAAGAGATTTAAATATACATACTAACCTTGGTATGCCCAATGTGATTTGAAATGGAGGGAATGATGGAAATAAACATAAAATTATTGGGTTACTCCAAATCAAAAAAATTATTTTAACGAATATGGTATAATGATAGGTTAGCATGAATCATCACCATGAGAAATGGTATATGTGAATAAAGATATGAGAATATCTTGTTGGATTTTTTCCAAAAAATAATATGACTAACTCTAAATGTATGGAAACATGACTCTTAATCATCACATTATCTTTTAGGGAAGACATCTAGTTAAGGTTGAGGACAAAAGAAATTTATGAACTGAATTTATGAGTATTTTTAAGGAAGGCTTGGTCTTATCAAAGTTCATATTATACAACTCGCAAAATGGAAAACAAAGAGAAAAAAATTATTCCAAAAAGGTATATAAAGTGATAATAACACAACTAAGAACTTGACAGACTCTAAGGTTGATCAAACAAGAAAATGAGTACTTATGGGGAGTAATCGAGTCCTATCTACAGTCTTACAATACAAAATCACAAAATGAAAACCAATTGGTGTTATAAATACAAATATATCAAAATACTAATGGTAATGTGAAACAAAATAAACTCAAAGGTGTGTAAGGAAGTGAAGATGATGTTATGTTGCATAATAAAAAGTCAAAATAAGACTTGTAAGAAATGTTAGCTCTGTATACACATAAATTTTTCAATTTTTATCAAATACGTATGCTTTATATCTTGCAATAACCTATTGAGTCTCAATTTATCTAAGTGCACATCCTAATGGGTGCACTAGGAAAGGGGTAGGTAGACTAGTGGTGCTTTGTAGGATTGTTATTCCTTATTGCCACTTATTACAAATCCAACCAACTCCTAAAAACCATTCGTTAAGCTATTACTCCTCTTTTTCACACTCCTCAAGTCATTTCCCATCTTCCATACATATTTTCCTCATGTTAAACCCCTTTTTATAGTTTAAATTACTAGGTTGATTGGGTCAACCCTGTACTCTTATTGGTGAAATTCATTTAGGGTCTAGATTGGATTTTGGCCGACCTAGTTGATGACCTAGTGAGTTTTTGTTGATATTAGTACTAGGTCAACTGGGTCAACCCTATTAGATAAAACTTGGAAGGGCTTAGGGTTAAATCTACCTATATATACAAATTATTTCATCATTATTGAGAGACATTAAGACTTATTGTTCACTTATGCTTCTTTACAATCTACTCTTCTACCATTCTAATTGAGGAATCTTAGCTTAGGTTTTATACTTGGAGAATATAGTCTTATGGATAAGTCTTGGATGATTTGGCCTTTCTAAGTGATCTTTACAAACCACAAAAACCTCTTTTTAAGCCCCTTTACCCAAGGGATATATTGATTCTTGATGGGTTCATCTTTCAGGTAAGTATTCTCTAACTTTGCTCCTCTATTTAGTAGATAGAAGTAGCATAAATATTGGCTTTTGAATAATATTAATCTTCTTATATATGCATTAGGGCATTACTCATACATATCTTAATTGAGATTATCTTATGCATGTTTACTTTCTTTTTTTACTAACCCCCATATTATGCCACAAGCTTTCATGAGCACTAAATTAGACTTTATATTTTATTAGTTTAGTGAATATTAAAACATAGGGATTAGTTAGGGTTATTGCATTATTGTGCTTGACTGTAGGCTTTATAACCCTCCCTAGTATTGTTTTTGTGATAAGAAATCCCCTAATTGATGTATCTCTAATTAGAATTGTAAATATGATCTATCTTATCCAAGTTAGGATTGATTTATAGACATGATGAATTTATGATTGCATACATTCTGGTATAATCAAAATGAATCTAACCCTTGTAGGTTTTCCTTCACATTTTTTCATTTTATTTATTATTTTTCTATATTTGTGATACTAGGTCAATAAGGCTAGTATAGTTTTTAAATTTTGTGTGCAAGTTTAATACATAGTCATATCAAAATGAATTTATTATTTCATGCAAGTCTTCATCAAATATATGTTATTAGATTGAATAGGTTTACACAGTACATGTTTTCACTTCCAAACATGCTACTAGGCTAAATAGATCAATATAGTACACTTATAAGTTTCCAAAAAATGGACTAGGTCAACCAGGTTGGTATAGTATTCTAGATAGCTTCCAAAAAACATACGAGGTTGACTAGGTTGGTATAGTCATCTTCACAAGCTTCAACAAATAAGGAACTATATAACTAGGTCAACCCAGTTGACACAGTTAGCAAAATTTGTAAGTAACATTTAAAGAACTTTAATAGTAGTTTCACATTTCCCTGCATCTTTTAACCCACCAAGGTTCCTTTCTACATTTTTATATCATTTCTATTATTCCATACAGTTCTATTTTATATAGTTTATAGTGTTTAAAACTACCCTTATATAGCAAACTAGGTCGACCTGGTCAACCTAGTTATGCATTCTATTTTTTCTATGAAAGACTAGGTTAACCCTATCGATATAGTTCTTAAATTCCCTTGCTTCAATAGTATAGTAGCGAAATTGTCGACTCTATTCTATAATTTTTGTAAACACTGTCATCTGAACTAAAACTGTACTATGTTTCAAAGTTGTAATTAACATTTATATGCTAGTAATTACTTCACACTTTCACTTTTAGTTTCTTACATGATTATATTAGATCACATAGTATAATTAGATGGATTTTCAATATACCATTTAGTTTCACTATTTTTCTCTTTCTTACACACACTACCAAATCACATAATCTCAAAATTCATTTAAATAATTATCTACCCAAGGACTACCTACTTGGATTTCATCGCCAAAGGGGAAGTCAACATGGTTTTCTATCCAACTATAAACACATGGTTAATGGAATATATTGTCAAAGCACCTGACACCCTTATCTCTGCTAGATTTTGAAGTGAGGGGGAAGGCCCCAATAATAAGCTAGTACCATTGCCAACATAGATCTTTTTCAACCTAAACATCTTGAAACCATCCATAGATTGTTTTCTAGTTCCCTATTTTAATCTAACTTCTATATCAAACTTAAAATAACACTTTATCATAATCCAACAACATTCAAGATGACCATTTAGTTAGCATTTACTTTTAAAATTGGCAATGTGTTCTTTGCTCATTGTATGGTGTATTATAAAAAATTGCATTGGCCAGTGTTAGTGCAAGGTTTTGTGTTATGTGCCATAATTAAATCATTCTCATTAACCCAATTTATTATGTGTTTCCTTTCATTTATTGGTTTCAAATACATTGAAATATCTTTCCATGTTTCAGTGCACTATCATTTTGTTTGAAAAGTCTCTTATAGACTATTTTTCTCCCTACCTATAGTACTAGGTTAACCTAGTTGACCCTCTATCTCTTCTGCCAGTTAGATAATAGTACTAGGACAACACAATAAACTCTATAATCTTATCAAGTTCTATTTTCCCTAGTTTTTAGTATTAGGTTGACTTGGTTGACTCTGTACTCTTACTATCTACCTTATCTATTTGGCTCAATTCTCTATTTTTCTTAGAATTTTGTTCATTTCTCTCAAGTCATTATGGAGTCTTGTATCATAATATTCTTGGAGAACCTAAATCCATTTAGATACTATATGGGATACTCATTTCTCCCTCTCATTTCCTCCTAAAAGAACCCTCATTCTTGGAATACCCCTTCCACTCCTTCATTTGTGGCTTGTAACATGTTATAAATCAAACCCCAAGATGAAGTAGGTGGACCTAATCCTTTTTATACCTATTAAGATAATGCCCATCTTCAAAATATTAAAAATAATGTGGGATCACTTTATAAAATTTTAACCAATAATCCCACTAATAATCCATCTTTCATTAGCCCTCCCCCTAATGCCAAGTCAAGGAGTGCCCCTAGAAACACTAACCCACCCATTGATAAGACTCAACTTCTTGCACAAGTCATACAAAAAGTAAACATAATGCAAACATCAACATATCACAAATGATGGAAATATAATGTAATTTGATCAATAAGGCTAATCAACCTTTGACTATCCATCCTCAAGACAATCTAAATTTTATTCCTCCACCTCTTAGACATGCCATCGATAATGTCATTCCTTAACCTATAATGAATAAAAAATGTTTCAAAACATCCAAAATAAACCTTTAACTCCTTTTATTATATCTATTGATATTGGTAACATATCTCCAACTATCAATTATGATGATACTAAAGACCCTATCTCCTTTCTCAAAGCCTTTAGCAATATTTACAAAGAGTGGATCCAAACTAATACTTTCATCACAACTAAAATTCTAGTTAAAACATTTAGTGGAGATGTATTAGAATGGCATAACCAACTTCCCCAACATTACATTTGAAAAATTAAATATTTATTTAATCCTTTAGTCAAAGAGTTTCAACATAATGATCTTCCCAAAAATTGCCTTAGTCGTTTCATCAATGCTAAGCAATCTCCCATCGATTCAGCTCATGATTTCATCAAATGATGGAAATATATTTCCCATAAATTTGATCATAACATGAATGATGATAGTTTTTTTAAACTCTTCATCACTACTTTAATTTCTCTTCAATATAAGGTTCAAACTTTTACTCCCCAAACACTTAATGAAGCTCTTGACTAGGCTAAACATCAAGACTTTTTTCATGAAGCAATTTGAACCGAATCCTAAATTCCTTAAAGTATATTTCCAAACTTATACTAATGTTATCACCATAAATACTCCTCAAACCAAACTAGGAGTTGAAAATTTTGACACTCCATCATCTTCACACTCAACACTCATTTTACAACAAATGAAACAATTCTTACCACCCTCTAAACCATTTACTTGTCCTAATAACCTTCCTAAGTGGTATGACCCTAATCAATTTTGTTGGTTCCACACTGATATTAGTCATTCCCATGAATCTTGTAGAGGGCTCACTAAACTTTTTGTATCTTACATGCTTGGTGATTATTTTAATCATGAATCCATGATCAACCTTCATCATCAAGAGTACAATACCACTTCTCAAAAATGACAAGTTTCCAAAGCTTCTTCCTTGAATAACCAAAGATATTTTTCCAAAAAATACCAAGTATGTTTGTGCCATTGATGTTGATTATGAATAATATTACAATAATTCTCAATGTGTGAACACTGCTAAGGTCAATTATCAAATTAAAATAGCTCACAAAGATCCTATCACCAAACCTAAGAAATCATCTTTAGAGGAAAAACTTATCAAAGATACTAAAACCACTAATATACCTTTATAAGCCCATGAGGAACCACCTCCTCCTTATGAACCCCCAAAAACTTTTATTCCTTCAAAATATATCTTACCTTCCAAAACTCACACTAGTTCTTCCTCTAAATCTCATTAGAAATTTCTCAAATAACTTAACTCCATGCCTTACAAGATTTCACTCATAGAGTTAGTATATACTTCCCATTATCATCATAAGTTCATTATGCAATAATTATAATAAATTTAAGATCTATATCCTATAGAGGAAGAACCACCTTTTATTAAACCTCAACCTACCAATGTGCATACCTTTGAAACTATTTGTCCTTCTTCCAATCCTTATATTGAATTTCTTGAAGAGGACATGATTAATGATGAAATATTTTTTCACACTGATGATCTACCACTATTTATTAAAATATACATTAATACCACCCTTATTCGTAAAGTTTTAGTTGATGAAGGATCTAGTATTTATGTGACATCTTTATCACTCATCCAACAAATTGGTTATAACAAGGATCATCTCAAGAAAACCCACCTTACCTATCATGGATTTGATAAAACTAATCAAAATCCACTTGGTTGTATTTGGGTTCCCCTAATAATTTGACTTAAGACTATTTGAACTAAACTTATGGTCCTTGATTTTCCCTTATCTTATAACATACTCCTTGGTCACCTTTAGACTCATAAAATGAGGGCCATCACTTTTTTGATAACTAATGTCTTAAGTTTTTACATAATGGCAAATAATATAAGCATGAGACTGGTCCTAACCCTTAGAGTATTTAACTTCCTAATCCCAAATCTCGATACCACATCCCAACCATTCCTAAGATCAATAATGATCCATTACATGAGTTTATCAACATCAATCGTTACGAGTCACTCTTGTTGATTTGGATGATGATGAACCTAATGAATTGAATCATACTTATAACACTACCAAGCTACCTCCTTATATCTTGAAGTAGTTTCCTCCTTCTTTATTACTTCATGACTATAATATTTGTCTCATTGATGAGATCACTAAATTTACCCCTCCATGCAATGCTCAGGAGCCTTCTTTACTAGAAGATGCCTTCACTTACAATGATTATAGAGTGGCCAAATTATTTCAAGATCCTCTCATTATGTCTCCATGAAAATTTAGTAACATTATAAATTCACCTTCTAAAACTCTTCGTGAAGCTCAAGCATGTACCATTTATCCAATATATGATAATAAATACCTAATATCCTAATCTCAATCTCCAGATTTAGATGTTTAACATTATAAAAATATCTTGGATAAAATTCATGCTTTCAATAGGGATGTTTATACCATTTCCATGAAATGTAAAGTAGATCCTGAAGGTAATCTACCCCTATTGAGTCTCCACTTACTGATACCTATTTGGTAGTATAAAAAATAATACCTTCTAAACCTATGTAAATTCTTGCATCTCTTCTACCATCTATAGATCTCATCACTATCCCCCATTAAAGAAACTAATGGTACACCAATCCAATCCAATCCTTCTACTTTTCTTACTCTTGAGATTACATTAGATGTCGAGGCCATTGATGTTTGTCAGATACATTATGAATATGATCTCCATGTTAATAAAATTCTTGATCTTGAAGTAGATGTTGATTATTATGGTCCTCTTCCAACCTTTCCTATTGATGAAGTTATTCTTTAATAACTTCATGCCTGAGAATGTCAACTTCCTTGACAATAGAACAAACTTGGGAATTTTAAAAATAGATCCCCTTATTTCAACAACTTCATTGATAGAATCAATCCTAAATCCAATCCAATTTCCTTTTACCTAATGCACCATATCATTTCCAAGATGGAAATGTTATTCTTATTGAAAACTACTCACATTGAATATGGTACTTCACCATGCCCTCGACCAATTATAGTTTCTCATGAACTCTCACCTACTGAATACAATAACTTTAATTTATTATTTGATAAATATCTTGAGATTTTTTCCTGGTCCTATGAGGACATTCTTTGTATTAACCCTAGCATTATGGTACAATACATCATCACTTATCATGATGCCAAACCTATGCATCAAAAGCAACAAAAATTTCCACCCAAGGTTTCAACTTTATGTCACAAGGAATCATCAATCTTCTCAATGCTAAGTTTATAAAACTAGTGGACTATTCTAAATGGGTTTCTAACATAGTCCCCATTTTAAAAAAATTCACTATGGTCATTCACATCTGCATTGATTTTCATAATCTTAATATCACTTGTCCTAAGGACAATTTCCCTTTACCTTTAATAGATATCATTGTCGATTCCATAGCTGGTTATGAAATGTTATATCTTATGGATGGCTTCTCATGCTACAATCAAATTCACATTTCCCTCGAGGACCAACATAATTCCACTTTCACCATGGAATGGGACACCTATTTCTATGTTAAAATTCCCTTCAATCTCAAAAATGCTAGAGCCACTTATAAATGAGCAGTGACTCATATTTTTCATGATCTTATTCATAAAATTATATAAAGCTATGTGGATGACCTCATTACTAAGCCTGAAAGTTACAAGACTTATATTTTTTATCTTTCCATCATCTTTTACCATCTTCTCAAATAAAAAGTTAGGCTCAAACCTTATAAATGTGTATTTGGTGTCACATCTAAAAAACTATTAGATTTTTTATTTTACTCCATGGCATCAATGTTGACCCTACCAAAATTACTATTATTATCAACATGCCCACTCCTCCATCTATTCCATGCATTCACACTTATCTTGGAAGACTTGGGGAAATTACATGATTCATCCCCAAAATGGCCTACCATATCCACTCCATCAATTCTCTTCTTGAGAAAGGTAATTATTTAGAATGGATAGATCACTATCCAAAATCCTTTGACAACATGATAGAATTATTTCTTCATCCACCTACGCTTCATCCTCCTTTAATGATTGACCTTTAATCTTGTATACTTATTTCACACCCATATCAGTTGGGGTAGTGTTTTCCTAACAAGATGATACTAGAAGAGAGTATGCCATATACTATATCAGTTGAGGCCTCATCAATTATGAGAAACATTAAACAAAAGTCAAACATGATTGCCTTGCTATATATTTTGTAGCTAAAAAGTTTCAGCATTACATTCTTTATCATACGACTTATGTCATCATTGTGATGAACCTCCTACAACAGATTACCTCCTACAATAGATTTAATCAAAATATGCAAAAATAAAATAACTCTTACCAATAATAGAAACACAGAAAGCTTATATTGATCGTAGGCCTCTTTGAGGGGGCAACCTCCTTTGAGCAAGCTCAATACAATGAATTCATGGATGCCTTCATTGGGCCTCAACACTTACTCATATACTAACTCTATTCTAACAACTACTACTTCCCTTGTATGTGGGAAAATTCAAATAAGCTCTAAGGGATGACTTACAAAGCATATGTGTCCATAACAAATATTACACTAATACGGGTAAGGCACAGGGTCCTAACAATCATTCATTTTGACCCCCTTTGTCAATATCTTCTCTAAAGCCTTTATTATTGGAGATAGAATTGGAAAATTGATGGTACTCCTTATGGAATTTGATCTTTGAATTATTACTCAAAAAAAATTCAAAGGATAAATCATAGTCGATCAACTTACTGCAACTCCTATGCCCACCATCAACCACCTTCAAGTTAGTCTTCTTGATGATAATATTCTCTATATTGAAGGTCTCACCCAAGATACTTCTCTTAAAGATTAATTTCATAACTTTGTTGTTGATCTAGAAGCAATTAATCTTAATTAATATACTATCCTCCCTGATACTACTAAACCAAAATTAGTTATTGAATAACTTCCTAAAATTAATGTTGACTTGGACAAGAATACTTGGACCCTTCACTTTGATGGTGCTAAATTCCTTCAAGGAGTTGGGATAGGTTTTATTCTTACAATTCATTTTGTTAAAATCATCCCTTTATCATTTTACTTAACATTTGATGTCACTAAAAATATGGTAGAATATGAATCTCTAATCTTAGGCATGAGAGCTGCTCTCAATTTAGATATCTAATACATATATGCTTTAGGTGATTCTCAGCTCATTTTCCACCAAATAAATAGTGATTACCAATGAAAAAGTGATAATATAATTTCTTATCATCAAATTTCAAATAATCTTGTCAAATATTTCATTTCTTTTACCATCAAACCTATCCATCAAGATTAAAATTCCATTGTTGATTCCCTTACTTCTTTAGCATCTCTTTTTCATCTACACCAAGTTCTTTCTGATCCCACTTTTATCATCTAAATATGAAAATATTTTTATTTTATTCAACCACAAGATTCACTTATCTTCCACATTGAGGTTGTCGCCATTTGACAAAACCCTTGGTATAAAGGAATCATTCAATTTTTGTAACACCAAACTTATCCTCCCAACTTAGATTCTCATAAAAAGACTCACATTCACAAATAAGATTTTAATTATGTATTTTGATATAACATCCTTTATTATCATAATGTTGAAGTTACCTTGCTCTATTATGTTATACAAGATGAAGTTCCTCCTCTTATTGAATAAGCACATGGGTGCATTTGTAGTGGCCACTATAGTCGACATAGTACAACCCAAAAATGCGTATGTATGGGATAATTTTGGCCTACTCTTGAAAATGATGCCATCAAATTTGATAAAAAGTGTACTCATTGCTAGTTTTATGATGATTTAATTTATTCACCTCCATCCAAGCTTCAAACTATCAAATCTCCCTGGACATTCTCCATGTGAGGATTAGTTACCTCACTCTCAAGATGGGCATGTTTTTATAATCGTAGCCACCAAATATTTCACCAAGTGGGTGGAAGCTATGAACCTTGTTAATGTAATTGGTACCACCATATCCAAATTCATTCTTAATCAAATCACTTTTTAGTTTTATGTCCCTCATACTATCATTTCTAACAATGATGGTAATTTTAAAAACAAAGATGTCAAACAACTTTTTGCTAATTTAAAAATCAATCAAAAATTTTCCACACCTTATCATCCACAATGTAATAACCAAGTTGATACCACCAAAAAAAATATTTATAAAATTATCCAGAATAAAATTCATGACACCCACATGGATTAACATCTTCATTTATATTCTACTCTTTGGGCCTATTGTACTAGCATATGTACTGCCACTAGGGCAACACCATTTTTTCTAGTCAATGGTTCTAAGTTAGTCCTTCTATTAGAAGTTGAGTTTCCTTATCTCAATATATCTCTTCATGGTATCATACCTGATGAATAATTATGTGAATTTTGCTTTCATGCTCTTGATATCCTTGATGAATGCCATCATTATGCTTTACAACATAATCACCAATACAAGGCATGTGTTACCAAAAAACATAGCAAATGTGTTAAAGTTCACATGTTTAATATTGGTGATATTTTCCTTAAACTAGACTACACTCATGAAAAAGAACGTAAATATGCCCAAAACTGGTGGGTCCCTTATTTAATCAAAGATATTCTTGGTCTAAGTACCTATCGCCTTCAAACCAATGAAGGTCATATTTTCGAAGAGCCCACCAATGCACAATTCCTCAAAAAGTATTTTGTCTAAACCTTACCTTTTTTCATGCTTTCTATATGTTATTTATCTAACACTTCTTGTAGGATACTTAAATAGGTCTCACCCTCTACAATAGCCCTCTCTTTTTACAAACCTTAGTCCTTCCTTTTGGTCTTTTGGTTTCCATTTTTCTCATGAGTTGCATTGTAAAATCATGGATAGGACCCAATATTTATCATGATGTAATATAGTCTCTTTGTTTTCATGCATTTATACACAAATTTTGGCACCTCCTAGGTTTTTATTTTGTGAGTTACAGTATAAGACCATGGATAGGACCTAGCCCTCATAAAATTCCAATTTTGTCATTCCTTTTCTAGAATGTGTTTTGAAATGGTTATGAGTTCTTTATCTTTGTTCTCAACTATCACTTTTAATTTTTGTGATAGATGTAATTTTCACAAAAATATATGTTAGCATGTTTTCCTCCATTTACCTCATTCTTATGATAAGGAATCACACTTTTTTGTCATTATATCCTTTTTCTCCCTTTGTCACTTTTTTGTGATTTGAATTAAATCAAATTGTTTCATGTTTCATTCCTCTTGATTTAATTTCCTTTCACTCCACATTGGATAAAACAAGGTCAAATTCAAGATAACACTTTTATTTCATCTAGATTTATGAGACTCTTAGGCACCATGCTATTTGAGTTTTTTCTCTTAGTAACCAAGTCCCAAGTATTCAAATGAAAGTCATATTTAACACCCACATTTGGTTTTGCAAATCCATATGGAGGAGGAATAGAAAACTCCATAAAAAAATTTAAAAGACAAATCATTTTAAATAAAAGAAAATGATATACAAAATACAACATACAAATCTCAAAATTCAAAATTGTTGGTACCCAAAATTGCATTAAAGCAATTAGGCCCTTTTCAAGTGTAAATGCCCAAGTCTAGCCAGAGTCAAGTATCAAATCCTAAGTCCTTAGTCATATTCCTATTTTTGAGTGTTCCTTTAAAAGGTAAATTTCATGTTAAATCAGCTAGGTGATTTAACTTGTCTTTACTTAGTGTGTTTCCTTCAAGTATTTTGCATTGGGTATTTCCTTATGTTAATTTGGTCTTTACTTGGTACAAATCCCTTAGAGTCTTTCAAAAAGAATGTTTTCCCAAATTTCCTGAAGGCCATATTATTTTAGGAATTTCATCCACACAAAAATACCAAAAGGCTATTTTTTTGGGCATTATGTCTACACAAAAGGCTCGAAGGGTTATTTCCATTATTTCAAGAAAATCGTAATGACTTTTTTATTTTGGTAAAAGTGTTTACAAAAATTCCAAAGGGTTATTCATTTAGAATTTTTACCCCTATAAAAATTCTGAAGGATTATTCCTTTAGACATTTTGTCTGCATAAAAATCCTTAATGGTTATTTCTTCAGGGATTTTATCCATAAAACAAGTATGAAGGGATTTTCCTTCAGGCATTTTATCCACACAAAAAAATCAAAGGGCTATTTCCTTCAATATTTTTTCCCATGTAAAAAGCCCAAAAGAATTGCATTTCTTCGAGGAAAGTGTAAATTTATATTTCTTTGAGAAAAATGTAGGGATCATTTATTTCAGGGAAATTATTTTAGACATTTTGTCCAAGGCAATCATCTTGACAAAGAAAAGTCTGAGAGAATGCTCAATGCTTCAAAGAAATTATTGAAGGAAAAATGTCTAAAATAATTCTCCCAAAGACTAGATGGCTATGAACCAAAAAATATTAAGGCCAAGTTACTACAAGATAGGAATGTCAAAAATGAATTCTCAAAGAAATTTTCCCAAATTGCACAGGTGTGATGGTTTTACAGACATCTTTGACAAGCATGTGGACATCAATTTTAAGATGAAAAAATTAACTATTGGGATTCAAATGTTCCAAGATGATCACATGAGAATAAAATTTGGGTCTCAAAAAGTATCCATTTTATTTCAAATGGATGTAGATCCAATGACACACATTTTCTTGGGTAAGGGTGATATGATGGTACATGATTAATGTTAAATAGTTAAAAGAACCTAGGACAAGTGCATGCATGACAAGTGTCAATCTCATAGGGTATAATTTAAAGTTTAAACATGTTCCAAAGATTTGATGGTATGAGTTAGTAGTTTATAGTTCAATGAGGCCTGACATCAAGTAAGGTGCTTTCACATGGTATGATGGTGCTCAAAATAGTAGAGGTTATTTTCAAGGTATACAGAGAGTCCATGGGGATGCCAAGTGGCACATATTCAAGACCAAGTATAGAAAGTATCCAATAATGTTACACTCCTTAGATCATGATTTGATAGATCACATTTACTTACCCAAGCTAGATCTGAGAGTGTGTAGCCAAGGTTGAAAATTCAATGATCCCATGGACAAACATAGAGATGATAAGTGGCATAACTACATTCTATGAATTAAAGCTTGAGCATATTTCAAATATCTATGGCTCATACTTTCTCAAGCAAGGGTGATCTAATGGCATGATTTGAGGTGGAATTTTCAAAGGGCTCAAATTATATGAGGAAGTAATAGGTGTCCAGATTGGAGCTAATTAAATGACTTAGTCACTTTTAAAGTCCATGAATGCCTAGTTAGATTCGATGTGGCATGCCAAATGTTAGTATGTGGCAAGATTTGGTTTAAAATATAAAATTTATGGTTTCTTCATGGATGTGGTAATGATTCAAAAGCATATAATAAGGTCTAACTTCCAGTCCAAAGAATATTTTCTAAATAGTCATGGATCCTTTCTATTTTCATCACAACTAGAGCTTTCCAATTGAAATCATCACAAGGTAATGGGATTTCCTTGGCATACACAAAGAGGAGGATTTTTTATAGAAGCTTTCATGATTTCAAAATCAATTAGTAGGAGAGAATATCCAAATGGTTATACATAAGGACAAATTTTGTTTGGTTCCTCAAATGATTTCCTCCCTCCAGCTATGTAGGCAAACAATCAAGATCATCTTTAGGCAGTTCAACATGAAGACAAATAGTTTGTTTGGCCTCCACCTCAAAATTATCTTTCCATATCATGTAAAAATTATCTCTATCCATGATATCAAATGTTTATTATAAAATATTCATCATTCGTTGTAGAGGCAATTAAAGCAGTTTCTTGCAAATGAATGAAAATATTAGGCATGACAAAGGGCATATTCTAGCTGGGAATAACTTGACATAACTAGAAAGTTTGTTTTGTAATTTTTCAAATTACAACCCATAGTCCTAGATTTAAAACTATATAAATAAAAGGCTTGTCTTCTATTTAGGGTTGGTCATTATTTTTGGTTTTTTCTTTCTCTAAGTCTTGGTTCTGCAAAAAAATTTGGGACCAATTATTGTGTGTAGATTTTATCTCCCTTGTTAAGGTGGTTGTGAGTGTATATCCATTGGAAAACTTTGAGATCATGTTAATGTCTCCCTTGTCAAAAGAGAAAATCTTACCATGCTTGTCCCCATGGCATAATTTTGAAATATTGATGTATTGTGATTTTTAGTTATAAAGATAATGGAAAATATTTGTGGTTCTTGATATTTCCTTATGATGAAGTGCAATAATATATTTTACAAATATTGTTGACTAGATATATTGGTATATGATAATTATTGGTTGTCATTTTGGTTTTAGGTATGGATGATAAATCTCTTTCTGAATTATTTTAGAGTATGTTATTTAATAACTTGTTAGGGCATCATAGGCTTATGGATTCAATGGGAAACAACATATGAGATTCTAGTTTTAGTGTATTTTATAGGATTTCAAGGATAATTTGAGTATTTTTAGTTTAATGACATCAATAACTACTACTTTTTCCTAGTAATTCCCACTCACTTGCATTTGAGGTTTTCTACATTTGTGCTAAGGAATGTTGTCATGAATACTGCAAGATACCCTGATGTTTTGAAATCCATTAACACACCACCCTCTTTTTTTATATAACTATCTAGCTTGCCCTACCCTATTCCACCCTAAAAATAATACACTCATTGCAGAATATAATTTTTTTTTAAATTGTAATGCATAAGATATTACATATTTGAAATGTGTTTTTAATTTGTGTTTTAAATCCTAACATTATAGTCCTTTATTTGACCCCTGTTATTGAAGATTCTTTAGAATGAAGATTGTAGTCACTTCCCCATATGTTTTTAGTAGCTTTTATATGACTTAGAGCATTTTTACATTTCATGTGACAACCCCTCATGGGTGAAGTGTGAAAAATTGGTGATGCCCTACTCATATTTATTCCCTGTGCTAATAATCCCCATGGAGGTTAAATTATATAATCTATTCATGTGATCAAGATACCCCATAGGTCCTCTCACCTTGGTTTAGGTAGAGCCAGAAGTAATAGGGAGATGACCATACCCTTTGTAGGTGCCTCTCAATCATTTTATACATTCAATCAAGTATTGATGTTAAACCCTTCCCTAGATACAATGATATACTAGCAGGTTTTTCATCTTAGTTTTCCATTTTATTTAAGTTGGTAAGGTCAAGCGTATGAGGTGTAAAAATAGGAACCATCACTCAACTAGTACCATTATTGGGGACTAAATTGAAATATTAGTTACCTGTGTTGTTGAGGACTCTTGCAGAGAGTTGTAAGTATTTCATGTTGTGAAGTTCTCTATTGTTACTACACTAATTTGACTATCTTGTCTGTCAACATCATAACACTCCACTAGGGACATGTCAATAATTTTTAAGATTTAAAAATTGAACTTTTGCTATGCTCATTGTAAAGAGTTGTTAAGATTTCATGTTGAAAGGTTTGTTTTCCCTTTTGAAAATTTTAGTGTCTTTGTGTTATTATCTCATCATTAAATTCAATAAAGTATGTTATCAGCATGTATCACTATTATTTTTTTAACTTTTATATTCTATAATTATGATTCTAGTGATGACTCTAATTTTATCTCCTAGTTTCAAGGAAAACTAGTGCCTATTATAAATATTTTTATATTAAGTTTCAACTTTGAGTATTTTCTTGTATACAAAGATGGAAGGATTGAGATCATCTTTCAAAGGTGACCCATCTAAGAAAATTTTCTCACCATTAATTTTATATCAAATAAAAGGGATAAAGTGTGGAAGCTTGTTGAAGGGAAAAGCTCAATTGTTGAGGGCCATCAAGATTATGATAATCTTGAAAAATGTAGTGACCCTCCCATTGTTAAGGATTGTCATAGCTCTCTTAGAAAATTTGAAATTTATAATCTTGTGTATTACTTAGCACCTTCTCAACTAGTCAAATCCCCTCCCAATTTTGATCCATTAATTCCACCTCATTCACCCCCTCATATCCATTTTCCATTTGTTCTTGAACCTCCAATTGAACTAATTATGAGGCATGGGGTTCAAGGTAAAAATAAACATCCTACATTCCTTATTACCATATTTAGGCATCTAAATTTTTATTACATGGAAGGTTATCCTAATGAAGTCCTGATTGAAGTAAGGAAATGCTTTCTAAAGTTCCAAGTGAATAATACAGTTAATGGTGATCAGTACTTGAGGTATTTTTACAAATCATTAAAGACTATGAGGTTAAGGATGAGGATGTGTGTATTAAGTTATTTGTGCATATGCTAGAAGAAGATGCTTATGAATGGTTCAATTCCCTTTTCTTTGGATGTATTGATTCATGGGAAGAGATGTAGAATGTTTTTAGAATTTAGTATGGTGCTAGAATTGATCCAAGGTTTCTTTTGGCTGAATTTGAAAACATAAAAAATAACTCTAATGAGTGTGTGTAGGATTTCAATACAAGGTTAAACAAGGCTATGATGTGGCTATCTAAAAACATTAGGCCTAGTGATACAACATGCTTGATAAAATACTATGATGCCTTTGATAAGAAGGCTATGTACTACTTGAGGGACAAGGATCCCACAAACTTATAGTTAGCATTCAATATGGCCATCTAAATTGAGAAAAACTTAAATGCTATGGGAAAGCCCATGAACAAGTGAGTTGATGTAAAATTAGTCAATCTAAAAAAAACATAATCCACTAAGATGGCTAGCCTTGAGGAAACTATTAAAACTTTGGTCTCAGCTATCAAAGAAATGCCATACAAGTTGGATAGAGTAGATAAGGGGATCCCTCATGTGTCTATCAGTCAAGAGAGGGATCCAAATATAAATCAAGAACTAAGGGGACCTAATTTTCACAATTGATACAATGATAAAGGGAAGAGGCCTACACATGAAAGAATAGATAGAAATTAGAGCAGAGGGGATGTAAAAGAAGTGTTTGATCCATTGAACACCAAAGTGAATTCAATGAATTCTAACATTGATATTGATTGGTGTGAGAAATGATTCCTTCAAAATCCCCCATGTTATATAACTAAACTGATTGATGAAGATGTAGACGACCTTGAGTCTACATCATCTGATGATGAGATCTTGATGTTCAATTATCAAATCCCATAAAGCAAAATTATTATCTCCACTGATTTATTGAGTGTTACTACTATTTTTTAGTTTTAGAGTGTGGTTGAAAAGGTAAGTATCCCAAATATTAAATTTTATTGTGATGTTAATATGACACAAGCATATGATTTTCCCATTCATGATTTTGATTTATTACAATCTATAATGATTAATAAATATGATGGGGGGATTCTGTCAGTTGAGGATAGGCAACTACTAATTAATGCAAAAATTTCCCAAAAGAAGGAATATCACTTGAGAAGTAAACATCAAATTGTTATTCCTCAAGACACTGTCCTTATAAATCCAAAGGTAGGGGATGTTATTAAGTATTATGATAAGACTACAATAGTCCCTAGTGTTTCCAAAATAGCACCCATTTCCCAAGTTGTTAAGCCTAGAGGTGCTCCAGTCAAGAATGGAGTACCCATATTGTCTTGTATCCCTAAGGGTGATAATGAGGTTAAGAAAAATCCACCTTTTAAGGATGCTTCTAAAAATGTTAATCCATTCTAGCTTATTCCACTTCAAACTTTAGGTGACTATATTCTAGCTGAACATGTTGTCACCCTTCCATCAAATACTCCTCTTCCTTAGTATATCATATGTGATATGGCCCAAGTGTTGAGCCAAATAAAAGTCACTATGTCACTTATTGAGTTGTTAAGAATACATGAACATAAAAAGAGAGCATTCAAGTACTTAAAACTTGGTGATAGGTCAATTGTAAATGAAATTGAGGTACCCCAAACACCCTTGGTAAGTGATGAAGAATCAAAAGAGGTTCTTGAACCTGCTCTTCAAATCTATTTGGGAACTTCATTTGTAGAGATTCAGTTGAATGTGGATTTATTTTACCTAACTCTATTGATAAATGGTTTGGTTATTCATAACTACATGTTAGACTCTAAAGCTTCTTGAAATGTGAGGACCTTGGGTGTCCTAAATGAGATTAGAGTTAATATTATGTCAAACTTTGGAAAGTGTTATGCCATGAACTCATGAGAAGTTCCAATTGTTAAATGTGTCAAGGGGTTGGTAGTACAATTGGCAATGCATCCAAGAAAGTATTTGAATATGGATGTGGTATTTTTGGACTACCCACCTAAGTGGAGGATGCTACTATTACATAAATGGGCTACTAGCATGTGTGGAAGTGTACATATGGACTTATCCTATGCCACCATTCTGTTAGAGGGTATGATAGTCAATATTTATAGATAGATAAAGATGTTGCATGTAATTAAAGATTTGAATCATGATCTAAATTAAGTGTTGTACACAGATGTTGAATTGGGAAACATTATTGGGAATGTTGATGTTGTTGAATTTCATGTTGTTCTTGATGTTGAACCTGACAAAGGTGTAGTTTGGAAGATGCATTTTGATGGGGCTTGCTCCAATATTATAAATGGATATGGGGTTGTCTTCTATGCCCCTAATAGTAAGTGTTTCATGTTTTATTTTTAGCTATTTTTTGAGTTCACTAATAATACTGTTGAGTATGAGGCACTCTTACTTGGATTATAGATTTATCATGAATATAGAGGTAGAAATTTGATTATCAAATTTTATTTTGAGCTACTAGTAAAGAAATTTTACAATGCTAACGGCATAAAAAATAAAGGTTGAAATAAAATTAGAATATTGTTTGAGATTTGCTTGAATTCTTTGATGCATTCAATCTATGTTATCATGATAGAATTTTTAATGAATAAGATGATAGACTTTTAGGGTTAGGTGCTTAGTTTGATATTAGAAATATGATCCATCATTATCAATACAAAGTGGAGGTTCTTTTTAGGCCTTCTATCCTAGACAATGTTCATCATTGGTAGGTGTTTGATGCTGATGAATAGATTAAGAGGTTTCTAAATTATGAAGTTGAATTCCATGATTAGCTCATAAACCTGGAATCTATGATTCAAGTTTGTGATGGGAAAGAAACCTTATTTGGAAAATAAATTATTAAACTAAATAAAAACACACTCCCAAGAGGATTGGTAAGCTTAAAATAATCTTTTGATGGAGCTAATAATATTAAATCAAGGAACTCATTTATCTCAAAAGATGTGACTAAGTGAAATTTAGGTTCTCATGAGAATCCAAGGAAGTTTTTGTTGGGTACTCATCTGATTACAAATGAGAAGTAAGTTTACATGAAGTTTCTTTAAAAGTACTAGGATTGTTTAGCATGATCTTATATTGAGTTGAAAGTGTATAGGTAAGACTTGTTTTAGCATGTCATCCCATTAAAACATGATAAAAATTCTTTCAAGCAAAAATAAAATCCTATTAACCCCATCTTGGCCACCAAGATGTAAGATGAGATAAAGAAGCTAAGGGATGGCATGATCATTTAGCCCATCAAGTATTCATCATGGGTTACAAATTTAGTCCCTATTTGGAAGAAGAATGGTGACATCTGCTTGTGTGTATATTTCTAAAATTTGAAAAAAGATTTAAAAGATAATTATCCCCTACCTAATATAGAGAACATACTATAAAGTGTTATTGGGTCAGAAATGTTTTCCACTTTAGATAGTTTCTCTAGGTATAACCAAGTTATGGTAAAGGAATCCAAGAGACCTAAGACTATGTTCACTATGCCTTGGGGCATGTATGTATATATGAGGATGCCTTTCAGGTTAATAAATGATAGTGAAACATTCCATCAATCTATAGATGTTGCCTTTATAGGGGTAATTAATAAGTTCATAAATGTGTACCAAGATGACATCATTATGTACTCCAAGATCAGAGAAGAATATTTGGAGCATCTAGAGTAAGTACTAATTAGATGTAGGTAGTTTAGTATTTCACTTAATCCTAAGAAATGTCACTTTGGAGTAAAGAAGGCCAAGTTGTTGGGACATATAGTGTCTAAGGATGGTGTCATGATCGACCTCAAAAGCATAGAAGCCATTGACAAAGTGCCTAGGCCGTAGTCTAAAAATGGAATTCAATCCTTATTTGGACAAATTAACTTCATGAGGAGGTTTGTGTCTAACTTTTTAGAGATTAATCTACCTATTAATTCCATACTGAAGAAGGACCAAACCATCAAGTGAGAGGAAAAGGTTATGCAAGTGTTTAATGACATCATACGAGCTTTAAAGTTTTCCCCTACTTTGGCCAGCCTTGGTTACACTAAGACATTTCAAATATTCTCTTTTGCATCATCTAATATTGTTTCTATTATCCTATTTTAGAAGAATGAAGATTGTCATGAAAATCCTATATCTTTATTTAGTAAAACTATGCAAGGTCTTGAGCTAAACTATACCATTATGGAAAAATAAGCTTTTGATCTCTTGAAAGTTGTCAAGATTTTTAGGCCTTATATTCTAAGTTTAAAGATTCTTACTTATGCCCGACATGCTATGGTAAAGGACATCTTGACCCAAATTGAAGTATCCAGTAAGAGATGCAGGTGGGTCAACAAGTTTCAAGAGTATGACATGGATATTCGGACTTCCAAGCTAGTGAGAGGGATGGGTTTAGCCAAGCTTATGGCTGAGACCAATTTTCAAGTTGTTGAAGTAAACACTACTTTTTTTAATGTTGATGATTCCTTGATTTAGTTTAACATGTCTCTATGGTATAGATATATTGTTTACTACCTACAAAATCTGAATTGTCCCCCTGACTTAGATGAGAATTAGAGAAGAACTCTCAAACTTGTTTCCCAAAAATACCTCTTGACTAAGTATGGAATAGCATGGAAGAATCTAGATGGGGTTCTTCTAATATGCATGCTAGAGGAATAAAACGATGAAATTATTGAAGATTTCCATAGTGGATTGTGTGGTGTCCATTTTGCACCTAAGGTTACAACTCATAAAATTATGAGAGCCATTTATTGGTGGCCATCATTGTTCAAAGATATTGCTCAGAAAGTTAGAAAGTGTGAAAAATGTCAACACTTTGTTGGGAGGATGAAAGCTTTAGGTTCTCTTCCCTTGAAGCTTGTGATGATTGAAGGCCCATATAGACAATGGGGAATGGATTTCATTGGATAAATTGTTGATTCATCAAGTTCTAGACATAGATGGATACTAGTTGCAACTGACTACTTCACAAAATGGGTTAAAGTGATCCCTACAAAGAAGGTGACACACTAGGTAGTTATGGATTTTTTATTAAATTAGATTATTTATAGATTTGGTGTACCTATCAAGGTTATTATTAACAATTCTATTAGATTCAAATCCAAAACTTTAGTGAAATTATGCAAGGAGTACAAGATTGAATTGATGTATGCTTCCAACTACAACCCTTAGGGTAATGGGCAAGCAGAATCTAGTAACAAGAACTTGCTCAAAATCATTAGACATACTTTGGAAGAAAACAAGAAGAAGTGGGGTGAAAAAATGATGTTTATTTTATGAAAATAATAGGATCATGCCAAAGAGATCTATAGGCAAAATCCCTTTTGAGCTTGTTTATGGAGTTCAAGTAGTTTTATTTATGAATTTGTAGTTGCCAACTTATCAGCTTATGAAACAACTAGAGGATGATGAGAAAATTAACCATTATGAAAGTAGGATGAAATAGATTATTGAGCTTGATGAAATTCAAAGACAAGCTCATAAAAGACACCTCAACTTCAAGGAAAAGCTGAAGAAGATATTTGATAGGAAGGTTACTCCAAAAACCTTCTAAGTAGGTGATCTGGTTCTACTTTGGGATAGTAAGCATGAGTAAAAAAGTAAGCATGGCAAATTTGATTCCTTATGGTGGGTCTTTATTTCATTATTTACTAGATTAGGGAACATACTTTCTTCTTGAGAGACTCAGATGGTGAAATATTAGAGCTAACAGTTAATGGAAGACATCTAAAACACTTCCTTGATTGGGTTTGTAACATGTGTACCATATTGTATAGTTTTGTCTTTTTATTATTTCATTGCTTTGTTATCCCTTTACTTTGGGCCTTATTTGTATAGTTTCCCTTCATGATTTCTATCATGTGTTCATTTTCAGATCCTCTTGATCTATTTTTTTAAGTCTACCTTATTTTTTGATCCTTCATCAACATTTTCTAAATTTCTAAGGCTTGACTTTATGGCCCAGTAGATTGGCACCTAGTCATACATTTTGGGGTTTTTTGCACACCTATAAGGGGTGTGTATCCCTAGGAAACAACTAGTATTGGTGCCAAAATTTTCATTAAATTAATTGGGCCCTTTTCAAGTGTAAATGCCTAAGTCCAGCGTGAGTTGAGTATCAAAGCCTAAGTCCTTAGCCATATTCTTGTTTTCCAATATTATTTTGAAAGGTCAAGTTCATGTTAAATCAGCTAGGTGATTTAACTTAGTATTTACTTAGTTTATTTCCTTCTATCATTTTGCATTGGGTATTTCATTATGTTAATTTGGTTTTTATTTGGTACAAATCCATTAGAGTCTTTTGAAAAACATGTTCATGAAAATTATTTGAAGGCCATATTTTTTGGGCATTTTATCTATATAAAAAGCTCAAAAAGTTATTTCCTTCAAGAATTTTGTCTGCAAAAAAGGCTCGAAGGGCTATTTCCATTATTTTGGGTAAATCATAATGACTTATTTATTTTATTCAAAGTGTTTACAAAACATCTAAAGGGTAATTCATTTAGACTTTTTGCCCCTATAAAAAGTTTGAAGGATTATTCCTTTGCATATTTTATCTGTACAAAAATCTTGAAGGGCTATTCCTTCAGGGATTTTGTCCACAAAAAAAGCTCAAAGGTATTTTCCTTTGGGCATTTTGTCTACACAAAAATCTTAAAGGGATATTTACTTTAGACATTTTGCCCATGCAAAAAGTTTGAAATAATTGCATTTATTTGAGGAAAGTGTGAAGTCATATTTATTCAAGAAAAATGTAGGGCTAATTTGTTTTAGGGAAATTGTTTTAGACATTTTATTTGAGATAATTATCCCAACAAAGAAAATTCCAAGAGAATGCTCAATTATTTGGAGAAATTATTTTGAGAGAAATGTCCAAAACAATTTTATTGAAGACCAGATTTGCTATGGACCACAAAAGCTAAAGGCCAAGTTGTTAAAAGATAGGAATGCTAAAAATAAATTCCTAAAGAAATTTGCCTGAGTTGCATAGCTGTGATGGTTTTGTGGACATCTTTAACAAGTGTGTAGATGTCAATTTCAATTGACAAAAACTACTTATTGGGATTCAAATGTTCCAAGATGGTTATGTGAGCATCAAATTTGTGCCTTGCAAAGTAGTCATTTGAGTTCAAATAGAAACAAATCCAACAATATACATTTTCTTAAGCAAGGGTGATCTGACTCTATGCAATCAGTTGAATAGTCAAAAGAACCCAAGACAAGTATAGGCATGATAAGTTTCAAGCTCATGGGGCATGATTTAAAGTTTGAGCATGTTTCAAAGATCTAACAGTGTGAGCTAGCAAGTGACAATTCAATGGGGCCTAAGATCAAGCAAGGTACTTCCACGTGGCATGATGGTCCTCAAAGAAGTAGAGGGTATTTGTAAGGTATATAGAGAGCCTGTAGAGCTACCAAGTGGCACATCCTTAGGGCCAAGTATAGGCAGTATCCAATAATGTTATACTCTTTGGATCATGATCTAATGAAGTAGGATTTCTCACCCAAGCTAGATCTTATGGTGTGTAGCCAAGATCAAAAATTCAATGATATTATAAACAAACACATAGATGATAAGTGGCATAGCTACATGTCATGAATTAAAGCTTGAACATCTTTCATATATCTATGACTTATGCTTATTTGGGCAAGGGTGATCTAATGGTGTGATTCAAGGTGGAATTTTTGAAGGTATTGAATTGCATGAGGAAGTGACAAGTGTCTAGATTAGAGCTAATTAATTGACTTAGTCACTTTTAAAGCCCATAAATGCCCAATTGGATCTAATGTGGCATGCCAAATGTTAGTATGTGGCAAGATTTAGTTTAAAAGCTAAAACTAATGGTTTATTCATGGATGTGGTAATGATTTGAAAGTATAGAAGAAGGTCTAACTGCTAGTCCAAAGTATATTTTCCAAACGGTCATGGATACTTTCTATTTTCATCATAGATAGAGCTTTCCAGTTGTAATCATCATAAGGTAATGGGATTTCCTTAGCATTCACAAAGAGAAGGATTTTTTATAGAAGCTTCCATGATTTTAAAATCAATTAGCAAAAGATCATCTCCAAATGGTTACACATAAGGATAAATTTTATTTGGCTCATCAAATAATTTCCTCCTGCAAACTGTACAAGCAAGTGAGTAAGAGCATATTTATGCAAATCAACATGAAGAAAAATAGCTTTTTTGGCCTCCACCTCAAAATTGTCTTTCCAAATCATGTAAAAATTATCTCTAACCATGATATCAAAGGTTTGTTGCAAATTCTTCATCATTCCTTGTAGAGGCAGTTAGAGTAATGATTTTTCTTACAAATGGATGAAAATCTCAAGCATGGAAAAGGGCATATTTCAGTTGCGAGAAACTCGATGAAATTAAAAAGTTTGTTTTGAAAAATTTCAAATTACAACCCACAGTCCTAGATTTAAAAATGTATAAATAGAAGGTGTCTTATATTTAGTGTTGGTCTTTATTTTCTCTAAGTCTAGGTTCTACAAAAGTTTTTTTGGGATCAATTATTGTGTGTAGATTTTGTCTCCCTTGCTAAGGTGGTTGTGAGTGTACAAACATTGACAAGATTTGAGAGCATGTTCATTTCTCCCTTGTAAAAAGATAAAATATCACCATGCTTATCCCCATGGAAATTTTTTGTAATACTGATGTATTGTGATTTTTAGTTGCAAAGATAATGGAAAATATTTGTGGTTCTTGATATTTCCTTCTGATGATATGTAGTAATATGTTTTTTAAATATTGTTGACTAGATATATTTTTCTATGATCATTACTGGTTATCATTTTAGGTTGAAGTATGGATTATAAATCCCTTTCTACATTATTTCATATTATGTTGTTGAATAACTTGTTAGAGCACCCTAGGTTTACAGATTCAATGGTAAACAATATGTGAGATTCTAGTTTCAAAACATGTTCTAAGATTTCAAGGATAATTTAAGTATTTTTAGTTTATTGGCATCAATGGCTAAAAATTTATCCTAGTAGTTCCCACTCACTTGCATTTGAGCTTTTCTACATCTATGTTAAGGAATATTTTCATGAATATAGCAAGACACCCTATTATTTTGAAAGACACTAGCACACCACCCTCTTTTTTATATAACTATCCAACTTTCCCTACCCTATTCCACCCTATAAAAAATACACCCATTACATATTATAAGTTTTGTTCACATTGTGAATGCATAAGATCTTAAATATTTGAAATGTATTTGTAGTTTGTGTTTTAAATCCTAGCATTGTAGTCCTGTATTTGACCCCTATTGTTGAAGATTATTTAGAATGAAGATTGCAATCACTTTCCCATCTATCTTTAGTAGCCTGTATATGACTTAAACAATTTTTTCATTTTTTGTGACAACTAGTCATAGGTGAAGTGTGAAAAATTGGTTATGCCATGGTCATATTTGTTCCTTGTGTTAATAATCCCCATGGAGGTTTAATTGTAGAATCTCTCCATGTGAGAAAGCTACCCCATAGGTCTTATCACCTTGGTTCAAGTAGAGCCAGAAGTAGTTGGGATCTTACCATACCCTTTATAGGTGCCTCTCAATAATTTTTTGCATTCTTTAAATTCTTAATTTTAAACCCTTATTTAGATACAATGACATACTAGTGGGTTTTTCATCTTAGTTTTCTATTTTCTTCAATTTGGCAAGGCTGAGTGTATGAGGTGTACAATTAAGAACCAACAAGAATCACACCAAAAGATGTAATTACAAGTAGATATTCTATTTCTAATTGAAGCTTAAACTCCACATTTGGCCTCAAAATAAAGTCAAAGTCTATTGGGGTGTGGAATACTAGTATATTGAAATAGGATAATTTAACAAACTCTATGGTGATACCAACTTTCTCATGAAAGTACCCAATCTTCTTAGTAGACTGATATCTTTGTAAGGGGTCCTAAGGAATGGGTAACATGTTGTGGGAAGGTATGTACATTTTAATTTTCATGTATATATCCTTCATGGGATGATCTACGTACTTCATTTGTTGGACCTAACTTGTGTGGCTAAGAGAAGTTCTTTAGAGTCCTTAAGGTCAAAATTTCTCTTATTTTGACAAACCTAATTTGAGTGTCTTAACTTTAATAAAGAGTTCCTCTACCTTGATTTTTCCTTCATTATCCCCTCCACTCATTTCATTTCCCCTCTTGACATGAAAATTATGATTCTAGATTTGTTTACCTCTTCTATACTTCCTTCTTCTTCACATCTTAAAAAAATGTTAGCACTACATTATTTTAGTTTTACCTATCCTTAGAATAAAACACCATGTTTGAGAAATTATGGATTGCTTTATTTACACCATGGCTCAACATTTTTAGATATGCCTTTATTTATTTTACCATTTTTCATTATTGTACTGCCCTTTTTGTGGACACCTGAGTCTTTTTCTACTTTCATGTACTTTTTTCCATTGTTGAGTGAGATTAGCTTGTTACTTCTCACTCACCAATGTTGTTTTACCTTTTATGTACCTTTTTCCATTGATGATTGAGTAAGGATTGTTACTACTAACTCCTTAATGTTCTTTTACCTTTTTTACTTACCCATCTTTGTTTAAGGATTATTACTTCTTTCACATTGATGGTTGATTATCATCATTTTTGACATGTATCCTTGGTTTGATTTGGTGAGTTTGCCTTTCTTACTTAGGGTTTACTTGTTTGAGTATTTTGGTATTTAGTAGCCTTGGATTTTTGGTTACCTAATTTACTCTAAATTTTGACTTGGTTATTTGGTCTAACATAACACTTGTCACCCTAACTTGATAAATTTCCAAGTACATCCCATCCATATAGCACCAATTATCTTGGTTTTCTTATATTTATTTGGTTTTGCTCTTTAGTTTTGTATTCTTGGGTTTATCAAAAGTAGTCTTTATACCCTCCACAATCAAAACTAAAAACATAGTCGACAACCATCCTAAAATAAAGGTAAGTTAAGGTATGAATCAAATTTACTTTTCATTTATTTCCCTTTTAGTCATTTACTTTCAATTATTTTTTATTTAAAATACTACAACTTTTTTTTAGCCTTAACATAGTGTGTTATTATGTTCTTTCTTGAAGCACCATCCCCTATTGTACTTTAGTGGCACGTGATGAGCTTCAAGTTGGTCATATGTATAAACATAATATTTTCAACTTTTATCAAATAATAATTCTTTATATCTTGTAGGAACTCATTGAGTCTCAATCTCTCTGAGTGCATATTGTAAGGGGTACACTGGGAAAGGTGTGGGTAGACCATTAGTGATTTACAGGACTATTATCCCTTATTTCCACTTATTACCAATCCATCTAACTCCTAAAAACTATTATCTAAGCTATCACTCCTCATTTTCACACTCCTCTAGTCATTTCCCATATTCCATACCTCTTTTCCTCACCTTAAAACCCTTTTGGTAGTTTACAATACTAGGTAAACTAGGTCAACCCTATACTCTTATTGCTAAAACTAATTCAGGGTCTAGGTTGGATCTTGGTTGACCTAGCCCATGACCTAGTGTGGTTTTGTCAATATCAGTAGTAGGTTGACCTTGTTAGCTAAAACTTTTGGAAGGGATTAGGGTTAAAGTTTCCTATATACAAGATCATTTTGTCATTATTAAGAGATATCAAGAGTTATTATTCATTTTTACTTATTTACAATATATTCTTTCACCATTCTACTTGAGGAGTCTTAGTTTAGGGTTTATATTTAGATAATCTAATCTTGTGTATAAGTCTTGGATGCTTTGGCCTTTCTTAGTGATCTTTACAAACCAAAATAACCTATTTTGAAGTCCCTTTGGCCAAGGGAGAGATTCAATATCGATAGGGTAATCTTTTAGGTAATTATTCTCTAACTAGGGTAATCTTTTAGGTAATTATTCTCTAACTTTGCTCCTCTCTTTAGTAGATAGAAGTATCATAAGAATTGTCTTTTGAATAGTATTACTCTTCTTCTCCATGTATTAGGGTCTTACTCATACATATATTAATTGAGATTCTCTTATGCATGTTTACTTTTTTTTTTACTAACCCCCATATTGTGACACAAGCTTTGGTGACCACTAGATTAGACTTTACTTTACTTGTTACTAGTTTAGTGAATATGAAAACATATGGCTTAGTTAGGGTTATTGCATGATTGTGCTTGATTTTAGTGTTGGAACCATCCCTAATATTATTTTTGTGATAAGAGATATCCTAATTGGGTCTATCAGATCCACATATTGGTCATGTTCCTAACTAGTTTATGTGTCCCTAATCAGAAGTGTAAGTATGATATATCTTCTCCAAGTTAAGATTGATTTATAGACATAATGCATTTTTGATTTCATACAAGATCCACTGTGTGTGTGTGTGTGTGTGTGTGTGTGT
The DNA here is from genome assembly GCA_037957365.1 of Torreya grandis. NCBI lineage: Eukaryota > Viridiplantae > Streptophyta > Pinopsida > Cupressales > Taxaceae > Torreya > Torreya grandis. The sequence goes on along the minus strand of JARHVA010001169.1, from coordinate 2,818,394 downwards.
GTGTGTGTGTGTGTGTGTGTGTGTGTGTGTGTGTGTGTGTGTGTGTGTGTGTGTGTGTGTGTGTGTGTGTGTGTAATACCAAGTAAAAACATGCAAGTAAAACATAATAGGAGATAAATACACAAATACCATGTAATTCAGCAATGTATTTTTTCAAAAACTGAGTGTTGTTCTGCTCTTTGAAGATGTTTCCTTCATTAGTTTGTAATTTTAAAGTACTAGGTACAAAAATTTCATTGAATAGGTAAGGACCCCCATCACTTTTGGGTGTACTTGCCTTATTATCATGGTTGTAATCTAACTTAAGTACTAAGTCTCCAATATTTAAATTACGAACTTTGATTTTTGTTGTTGTTAAGTGATGTGATCTTTGCATTGGTGATTATGTTATAATACACCCATATAATGCTCATTAAGAAAATCTAAGTCATGAATAATATCTTCATGAATCTCTTCATCAGGGATGATTCCATAGAGATAAATGCACAAGGAAGGTAACTCAATTTCTAGTGGTAAGAAAGCTTCAGAACTATATACTAATGAGAAGGGAGTTTCCCTAGTGATAATATACATAATTTTATGATAATCCCAAAGTTTAGGATAAAGCTTGAGATACCAGTAAGAGAGATAATCCCTACTAGTATTTTGTAAGATATTGTTAAGTATTTTATTAGTGGATTCAGCTTGACCATTACACTAAGGATGATATGGTGCAAAAAAATTATGTTTGATTTGTAATTTTGTGCATAATTATTTCATTTATTTATTTTTAACAATTGTCAGAACTGATGGTGTGAGGAATCTTAAAATGATATTTTATTTGATTAAGAGTAAATTTTTAAATAATAATGCTAGTAACATTTATAAGAGGCATAGCTTTAACCCACTTAGTAAATTATTTAGTCTTAGTAATGATGAATACATGGCCATCTTTTGATTTAGGTAATTTTCTTATGATATCTAATCCCCACCTATAAAATGGCTAAGGAGACTCCAACATTTGAAGTTTAATCAAAGGAGAATGAATGATACCATCATGAAGTTAACAAGGATTACACTTTTTAGCGAATGTAATGGAATATTTTTTAAGAGTAGGCCATAAATATCACATGTGTAGGAATTTTTGGGCTGTAGCATGTATGCTATAGTGTTCACCACAAATTCTCCCATTTTCTTGCTCTAGAAGAGTAGGAACTTCATCTTGAATAACATAATGGATCAAGGTACCTTCAACATTTCAATAATAAATATATCATATCAAAGGATGTATTTGCATTATATATTACAAATTCAGGTCTTTTCACATGAATCATCCTCTTGAGAATAAGTATGATGCTTAATGAATTGTATAATGTGTTTTTACCAGGAGCTTTATCTAGGACTGATAGCCTTGATGTGGAAAATAAGAAAATCATTCTTGTATTGTAAATTAGATGGTGACTTTCATGTGAATGAAAAATTGTGAATCATGAACTATTTGATGAGGTTGAAATAAAGAAATTGATTAAGTAATAGAACCAAAAATCACATTTTATTCTCATGGGATTGATTCAATAGTAAATTATGTGATTGTTTTGGCAATAATGGTAGTAATTTGATGGTATGTGATGATATTTTCACCTTTTCATTGATAATCACCACTAACTTGATGACATATGAGTTATGAATATCCTAGGGCATATAAATATAGGATGTCTAAATGTATGGATACTTGCATCCCTAAGATTAGAGTTTCATATTAAACCATGTTATTAGTGACTTAAATTTTGAATTGAAAATCTAGAGTCATGATTTTACAATGGGGGTCAACTAAGACACATACTGCCTCAGCTCCTTGAAGACATTTGGCACCATAAAAATGAAGTGTCAAGTGTCTTCATTCAATTCAAATGTAACTTTTGGTAATTATTCTATGATGAATTTAGGTTTGGGTTTAGAGGTATAAATTGGAGGCTCTTTAAGGGATTGTGCCTCAATAAAAAGGGTAAAATTATAAAAATAGTCTTTAAGTGAAATAAATTTATTGAGATCTTCAATATAAAGGACTTATTTATTAGGAAGAATATTTTAAAGGTGATTAGTAGCTAGTGTAGGTGTGATAGCAAACTAATCAGCAATCACTTGGAACTTAATTTATTTTTGTATGATAATTATTATGTCAAATTTCATTAAGAAAACCACCCAATTCTATCTCCAATTAAGAAATATTTGGAGAATAAATGGAGAAGTTGATAAAAATATACAATCACATAAATAATTTGATAAAGCATATAATGTCAAATATTTTTAGTGGTGAAATAGATAGAGATACAATCATGTTTTACCTTTGTATAATGTGTTTCATAATACATTATAACATTTATAATGTAATAGATAACATATTCTAGGCATGTTTCATATTGTTATGTGATCATTAACCCAACTAATATGGGGGTAGATAAAGTATACAAGATGAGAGGGAAATTGTTAGAATGTGGTCAAAGAGTAAGAAGATTAAGTAATCATTCATTCATGTTATTTTTACATGTGTCAGTCCATTCAAGAGAAATACCATTCTTAAGGATTGAATTTACTGAATATATATGGTAAGCCATCTCAAGAAAAAATCATTGGATTGACTTGAGTTTACAAAGATATGTTTGTATATCTGAAATGGAATGAGGAATAGGCATGTTGAATATATATTTTATTTTATTTGTATATACATCAATCCCTTTGAGGGAGGATATAAATCCTAAGCGTCTATCAAAAGTAACACCAAAAACACATTTGTAAGGATTAAGTCTAACTTTGTATTTGATGATTTGATTAAAAATTATTGTAAGGTAATGAAGATGATTTTTATGATGATTTGATTTTTAAATAATATAATCCACACAAGTTTCAACTATTTTATGAATGAGGTTGTGAAAAATATGGGATATTTCATGTCGATAAGTAGCTCCAATAGTTTTGAGGTTGACAGGCATTTTAACATAATAATAAGTACCCCATTTAATGGTGAAATTATTATTTTATTGATCTTTTAGAGATAAATTAATATGATTATACCCTTAAAAACCATCCATGAGAGATAAAATTTCATATCCATTCATATAATTAATAATGATGTCTATTGATGGTAGAGGAAAGTTTTCTTTGGGACATGATAGGTTTAAGATTACGAAAGTATATACATATGCAAATGAATATAGTGAATTTATTTTGAAGAATAAAAATGTTAGAAACCCATTCTAATAGTCTATGGGATTGATAAAATTTGCATCTAAAAGTTTGAAGATTTCTTTATGACATATGGTAGAAATATCAGGAGGGAATTGATGTTGATTTTTGTGCATGGTTTTGCATCAAGATAGTTGATGATGTTATTGGCATTGACTTAATTTGGATCCATATTGGAGTTGTACAAAGTGTCACTTTTGACATCACACTACACTAAGCAAATAGCAGGATGTAGTGGTTCCAAAAAGGACTAGACCTTTTTGCAACAATCCAAGTGATATAGACCCAAAATCCATGCTTTTATTTTGTATTGTTTAATGTGAAAGTCATTATGAAATTGATTCCCCTAGAATGTTTTAAAACTTGTAGATCTTAGACAAATCCCCACTTGCCATAGAATTAGTATTGGTGTAAGGTGCACCTCAAGGTCCATGTCACAGTACTGTCATTTAATAGAAGGGGGAATCCAAAAACCCTACTATATAATGCACAATTACTTTTGGATGAAAACTTAAAATCCTCTCAAATGATGTATATTGATGGATTCTAACAATACCAAGAAACCTTGCTAGTTTAGGATCTAAGAGTAATTAATTAGTTGGTTTTATCCTAGATTAAAGTCTTTTTTGGAGTCAAAACTTGGTGTATATAAATGATTAAAACCAAGCACATGGTCCTCATTTTCCTTTGAACAAAGAGGAATTGTATTTCCACTATGAAATCATCAATTTTCCTTGTTCAAAGTTCATCAAAACTTAGATTCATATCATCCACTTTGGTGTAGTTATGCTGCCTAATTAAGCCTAGATCTATGCCAAAGCTGTTTAAGTTCTTCATTTATAATCTAAATTCAAAATTACACATTTATAAGTTCATAGGGTTGACGTGTTAAGTGGGTTCACCATTTTTACTAAACGTGAGGGAACTTAGGCTTAATTACCATTTTGGGTTGAAAACCATTTAAGACTCATGATCATTATCACCACTTGATAGACTTAAGTAATTTTATGCTAAACACTTGCACTTTGAGTCTATGTACCACAAAATTTTGAGTCAAGAAAGGTAGTGTTATGCTATTAAATTTGTGAGAAATTATCTTTGCCTTAGAGAGTTTTTGAAACAAACATTTTGTCACATCTTTTGGGTAGTCTAGCACTATTACACTACCCAAAAAAATTCATATATTATTTCATAGGCCCTCTTGTATAGAGTTAAAAAAATTTCCTACATTTTTAAACTAATCTAAGTATACTTTTTGAACCTTTTTCTAGCATAGTTACACTGTTCACTTTTGTCTAGCTTATTTGTCAAAAGAACCAAGTTTTATATCATTATTTGTGAGAAAATAAACTATCTCTAAAGTTCCTTTTATTTCAAACTTTATACCTATTTGATCAAGTCAATGTCAAAAAATTAAATGCCTAATGTTTTCTAGAAGTGTTTCACATCTGTTAGATTAAAAACTTCATCTATTTTCAAAGTCTCACTTTTGTTATCATTTGGCCAAGAGTCCTAGCGCATCCCTTATTTGAGCCTGGATTTTGATGCCACATTTGGCTAAAATACCTAGCAAATTTTAATTTCCTACATTAGACTAATTTGAAACACTTTGACCTTAGCATTTGGGATTTCAATTTTTTGTTCATTTACTTAATCTTTTTCTGTAAGATGTGTAACATTAGACACTTAACGTTAGATTGTGTTATCACAAATCTTTGCATGAACCTTTTGATCCTTTTGATGAATCTAGACTAAGTTTAAAAATCATCATTTTAGACATTTTCCTTTTAGATTTTGTAGAATTATCTTCCCTTTCTATCATAAATCATTGACTATGGATCCCAACATGTGTTCTCACACTCATAGTGGACTCATGTACAATCCAAGGATTAGTAATGTGGTTGTGCATGAAGAAATAGTGTGAGACCCCTATACAGATAATATTTTATATGAGATGGATCTTTATCCCTCTTATAATATTTAATTAGGGGCACAAAGACAAGATCCATTAGCTAACTATTTGGTTAATGCACCACCTTATTCAAAACAAGACCAAGAATAAACTATATAATACCTAGCTATAATAATCATAGCTGACAAACCAAATCCTCAAAAATAATTCTATACTAATATGCCTTCCACATATGATCCATTTTTGTTTGAGTGTCATTTTTTGGAGAAAAAAGATGAGATTTTGGTTCGAGCCATAGAGGTAGGGGCCAAGTTTCTAGCAAACTTCCCTTATGATAATTTACCAAGCCTAGTAAGAATGTCCCAGAACATAATTTATGATCAATAGTCTTCTTCTAAAAATCATTTAGATCTAGTAAAAACAATGTATTAGGACCCTAATATGCTTAATAAAGGTGTAGACACTGAAATCGTGTCGACTCCCCTGGTCATTCCCCGTCTTATTCTTTTTCACCTATTGAACCCTTGCCGATCACTTGTTCCACCAACCTTGACCCTGGCAGCATCTAAAAATGAGCACAGAGCTAAAGCTAGACTCTATCCCCATTATGCATCTGCCGACGACGGTCTTTACCCAGCCGATGTCGCCGACGTCGGTCACCTATCGGCCGACGTCGGCAATCCTGCCGACGTCGGTCACCTTCCCGTTATCCGTTACCAGTTATCATTCGGTTTCCCGAAACGGTTGACAAACCGTCTCTAGAACCGTCCCCCGCCTTCATCAACCTCTGCCAACCATTCGAGACCAAATCCTGAACGCTATTCGAAACGCTGATCAATCGAACCCGAGCAACCAACCTGCGAATTCCTCCATCAACCTGCGAACTCAATCATCAACACTACGACATCAACACTCTCAGCATCAACCAATCTACACACTATGGCTTTCATCGTGTCTTCTGGCAGGTAAGTATCTATTCCATTTGTTTTATTTCTTCCTTGGTTATTCTTTATCAGTTCTGTCATCCTGATTCCTTCAAACCCCCGGACTCTCTCAGACCCTGTCCCGACTCTGTTCAGACCCAGCATCCCTCGTTTACATCCCTGACCCTGTCCCGACTCTCTCAGACCCTGTCCCGACTCTCCCAGACCCTGTCCCGAACCTGTTCAGACTTTTCCCAGAACCTGCCCCTACCGACGCCGGTCACTACCCCGACCGACGACGGCACCTTAACCGACGTCGGCACCTTCCCTAACCGACGCCGGCACCACAGAGACTGACGCCGGTGATTGTGCAGAACAGTGCTGCATATCAGGTACCGCTCTTTTATTTTCTATCATTTATTTCTGTTATTTTATCTTTCATTATTATCTACTTTCGTCTAATATTCTGCTTTTTTATCAGTGGGTTGATATCCTTCTAGGGAGTCTTCGTACTTTCGGGATCAGGCATTCGCCTGATAGCCCACCATATCTTTGACTAACATTTTTCCGTGTTTTAGCCTTTTCTTCGCAGGTGTCATTCCTCCACAGACAAAGAGGAGAATCTTTCAACGTCTGATTTCGGTGCGCATGACTTTATCAGGTACTTCTAGCCTTGACCATTTCTTTTAGTTTCTTATTTCTTCTTTGAATGTAGAAAGCAATTTTGCATAGAAACATTTTGGCACGCCCGGTGGGACCCTAGGTCCTCCTTGGGTTCTTTCTTTCTCTCGTTCATTTAGGTGCATTAGGTTTCTTCCTTTTCGCCTCCTTTTGTCTCTTCTTAAACGACATCATAAGCAGAACTAAAATGAACATTTCTTTCTTTCTTGCACTTCTAGACTAGCTAAAACTCATATCCTTCGACTCTTTCTCCATTCGTCTTCATACGAACAAACATTTCGACTTGGGCATTAAAACACTTTGCATTCATTTCTGTTTGCCTGCATCTTTTAGACCACACATAGTAATTAAACCGCATATTGAATTAATCTAGATCACTTGATGTTACACGACCAAACCACCTGCACAAAATAAACATAAAACTTACCTGAGACAAGGCCCGACTGGGATTTCATCCCCCAGCGGATACCTTACCCGTCCCGGTGACCCTACTTGGATTTCATCACCAAGGGGGAAGCCCACTCCGTTCTCTGGCGGAGGATAAACTCTAGTGGAAGTATATTTTGGCTAAGCGAAACCAGCTAACCACTGGAATCGTGAAGTGAGGGGAGCTTGCTCCTTAGCACCAGGCCTGTACGGAAGCTAACACAGATTTATTGATCACCTTAACAAAACCTGAAACCATCCATAGACTGCTTCTTCTAGGACCCGACTCACAAAGCCAATCTTCCTCTACACACATATTCTAAGGCATAAGCCACTGTAATCCTAATAATTTACTTCTAGGGTTTTAGAATCTGCTTGTGTCTTCATCTTTTTGGTTCTTATCTGCTTGTTTGAGCTTGTGAGGATGTTCTTCCTTGCCTTGAATGGTTCTGACTCGTAGCCAAGCCAAGGCCCTAGTCGATCACGCGAGGCATCATCCTCTTCCATCTACCCCGCCTACAACCAACCCTATAATGGAGTTCAACTCGAAAACTGAAAGAACTCCTACCAGACCATCTCCGACCCAAACGCCTATTATCCCAGAAGGGGACCAAGACTTCGCACGATTCTTGGACCTCAATACCAAAGCCCTGCAACACTATCTCGCGAATAGCCAAACGCGAGACCCCTTTGGCAATCCAATTTATGGAATGCCGACTTCTCTCCTCGCGACTGCGGTCGTATCAACAACGTCCGTAGTCCAACCCTTAGACACCCAGGCTGTTGCCTCAACCAATGACCAACCTTTCACCAACCATCCAAGTGTGGCCTCTCCTTCCATCGTTGGGCCCACTTTCACCGGGGTTTCAGCCCCCAATCAATCTCAGTCCACTCAACCACTTTCTACCCCCTTTCAAAATCTGGTCATCTCTATTACGCCCACCCTTACTCCTATCAACACTAGGGTGGCTACCCATCCGTTAGCCCATGTTACCTCTAACCAACCTCCCATGACAACATCAAACCTAGCCATGCCTTCCATCCAACCATCTTTAGTCACTTCTTCCGTCCCTACGACTAGTCATCCGTACGTTGCACCCTTATTGGTACAACCGACTACGTCGTATACCTCTTCCAGCCTCTTTCAAGCGCCTTACAATCTAGGAGGTGCTCCACCTGCCAATCCGTCAGTAGATATTATCAAGATGCTGATGGATAAAATGTCCAACCTAGAGACCTCCATTACCGGCTCACGCAACACTCTCTCATACGAACAAATCTATAATGAGCCCATCCATCCTTCCGTCCCCATCAGACCATATCCCAGCCAGTGGGAACTTCCTAAGTTTTCTCGTTTCCAGAGCAAGGAAGACCCAAAACAACATTTACGGGCATTCAGACATGCCTGTTACCTTATCGCCCACGACGATGCGTTGCTCTTACGAACGTTTCCCATGTCTCTCTCAGGTGCTGCACTTGATTGGTACAGCTCTCTTCCCAGCCATTCCATCCTCACGTTCACTCAGCTGGCCCAGCTCTTCCTCGATCATTTCTCCATCAATATCACCAAGAAGGTCTCTATCACAGACCTCTATTCTATTCGCCAGTTCGAGGATGAATCTATTGCTGATTTCATCGCTCGGTGGAGGAGCCTTATCAATCAACTTTCATTTTCCTTACCTTAGCCTGAGCTTATTGAACTTTTCTCTCAAGCCTGTGCTAAACATATTTCTTCTACCTTGAGGGTTCAAACCTTCTGCACTTTTGACGAAGCCTTCACGATGGCTCATAAACTTGAGTTACGTGCCGTTGAGGAGAATAAAGTCAAGTTGCGGAGTAAGAATCGCAACTCCAAAACCAATGACCCTTCTTCTAAGCCTTCCTCGTCCAATCCTAAATCTAAAGCTTCAGCAAATGCTGTGGTTGTTAGATCTTCCTCTTCTTCGCCTTCAACTAATCAACCTGAACCATCCACGTCCATGAGCGCCACTCGCCAATTTCAGCAGAGATACATACAGCGACAGTTTACTCCACTTGGAGAATCATATGCGTCTGTGCTGGAAAACTCGTCAAACAAGGGGCCATCAATCTCCCTCAGATCCGACCTCCACCACAATTTGATCCCTCACGCGCCATCCCTGTGTGGTATAGGGAGAATGACTTCTGCCACTACCACCGTGTTAAAGGTCATGACACGAGCAACTGTAAAACCCTTAAAAACATAGTCCAAGACATGTTGGAAAAGGGTGACCTCATCCTCGACAATCCTAACGCCCCTCCTAATCAGGGTATCGATATCTTCAAACAACCATTCCCAAATCATCCACCAACCCAAAACAACGTCCAGACCTTGACTGACAATACCCATGAACATAATATTCGAACAGTCAATACGGTCTCACCCCTAATTTCTAACCAACCCCAAGAGGTGAGTTCATCCATCAGTCCATCACATGTGGACGAACCTCTTTCTCCGGCTAGTTCTCCCTCAACTTCTCTCATTTTGGAGGATGCCTCGACCTTACCAGCACCGCCAGTTTCACCATCTTCCTTCTTGCTGCCCATGGAGGACCCAACCTTTCCTACTCCTCGGCCACAAGTGGAGGGCACTATCATCCCTGCCCTTTACCCGCTTGAGGAGCTTCATTCACCAGTTTCTTCTCCACCCAGAGAAGAACCTATCTCTCCTTCATCTCCAACCAAACATGAACCTGTCACAACTTCACCATGCTTTGGGCCCGAGACTACTACATCCATCTCACCTTCAGTCCCACAACCATTGGCATCTTCTCAAGAGCCTAAACCTCATCCCGCATCTTCTCAACCATTTTCCCGACTAGTGGAGAGATTCGAACTTCTCCCCTCTAGGAAAGTGGAACATCAGGGATTGTGGGACCGTCTCACAGCTCTTCAACAAGCCCGGGCCCTCTCATCTCATGCTGCTAATCTACCCATGACGGAACCTCCTAAGACTATCAACAAAAATCAGATCTCCACTTCCAAACCGTCTACATCTTCATCAACTTCATCAAAACCAAAACCCTCATCTACTCCGCCTAAACCTATCAAATCACTTGGCGTTCGCCCTGTCTCCAACCTCACTCATCCACAAGTGAAGGTAGACTTAACCCAAACTTCAAACAATATTAGTCTTCAACCCAAATCTCAAAAGACTGCCAAACCACAGAGGTGAACGCCTCCTCTTCCGTCACCATTGCCCTCCATTTTGGGCCCGCATCCTTCAACCTTAACTAGAGTCCTTCCCACTCCAACCTCTAACCAAAACCGGTTGCCTCCTTTGCTTCCTTTACCTACCGCTAGCCTACCCTCTCCCAAAAGGGTGATACCTCTCACGAAGAGTGTACCGTCTCCACCTGTCATTGCACCATCAACCTAGAAGGTGGTACGAAAACCTCCTCCCATTTCGCCCAAGCAAAAGTCACCGACATTGCATACATCGATGAGCATTGACCCTTTAGTGGGCTCATACTCTTTGATCTTGCAACGACTTTTGCAAACTTCTAGCATAACTCTTCCACCCATCAAGCCCTTTCAACCTCTCGAGTCTAAACCTTCCTAGTTCGACGACACGAAGATTTGTTTATATCATCGTACACCAGGACATGACACTGAGACTTGCTGTGCCCTCAAGGCTGTCATTCGTCGTTATCTGGAGAAAGACACTCTTCTCTTTGAGGACACTTTCGACCGCTCCTCGACTCCTTCTCATAACCCTTCAACCTCTTCAAACCCATCCACATCTCATCAACCTGTTACAACCCCTTCATCATCTTCACCTCCCATCTTTGAAATCAATGCCATTCACATCACCACTAGGTCACAAAAGGATAAGGCAAAAGAAAAAGCCGCCATTCCTTGGACTTACCCTTTTGTCAATCCACCTCAACCGCCTAAGCCTAAGATTTCTATCCTTGGCGCGCCTCAACCCTCTTCTTCTTCTTCTTCCTCTTCCGGACCAATCCACGACTCCATGTTGAAACAGCTTCACCAGACGCCTGTGAAGATGTCCCTCTACGATCTCATCCAAACCTCACCCCAACATCGTCAGGCCCTCATCCAAGCCTTGCAGGCAGCAGAGGTCCAACCTGAGGATCCCCAGCCACTTGCTGCCCTTGTCCACTCCTTAGCCCCTGTTGCCTCCATCACATTCAGCGATTCTGAGATTCCTACATCCAACACAGAAGATCAGGATGCCGCCCTCTTCATCACTGCCTACATCAATCGGACACACATTAAATGCATCATGATCGATGGGGGCGCTAGCATCAACATCATCTCCACCCATGCCTTTGATCAGTTGGCTCTTCCCAAGAATTGCGTCTCCAAAACTGATGCAATCTTACGCTCTTTCAACGACACTACTGCCATGACCATTGGCACAGTCATCCTTCATATTCGCGTTGGTCCACGCATAGTCTCGGAGCTCTTCTACATCATCGAAGGAGAGTTCCAATACAACATCTTGATGGGCCGACCCTGGATCCGCGCCATGGCCTGTGTCCCCTCCACCCTGCACCGTTGTGTGAAGTTTGAGCATGACGGACAAGTCCACACCATTCCCGCTGACCCTTCGCCTTTCAAAACATGCAATACCACCTACCGTCCAAACGATGTCCTCATTCCTATCAAGCCGTCAACCCCGGCACTGCCTCCATCTGCGGAAGCTTCGACCAGTTCGCAATAGGTGGTCGCCCTTACACCTCCCCTTCAAGTGACAACCATATACCCCATGGAAGACGTCTTCCAAAGACTTTCATTGGGAGAGTATCGCTTGCTGGCTTTAGACATGTTCCAAACTCCGTAAGAGTATGGACGCCTTCATCACAGCCCCAACTATGACCATCGGATCAGGATGATCATACCTTATGGTCCCCCTCACCTCCGCACCAACCTCGTCTATGGAGGGCTTAATCAAGCTCCTACTGACGGTAATCCTCTTTCTTCACCCCAACCTTTCACATCAGATTTTTCATTTCTTGGCAACCCCGCCTTTGCACATACTTACCTTTACAGGTGTGCATGGAAGGGTTTTGGTTTCGGACGCTATGAGCAGGGCTCCCATCAGCCTATCCAACCACTCAATGATGACGACACCAAGAAACGGTATGGTCTGGGATATCACGACCCCACTCAAGACCCTGTAGACCTTTATCCTGAACCAATCCTTGATCAATCTCCTCCACACTCGCCTATTTCGCCACCTTCACCTACGGAGTCAGTGGTTTCCATTCCTCCTAGTTTTTTTTTTCCATAAACACCATCCGCCTAGACCCCTTGACTTATCAGCTCAATGGGGTATCCAAGTCTCTCCCTCTCATTTTTCCCACCATGATCGAAGATGAGTCGGCAACCATTCACACTGTTCACTGCGTTGACGATGACGCCATTCTTTCCTACATGGGCGCTGATGATTCTTTCATCCAGCGCTCCCTCCCTTCTGAGACCCAGGTTATGTTAAATGAATCAACCATTGACATCAACCTTCCTTCTTCTGATGTTCCTCATGTCTTAAAGATCGGCCAATCTTTAGACGCTCAGGAGCAGCTTGACTATACCCAGTTCCTCTCCGACCATAGCAAGGCCTTTGCCTGGACTTACAGTGATATGCCTGGCATCGACCCCACCATCGTTACCCATAACATTGTCACCAAACCAGAGGCTAAGCCTGTCAGGCAAAAGCTTTGAAAGATGCATCCTCGCGTTGCCCTCCTTGTCAAGGAGCAACTTCAGCATCTCCTTTCTGTCTCCTTCATCCAGCCCATCGATTATCCACAGTGGGTCTCTAACATCATCCCAGTCACCAAGGCAACTGGGGGGATTCGTATCTGCACAGACTATCGTGACCTTAATCTAGCCTGTCCTAAAGATGACTTTCCTCTTCCTAACATTGACCAGCTCGTTGATCTTACGGCTGGCCATGAGATGCTATCTCTTATGGACGGGTTTTCTGGATACAATCAAATCCTGATTGCTTCGAAAGATCAGCACAAGACTACTTTCATCACCCCATGGGGGACTTTTTGCTATCGAGTCATGCCTTTTGGCTTGAAGAACGCAGGCGCCACTTATCAGCGTGCCATGACCTACATTTTCCACGATCTCCTCCACAAAATCATGGAGGACTATGTGGATGACCTTCTCGACAAATCCAAATTTCACCGTGACCATCTGACCATTTTCAACATCATCTTTTCTCGTCTTCTTCAGTACAATGTCCGTCTTAACCCCAAGAAATGTGTCTTTGGGGTCCTCTCTGGCAAGCTTCTCAGCTTCATCGTTTCCTTCCGTGGCATCGAGATAGATCCCGCCAAGATTCGCGCTATCCTCGAAATGCCTCCCCCAACCAATCTCAAACAGCTTCGTAGTTTGCAAGGCAAGCTCCAGTCCATTCGTTGCTTCATCTTGCAGCTTTCTGACTGCTGCCAACCTTTTCATCATCTCCTTAAGAAGGACGTCATTTTTACATGGGATAAGGACTGTCAAGAGGCTTTTGAAGCCTTAAAATGTTATCTGGTCTCTCCACCAGTTCTCATTCCACCTAAAGACGACCAACCCTTCTACCTTTATATCTCCGCCACTCACCATTCGTTAGGTGCCATGATCGCGCACCGAGACGAGCATCACCGTGAGCAAGCTGTTTATTATATCAGCCGCACACTGGTCGACTATGAAACTCGATATACCCATATCGAGAAACTCTGTTTGGCGTTAGTCTTTGCTGCTACTAAGCTTCGCCACTATCTTCTCAGTCATAAAACCTTTGTCATCACCCACACCGATCCTCTCAAATATATGCACTCCAAGCCATATCAAAATCAACGTATGGCTCGATGGCTCATGCTGCTTGCTGAGTTCGATCTCGAATTCATCCAGCAGAAATCTATCAAGGGGCAAACCATCGCTGATCAACTAGCACATGCCCCTCTTCCTGACACTCAACCTTCGCAGTGTGAATTCCCTGACGAGTCTATCACTGCGCTTTCCTTCGACGACACCACCTATCAGATGACTATGTTCTTTGACGGATCCAAATGTCAACTAGGTGGAGGTGCTGGGGTCATTCTCATCCCACTCGAAGGGGAGCCCATGCCTTTATCTTTCAAACTCGACTTTGATTGTACCAATAATATGGCTGAATACGAGGCCTTAATTTTGGGACTTCAGACCGCCCTCTCTCTCAGCATCAAGTCCATCAACATCTTCGGCGACTCGCAGCTCGTCGTCAATCAGGTCAACGGTTCATACCTCTATAAAAATGACATTTTACAAAGGTACAAAAACCGTGCTGACATTCTCCTTGCATCTTTCAATCATTTCCTCCTACAGACTGTTCCTCGATCCACGAACAAGTTTGCTGACACTATGGCTTCTCTTGCTTCACATATTCCATCTTCCTCATCTGCATCTAGACTTTTTGTCACAGTGCATCGTGTGCCATTGCCTTCATATATCTCTCCTCACATTCATCATGTCAACACTATAGACCCAAGCCCACAAGATGCTTGGTATAAGCAACTTGTGGACTTCTTATCTCTCTCTATCATTCCTCCCAACCTCTCTAGTAATGCACGATGAGCTTTTATCAAGTGTACTGCTCGCTATACCATGCTAGGGGGTCTTCTCTATAAGCGAGGCTTCGACGGCCTCCTTATTCGTTGTCTCACCTCCACTGAAGCATCTCACGTCATCCAGCAAGTCCACGATGGGATTTGTGGCAGACATTTCAGTGGAAATTCAGTTGCCAAGCGCATCCTTTGTCTGGGCTATTATTGGCCTACGCTTCATCAAGACTGTAGCGATTATGTTTGGCATTGCATCAAGTGTCAGCAGCACTCTAACTTGCTTCATCTCCCCAGTCACGCCTTACAAATTGCTCAAGATTTTTGGCCTTTCTCTCAGTGGGGTTTAGATCTCATCGGTGAGATTAACCCTCATTCGTCTCTTCATCATCAATCCATCATCACAGCCACTGAATATTTCACCAAGTGGGTGGAAGCCATTCCTCTCATCTCTACAAAAGCTGACAAGATCATCGACTTCATCAACACCCATATCATCTGTCGTTTCGGTGTCTCTCATAAAATCATCACTGATAACGGAAAGTCCTTCAAAAACAAAACTGTCCAAAAGCTATGTGACTCCTTCGGCATCAAACTCAGCTTCTCTTCACCTTACTACCCACAAGCAAATGGGCAGGCCGAGGCTTCCAACAAAATTCTCACCAAAATTCTCATGAAAGTGGTCAGTGACACAGGCAAGGATTGGCACATTCACATTCCCTTCGCTTTGTGGGCTTACCGCACTAGCATCCGAACCTCCATGGGTGCTACCCCTTTTTCTCTCGTGTACGGAACAGAGGCTGTTTTACCTCTTGAAGTACAGATCCCGTCTCTCTGCATTTCTCTACATGATATCCTTTCCAACAATGACTTTCGTCAAGATCGCTTAGCTCAACTTGAGTTACTTGACGAACACCGTCTTGCTGCCCTTAATCATCTCCATGTCTATCAACATCGCATCAAGCGCACCTATGACAAAAATCTGCGAGAACGAGATTTCAACATCGGAGACCTTGTCCTCAAAGAGAATCAACACGTGACCAACATGGAGCGAAGTAAACGAGGCAAGTTTGCTCCTAATTGGCTCGGACCTTTTATTATCACACACAAATATGGATCAGGGACTTACCGTCTGTCTTCTCTTGATGGACGCCCAGAACCTGAGCCTCTTAATGCGTTGCATCTGCGACCGTTCTACTGCTAGTCGAGTATTCGTCCACTTGACACTTAACTTGAGCTCGTCCCTTGAGCAATCCCCGGTCCTCTTAGTCCTTCTTCCTTTCAACCCTATTCCTCTTAACAATTCCTATAACCCTTTTATGATGTATGGATGCTTTGTCCTAATAAAAGGGAGCCCTTGACCTTCTAAAATCTTGTCCATGACTCACACTTCTATCAAAACAAATCAAGATGTCAAAACATATCCATGGTCACTATATCAATATCAAAATAAAAAAAAACAGACTGCTCCCTCGAAGGACAGCTGTACTATCATTGCTGTAATAAATAGACTGCTCCTTCGAAGGACAGCTATTCAAAAGCCTTTATATTAAACAAAAATCTAGACCACTCCCTCGAAGGATGGCTATGACTAATCTGGCAATAAACAGAATTATTTTAGAAGCTTCCCGCATTGATCAGCTTCACAACCTGACCACTAAATCAAATGACATCTCTATGCAGGCTTCCCGCATTGATCAGTCTGCGCCAAAAAAAAAAAAAAAAATGGGTCATGGACTTGGCTTGTAGTTGTCTCAGGGTCTCCTATAAAAAGGGGCAAAGTTATCTCTGCTCTTAAAATGGGTTACCCTCTTTCCTCCTCCTATTACCTGCTCAAGGGACTTCGAGCTCACTTTAATGTCTAAGTGATTCGATTACCGCTCTAACATAACTATGGTCAACGACGTCACGCATGAATGGGGCTCTTGGTTCTCATAACCCCTATCTATGCTCTCTTTTTGGTCCTTGTCAATGAAAGAGCAATTTGCTTTTCACTTTTTCTCTACACTTTGGTCACATTCACCCTCATCACTTGTCAATCAACTTAGCTCAACTCTCTTTTCAGACCATCAACATGACCTAGCCTATTCACCCTAGTTTCTATGGACACCAATACACATGGAAACTATCGACTCGCCACAATTTATGTTCAGCATAAACCACTACTTGTTGAAGCATAAATAGACCTCAATTCATTTTTAGCATACATCCATCACGCATATGGCATATTGCTAGGGATGAAAAACCCCTCAACCACTATTGCAGAATACACCATTTGGAAAAGGCTACAACATCTTTTTTTCCTCACCATCCCTTTGACCCTTCCTCCCTTCTAGGGAGAACTACATCGGCCTGAGGCCCTATCACCAGGGCTATGTAGGCAACACTCAGTTGACATGGGGTCTTCTGGGGTTAGCTCGGCCGCATCCTTTCGTCCATTCATCCCTCCATCGACCACCAACCATTGGAGATCATGCCCATCTCCTCCGACCTCGACCACTTCCAAGACGTTGTTGCCTTGGTTGTTTTTGCATGTATGCTACCTCATGACTGGTGAGCAAAATTATGCGCAGACCTTTTTGGACCCTCACAAGTATAGGATCACAAACCGGTTGATCCGCACTACTTGTGACTTTTTCGTGTTTCTAGGAGCACTTCCTGAGCCCGGGATACCTAGAACGCGATGACCCATTTGGAGCTTCAGCTTAGATTGAGTGACCTGATCAGCAGACGACTAAATGCTGGGGCCTGGTTACTTCAATTTTGGCACTCTTCGACCCTTGTCCTGCGACACTTTGGCCTGACCATTTCGTGCAGTGGTATGCGCGCAATCACGACCTTTGCCGCGTTCACCCTCACCCCTTTTTCATCCGCTCTTTATCAAATCAGCACCTGATTCCCGATTCCCTTCCCTCAACTCCTGCTTTGAGGGGGAATACCTTATCCCTTACTTGGGGCATTCTGCTTCCTATTTTTGTCTTGCAGTTCATTCAAACAACCAACAAGACGAAATCAACCTTATCCCTCACCTGGGGCACTCACTCCTATTTTTGTCTTGCAGTTCGTCCAGAACAACCAACAAGACAAAAAGGGGCAAATGTAGACACCGAAATCGTGTCGACTCCCCTGGTCATTCCCCGTCTTATTCTTTTTCACCTATTGAACCCTTGCCGATCACTTGTTCCACCAACCTTGACCCTGGAAGCATGTAAAAATGAGCACAGAGCTAAAGCTAGACTCTATCCCCATTATGCATCTGCCGACGATGGTCTTTACCCGGCTGATGTCACCGACGTCGGTCACCTATCGGCCGACGTCGGAAATCCTACCGACGTCGGTCACCTTCCCGTTATCCATTACCAGTTATCATTCAGTTTCCTGAAACGGTTGACGAATCATCTCTGGAACCGTCCCCCACCTTCATCAACCTCCGCCAACCATTCGAGACCAGATCTCAAACGCTATTCGAAACGCTGATCAATCGAACCCGAGCAACCAACCTACAAATTCCTCCATCAACCTGCGAACTCAATCATCAACACTACGACATCAACACTCTCGGCATCAACTAATCTACACACTATGGCTTTCATCGCGTCTTCTGGCAGGTAAGTATCTATTCCGTTTGTTTTATTTCTTCCTTGGTTATTCTTTATCAGTTCTGTCATCCCGATTCCTTCAAACCCCCAGACTCTCTCAGACCCTGTCCCGACTCTGTTCAGACCCAGCATCCCTCATTTACATCCCTGACCCTGTCCCGACTCTCTCAGACCCTGTCCCGACTCTGTTCAGACCCAGCATCCCTCATTTACATCCCTGACCCTGTCCCGACTCTCTCAGACCTTGCCCAGACCCTGTCCCAAACCTGTTCAGACTTTTCCCAGAACCTGCCCCTACCAACGCCGGTCACTACCCCGACCGACGACGGCACCTTAACCGACGTCGGCACCTTCCCTAACCGACGCCGGCACCACAGAGACCGATGCCGGTGACTGTGCAGAATAGTGCTGCATATCAGGTACCGCTCTTTTATTTTCTGTCATTTATTTCTATTATTTTATCTTTCATTATTATCTACTTTCGTCCAATATTCTACTTTTTTATCAGTGGGTTGATATCCTTCTAGGGAGTCTTCGTACTTCCGGGATCGGGCGTTCGCCTGACAGCCCACCATATCTTTGACTAACATTTTTCCATGTTTTAGCCTTTTCTTCGCAGGTGTCATTCCTCCACAGACAAAGAGGAGAATCTTTCAACGTCTGATTTTGGTGCACACGACTTTATCAGGTACTTCTAGCCTTGACCATTTCTTTTAGTTTCTTATTTCTTCTTTGAATGTAGAAAGCAATTTTGCATAGAAACAAAAGGCAAAAACCTCATGGAAGACCACTTTAACTAAATGTAGACATCATATCAAACCTACTTGAATTTATCACGCAATTTCAATCAGATGACCATGGTGAGAAAAGCTCTTATTGACTTAGTTCCTTCAACAAGAGTTTTAATAGAATTAACTAGTCAAGACAATTAGAGTTTAGACCCATTTACGTAAAAAACTTTGATATACAACTTGTTTCATATGCCCATTATTTAAAAAGTGTCTTTTACTTCTATGTAGAATAATGAGCAAAATATAGTGGACAATGTGTAGGTAATATCCCATCCAAATCAAAGTGGTAATAATGCACAAAAAAATAGTTAAAAATTTGTGCCTATATTTAATACCATGAGTGAACCATCATATAAAGGAGGAGTTTCTACCTCCTAACCTCAACCAGTTGCTTCATCAAGTGTGCAACCAATAGGATTAGGTATTCAACCAACAACCAATGTCACACCTCAACAACTGAATGTGATGAATCCTACTCCTCAACAAGTGATGAGTAGTATTACACAATATTAGGCACAATTTAGTGTAGCAAAATAACATAAGATGAATATATTTCCACCTTAATAAGGGGTACCTAATGTTCCACCTCATTAGGTAGTGGCAAATATACCTCCTTAGTCACAGACTAGTGTACCAATCCAAAACCAAATGCTGACTAGCCAAAAATGTGCAAATATTGGTTAACAATAGATGTCAAATATTCATCATGATTTCACTTCCCAACAAGGATTCATGCAACAAGGAGACTCCCATGTTTCTCAAGTATCTACTAGACAATAATTAGTTTAAAATATGCCACAAGTTCCCACTCAATAGCAAGGTTTGATTAGTTGACATCATGTCCCTTTTCAACCACAACAAGCATAGTATAGTTATATCCCTCCATCCAAACCACAAAATTCTCCAAGTTAAACCTTCATAGCCAACCCAAACTCGAATATCACACAACCAAATGTGCAATTTCAAGTACATACTAATCCATGTATGCATATTCCTAGTCCATTTCTTAACCAAACCAATATACCTCAACACATATCTCCATCATACCCTGGTCAAAGTGTCCCACTTATGACCTCCCAACCATCTACCCAAACCAATATTCTACCTTAAACCAATGTTCCTTCCAGTTTCCTATCCCAAGAATTGAAATATATGAAGGATGTAATTGATACCATTTAGGCTAGGAAATAGACTAAAAATTTTAAGTTGGATGACATGTGTTCTTATCCATTCAACATGGAGTACTTAAAAATACCATTTTCTCTAGGAACAAACCACCAAAATTTAACAAATATAAAGGAAAAGGTGACCCTAAGGCCCATTTAATTGAGTTATTCATCATATGTCAACCAATGTCATATATTGATATATACCTTTTGTTTTTGTTTCCAAGGAGCTTGTCTAGACAAGACTTGGAGTAGTTTTTAAAGTTTACCAAGAATTTAGTAACAGATTGTGATGATCTTTTTGATAAGTTTGTGCATCATTTTTCCTATAATCTTGAACATGAGATTTCATTGGTTGACTTAACACAAATAAAATAAAAGGTTGGTGAGAGTTTTACAAGTTATATATAGTGGTGGAGAGCCCTTGCAAACTGATTCACCGATAATTTACTAGATAAACAATTAGCCACTGTATTTACTAAAAATTTACATAGTGAAATATCTTATCATTTGAAACTACAATGTGCACATACTTTCAAAGAGATCATCAACAAAGGCTTGTTGATTGAGTGATCCCTTATTAATAAAGGGATCATCAAGCTTACATAAACTAACAAAAATCAAGGTGTCAATCAAAGAAGTGGCTAAAACCAACATCCAATCCAATTGCAAGCATCACAACCAGCACAGGCCAATAACTAAGATAGACCAAAGTAATTTAATTACAATAAGAATATTGTGGGTAATGGAGTAACTGAGTCATGTCATGTATAAATAGTGAAAACATCATCTACACCACCTTTTTAACATACTCTTACCCAAAAAAATCTCTAACCAATGTTGCAAACACAACAACCAAGACTTGTGTAACAAATGTAGGAACCTTTACCATTACAAACCCCTCCTCTAATGATAACTATGCCTATGTGTCATGTCTTTAGTGATTTAGGAGAGCCTATTGAGTCTATATTTTGAAAACTTACCATTGTTAATCTGATTAGTTGGCCTATACCAAAGCATTATCCACAAGACATTCCTTATTGTGATTTGTATCATGAAAATAAATTCTATGAATATCATCGGGTCAATGGGCATAATCCACAAAGATGTGTGAAAATCAAGCATTTAATTGAGAATATGTTTGAGAATGGAGAGATAACATTGGATAATGGTGCTTCCACCTCTAATCAAACTCTTGGGATTTATCAAAACCATTTTCCCCAACATAACACACAATAGTAGCATAATAATTAGTAGCAACAATAACAAAACTAGCTAGTGCAACAAAAAAATCAATAGTATCACAATCAAAGGTTGAACCAGTAGAATCAACAATAGAACCCACAATGTTAGAACAATATATAAAACCAAAGTTAAAACTATAACAACCAAAAAACCTACCATGTATTTGCACATGACTACAACAAGGTTATAGGTCATATTTTAGGGGGTAGCATTAATACCATCACCATTAATCCTAGGTCAAACACTAATCAATCTAGACCATTGCTAAAAAATACCACTGAACCAAATTACATGGATAATACTTTTTTAACCTGAGACTACACATAGGCAAACCAACAAATTAGGACTCCCACTTTTGGACCATATATCGATAACTCACCCTTGCCACATAACCACATACAAGTGCACTAGCAATTGAGACTTATCTTATCTGGTCCCACACCATTCCCAACATTTGTTAGTAATTATGGTCCAAAATATAATCATAATTATGTAATCAAAACTTAGAGGCCAAATATTACTATCCTAAGTCCACAACCATCTGCCACTTTGCTTGTTATCCAACCAACCATTTAGCCTCAAAATAAACCATTCACCATTGACCAAGATAAGAAGTTTGATATTCTATAATAATTGTAGAAGACACCAGCATAAATTTCTATTTTAGATTTGATATGAATTCCAACAATCCATAAGAACATTTTGAATGAGTTTTTAACCCAATCCACTATTGCTAATGACATATCCCCTAATAAATTTTAATCTTTGGTTGGACACCTAGCTCTAACCCAACAAGTCACATTCAACCAACGTGATGTCTTCCTTTGGCCTACTCCATAATAATCCATTATACATAGAAGTTTATATAAAGTTCCATAAAGTGAAACATGGCCGTATAGATAATGGATTAGGCCTCAACATAGTGTCTCTAAAGCTCATCAAGCTTCTTGGGTACATAATGGCAGATCTCTAGCTAGAAATGATAATTATCAAAGCCTATGATAATTAAGAAAGAGAATCACAATGCATCATTAGCCTACTATTTATCATTGGGTCTTTGACCCATGATACACTTTACCATGTGCTTGATCTTGAGTTGTCATATAGTATGCTTCTAGGTAGGCCTTGCTTACATGAGATTTATGCAGTCCCATTAACACTGCACCAATGTATCAAGTTCTTCCACTCAAGGATGGAAGTGAATAATCTAGGTAATTTACACCCATATGAACACTACAAACATATTGAGGTGAAGCTTTAAAGATACAATTACCAATATGCCATGAATCTAAGTTCTAAGTAGGATAAAGGAAAGGCCATACTTATTGATCCTCCATTAGATAATTGCATATATCCTAATACCTTGGATTCTCTTTCCCACATGCCACCTCCTAAACCTTCCAATCATTTCACCATTTTAGATAATGGCCTAGGGGAGTATGTCACCCATGATACCTTCCATATTTCCAATCTTCCTTAGAATCCAAATACCTTTGGGTGACCTAAAAATACCCCACATATACATTAGCAATAAAAGAACAAAGATAAGGTACCTATCATGTTTGTACTAGCATCTGGCCTAGAACCAAACCCTCTTGAAGGGGATGAATAATGGTTTTACAATGACAACCAAGCTAATTTTTATAAAAGTGCAAAGTATCATATTCCAAATAGGATCATGGAGCATCAATATTATGAAGGAAGAGGCCTTATATCAAATCAACAAGGAACCATTGAGCCAATTTTCATGAGTAAGTACAAAATACCCTATGGACATGGATTTAAACCACCTGGGGGTGACCCCACATATACTATTCAAGTTCCATCACTAGTGGCTAGTGATGATGATGTCGACAGTGAAGTAGAGTCTGATCATAGCCTCACCTTTGATGACCTATCTAAGACTAACCTATTTGATAATAATGCCATATGTACTCTTACCCCAATCATTTGTCACAGCCCATTACCATTATAATATCACCAACTGATAGATTGGGACCAACAAGAATCCAATTTGTTGATTGATGAGTTTTACAATGATGAGGCATTTTTTGACTTTTTAGGCCTTAGAGACAATGTTCTATTGGGAGATAATAAATTAGGATTCTCAATTACATTAGATCATAAAGCCTATTTTAAAGAGTGGGTGAATACCCTTAGCCAAAAACAAATAAATAAAACATTTATATCCCTAAGTGAAAACCTCTTTAAAGCACTTTCTGACTAGGAAAATTAAAGATAAAGACTAGTCTAGTGGTGAAAACTTGTTTTAGGAAATGTTAGGTAAGGGTGTTTATTCTTCTTCAAATTTAGATCTAGAGACCACCAATGATGAACTTGCCTATGGATCCAAGTTTAGTTTTGTAAAACAATAAGTATTTGATCTAATTCTTCAAGATTTTTTGACTATTTTTGTCACATGGCTATATCTCCCATTGGGAGACTCAGATGCATCATGCCTAGGAGACATTGAAGAGTAAGTCCTAACAGAGGACCCTGATATAGTCCAATAGTTCAAGTCTTTGCCTACTATCCTAGAAGATGATTTGACCCTTGTAGTTAAAGATATAATAGAGGTAAACATCAGGACTCCATCGGACTTGAAATGGACAAAATTAGGTGCATCCCTCATTGAGGAGAAACATGAAGTCTTTATAACTCTGTTGAGAGAATTTGTAGATATCTTTGCATGGACTTATTCTGACATGCCAGGTTTAGACCCACCTTGGTTCTACACCACCTTATGGTCAATCCTAATGCCGAAATGGTGAAACAAAAGCTATGTAATATGCATCCTCACATTGCTATCTTGGTAAAGAAAGAGTTGGAAAAAATCTTAGAAGTAGGATGTATCTAGTCCATTGACTACTTAAAATAGATATGTAATGTTATACCTATTAGCAAAAATCCTAAAGGAATCAAAATCTATACTATATTTTGAGACATAAATAAATTTTGTCCTAAGGATGACTTTCCATTACCTAATATTTACATGATTATCGACTCCATGGTAGGTTATGAAATGCTTTCACTCATGGATGGCTTTTCAAGGTACAACTAGATCATAATAGTACCAAAAGAACAACATAAGATAGTATTCACCACTTCATGGGGAACATTTTGTTATCAAGTAATGTCATTTATTCTTAAGAATGCTAGAGATACATATCAAGGTGCCATGACTATCATATTCCATGATATTATTGAAGACTATGTCGATGACATATTAGAAAAATCTAAAACCATGGTCAACTATCCAACAATGCTATGTAGGATATTTAAAATATTTAAGGAGTATAAAGTCAAACACAATCCAAAGAAATGTGTGTTTGGAGTAACCTCAAAAAATTTAATTAGCTTCACTATGTCTCATAGGGGCATTGAAGTTGATCTGACCAAAGTCCATGCTATAATCGAGATGTAACCACCAACCAATTTGAAGCAACTCTGTAGTTTACAGGGTAAGATCCAATCACTCTGATGCTTCATCTCTTAGTTAGAAAATAAGTGTCATCCATTTACACATCTTGTAAATAAGGGAGTTTCATTTCATTGGGATGACCACTACCAAACTACTTTTCAACAACTCAAGGAATATCTAGTTAATCCACCTATTTTGTTACCTCCTATGTCAGGAAGGTCATTCTTATTATATCTATCAGCTACCAACAATTCCTTGGGGGCACTTTTGGCTTAACTTGATAACAATGTAAAATAGCATACATTCTACTACTTAAGCCATACCTTGGTCACATCTAAACATAACTATGTACCTATTGAAAAAGCTTGTCTAGCCATGGTCTTAATAGCTCAGAAACTACGCCATTACATATTGACCAATAAGACCATGGTCATTTCAAAATTAGATCCACTCAAGCATCTAT
Organism: Torreya grandis; assembly: GCA_037957365.1. Lineage (NCBI taxonomy): Eukaryota > Viridiplantae > Streptophyta > Pinopsida > Cupressales > Taxaceae > Torreya > Torreya grandis. The sequence continues at coordinate 2,792,965 of JARHVA010001169.1, read as the reverse complement.
TATATAAAATATATTTAAAAGGTATAATAGCCAAATAGATCATGCTTCTTAGTGACTTTGGCATAGAGTATGTCAATTAGAAGGCAATCAAAGGACAGATCCTTATAGATCAACTTTTTGAAGCACCCCTTGCAAACACAATGCCACTCACATTTCATTTTTCTAATGAATCCATAATGACTGTGATTGACACACATCCTAGGGAGTAACACTGGAAGCTATATTTTGATGGTTCATTTACTACATATGGATTAAGGGTAGGTATCTTATTTATTATACCATAGGGGAATCTAATCCTTAAATCATTCAAAATCAATTTTCCTTGTATAAACAAAATGGCCAAGTATGAATCATTTATTTTAGGACTTCAATAGGTAATATAATGGAATATATCTCATCTAAAGGTTCATGGTCGATAACCTAAAGCAACAAATTGAAAATATCCAATTTGAGCATATACCAAGGGCTAGTAATATAACTGTAAATGCCATGGCTACTATAGGCTCTATGATTCAACAAATAGACAAAGTGAGAGAATATCAGTTCCTTGTTGAGAATTTGTTTACACTAGCTCATGAACCTTCAACCATTGTAATGATTTGTGATATTGTTGGTCATAATTATATCTGGTACTCATACCTTTGTAACTACCTTCATGACCAAGTTCTACCACCTAACCTATCTCAAAAACAAACAAAAGCCTTTATTCATCATTCCACTTATTATACTCTACTTGGATCCACCCTTTACCATCAAAATTTTGATGGAACTTTGCTTTTTTATTTAACTTAGATAGATTCTACACTATCATTAAGAGAAGTTCATGAAGGATTTGTGGAGCTCATTCTAGCGGGGAAGTCCTAATCAAAAAGCTCTTACATACTAGTTATTATTGGCCCATGATAGATGTAGATGTAGCTACATATGTAAAGAAGTGTGACAAACTCTAAAATTGATGTTGACACCATGGCTATTTACTACATGGGGAATTGACCTAATTGGGAAGATCAAACCTACTTCATTTTATGGCCATAAACATATCCCTACCACCACTGAGTATTTCATTAAGTGGGTTGAAGATATACCCCTCACTTACATGAATAGAAAGCAAATTTCTAAATTTATCTTCAACCATCTCATTTTCCATTAAAATATCCCCTCTGACATTATATCTAATAATGGAGGATCATTCAAGAATAATGATGTAGACTAGTAATGTACTGAATATAACATCATACAACATTTTTCTATAGCATATTACCATCAAGGTAATAGCCAGGCCAAAGCATTGAAAAAAACCATTTTCAATATTTTGAAAAAGATTGTCAATGATGCTAGTCATGATTGGCATCTACAGATATTCCCTACCCTTTGGGTATATCATACCAATCATCATACTCCTACATGAGCCACTACATACTCACTTTTTTATGGTACTAAAATCATCCTTCCCATTAAGGTAAAATTACCTTCACTATGCATATCTTTCAAACATGTCCTAGATGATCATGACTATCAAGTAGATCACCTGCAAGAGCTAGACCTACTTGATGAAAAATGCATAGTTATGCTCAAAAATCTTCAAGCATATTAGAATCGACTCAAAGGTCACTACAATCGATGTGTCAAATATATAAAATTTGAACTTGGTGATCTTGTTCTTAAAGAAAACCAAAAGAATACCATGGATAAGAAGAAGCATAAAGGTAAATTCAAACTAAACTGGATTAGGGGCATACAGGATTTCCACACCATATGGAGATAAACTTCCTAAGATAATGAATATTATTCACCTCAAGCGGTAATATGCTTGAGTGCTAAGGTGTATTATTGTAGACACTAAAATCGTCTCTACCCCTTGGTCACCCTCCCCCCTTGGTCCCCTTGGTCCATATTCCTAACACTTGTCCTAAGCCCCCTCAATTTTAAACTAAAATAATCAAATATTTTAATTTAGTAGCCACCTTGCCACTTCATCCATGCCACCTCAGATTCCTCTCCTTGGATGCCCCCACCTCATTCTAAGCCTTAATGACCCAAATCCCATCTTAGCCCTTCCTTTCATGTCCATTTAAGCCCCTCTTGACCATTTTTTAACAACATTTGACCCTGGCAACTTGTAAGAATGGACAGAAGGCTAAAATTAGCCTCTGTCTCCATTCTTCGGCCACCAATGTTGATCAGTATGCGGCTGATGTCAGTGGTTCTGCCAGCATCGGTTACCTTAAAACTGCATTTTTGCTTCTATTTTGCCTCTCATGAATGTGAACTCTCTTGCATCTTGGAATTTGACCTCTCTCTCTCTCCCTCTCGCATAGCAAACATCACCAGCTATAGGTACTCTATAGGAATAGCTCCAGACTATGAGATCAAAGGCATTGCAGGTCTGTCAACAACATTAGCAACAGGTCTCCTTCACTCCTCCTTCAACAAATAGGAGACAAGTACTTCTTTGTTTTTCATTTCAGTTTTTATTTGAATTCATCTATTAAGCAAACCACTGCCCAGACCCAACCTACCCTTCCCTGAGAGTCTGAAAGGCCTTCTCTAATTCATGTCTCCCTGTCACCCTGTCCTCTCTCTTGTCCCCTATTTAGACCATATTTTCTACCTTATAGCCCTACACAGACCTCTAGGTAGGCTCTCAAACCTCCAGACAGGCTCTCTAATCTCCAAATAGGCTCTCTGACCTTCAAACAGAATCTCAGACCACCTGTGGATTATAAACCAGACCTGAAACTTGTCTCAGGCCATTACCTCGATCGACCTTGACCATTGCCCCTACCGACATTGGTAGACTAACTGATGTCGGCGACCTTAACCTACCGACACCGATAGAACCATCGACGTCGGTGACTAGAAAGTAGACTACTGCATAATAGGTACGCATTTGCTTTCATTTCTTTTATTCAGTCTTTATCATTTCTATTTCTGTCAATATTCTGCTTTTATCAGTGGACTGTCATCCTCCAAGAAGTCTCTGCACTTCTAAGACCAAGATTTCACTTGGCAATCCACTTTTTAGCTATCTAACAACTTCTGTGTTTGAGTCTCTTTCTCCTACAGGTGTCATCCTCCACAACCAAAGAGGATTTCTCTCAGTTGTGCGCAAGACTACATCTGGGTACGTATAAACCCTTGACCACTTATCTTAGTTTCTCATTTCCTTTTGAATGTGAAAAGTGAAAACTTGTTTGGAAACATTCTAGCACACCCGATGGGACCCTAGGGTCTTCCTTGGGTTCTTTTCTTTCTGTTCATATAGATGCATTAGGCCTCTCCTTGCATCTTCTTCTTTTTCCAAAAGACACCATTAGCAGGATTAAAAAGAACTCTTCTTTCTTTTCTTGCATCTTAGACTAGTCAAAGTCATACTCTTCAACCTCTTCTCACTTGTCTTCATACGAACTTACATTTCTATTTGGGCTTAAAACACACTGCATCTCATTTCTTCTTGACTGCATACTTAGTCCACATCTAGTAATTAAAAACTGCATCATGAATTAATCGTAGTCCACTTATGTTACACAACCAAATCACTTGCACAAATTAAACATCTAAACTCACCTGAGACAAGGCCCGACTGGGATTTCATCACACAGTGGATACATTACCCATCCCAACAATCCCACTTGGACTTCATCACCAAGGGGAAAGCCCACTCTGTTCTCTGGCAGAGGATAATCTCTAGGGGAAGTATATACTGGCTAAGCGGGCCTAGCTTATCACTGGGTTCGTGAAGTGAGGGGAGCTTGCTCCTTAGCACCAGGCCACGTATAAAACCTAACATAGACTCTTGAGCACCGAAACAAACCCAAAACCAACCATAGACTACTTCTTCTAGGACTCGTCTCAAAAGCCAATCTTCCTAAACACATTCTAAGGCATAAGCCGACACGATCTTAATAATTTATTCCTAGGGATTTAACGTTTAGGGTCTACTTGTGTTCTTCTTTTCTATTCTTATCTTCTTGTTTGAGCTTGTGAGGAAATTTTTCTTGCCTTGAATGGTTTTGACTCATAGTCAAACTAAGGCTCTTGTCAACCACGTGAGGCATCAATCGCTTTCGCCTTCGCCGTCCATAACTAGTCCCTTAATGGAGTTTCATTCAGAGACCGAACGGACTCTAACTCGACTAACCCTGACTTAGAATCCATTATCCCTAAAGGGGACCAAGACTTCGAAAGATTCTTGGACCTCAATGTCAAAGCCTTGCAACATTATCTCGCGTGAAGCCAAACGCAAGACTCCTTAGGCAACCTGATTTATGGGATGCCCACCTCTTTAGTCAAGACAACAGCCATATCAATAGCATCTGCAGTTCAACCCGTAGACACCCAGGCTGTCACCTCGACTAATAACCAGCCCATGACCAACCTTTTAAGTGTGGCCTCTTCTTCCATCTCTAGGCCCACTTCCACTGGGGTTTTAGCCCGCCATCAACTACAACCTATTCAACCAACCTCTACCCCTTTCCAAAATCTAGTTGTCTCTATTCCGCCTACCCTCACCCCTATCAACACCAGGGTGGCCACTCATCCATTGGCTAATGTTGTCACTATTTAACCACCTATGGCAACATCAAGCCTAGCCATGCCTTCTACCTTCACAATGCAACCACCCTTGACCTCCACTTCTATCCCAACAACTAGTTATCAATACATTGTGCCCGTACAAGCACAACTGACTACGTCGTATGCCCCCTCTAGCACCTTTCAAGCACCCTACAACCTAGGGGGTACTCCACCCACAAATCTATTAGTAGATATAATCAAAATGCTAATGGACAAAATGTCTAGTCTTGAGACCTCTGTTTCTGGTTCACGTAATGCCCTTTCATATGAGCAAATTTGTAATGAACCCATTCATCCCTCTATCCCGATCAGGCCGTATCCCAGTCAGTGGGAGCTTCCTAAATTTTCTCATTTCTACAGTAAGGAAGACCCGCAATAGCACCTACGAGCATTCAGACATGCTTGTTATCTCATAGCCCATGACGATGTGTTACTTTTATGAATGTTCCCCATGTCACTCTCTGGTGTTCATGTTGATTGGTACAGCTCTCTCACCAGCCATTCTCTTTTCACATTCACCCAGCTAGCCCAACTCTTCCTCGACCACTTTTTTATCAATATCACCAAAAAGGTCTCAATCATAGATCTTTATTCTATCCGGTAGTTTGAGGATGAATCCATAGCCGACTTTGTTGCTCACTGGAGAGGCCTCATTAATCAGCTCTCATTTTCTTTGCCCCAACCCGAACTCATCAAACTTTTCTCTCAAGCCTGTGCCAAGTATATTTCCTCTACCTTTCGATTTCAGATATTCCGCACCTTTGATGAAGCCTTCACGATGGCCAGAAAGCTTTAATTACGTGCCATCAAGGAAAACAAAGTCAAGTTACAGAGCAAAAACCCCAACACTAAGTCTAATGACTCTTCCTCTAAACCTTCTTCATCTAATCCCAAATCTAAGGCATCAGCAAACACTGTAGTCATTAGACCATCATCCTCTTCAACAACCAATCAGCCTGAGCCATCCACATCCCAAAGTATCACTCAGCAATTCCAGTAAAGATATGTGCAACGATAGTATACTCCACTACGAGAGTCATATGAATCTGTGGTAGACAAACTTGTCAAATAAGGGGTTCTCAATCTTCTCCAAATCTGACTGCCTCCACAATTTGATCCCTCACATGCCACCCCTGTGTGGTATAGGGAAAACAACTTCTATAATTATCACTGTGTTAAAGGCCATGACATAGGCAACTGCAAGACTCTCAAAAACATCATCCAAGACATGCTAGATAAGGGTGACCTCATCCTGGACAATCCAAATGCACCACCCAATCAAGGTATAGACATCTTCAAACAACCATTTCCCAACCATCCTCCTACCCAAAATAATGTGCAGACCATGACTGATCACGCTCAAGAACATAACATATGCACAGTCAATACGGTCTCGCCTCTCAACCCTAACCAACCTCTCTCACAATCCCAAGAGGTTAGTCAACCCATCAGTCCATCACATGTAGATGAACCTTCTTCTTCGATTAGTTCTCCATCAACTTCCCTTATACTGGAGGATGCCTCGACCATACCGGCACCACCAGTCCCACCGTCCTCCTTCTTGCTACCTATGGAGGACCCTACCCTTCCTACTCCTCAACCACAAGTGGAGGGCACAATCATCCCTGCCCTCTACCCTCTTGAGGAGCCTCATTCTCCAATTCCTTCTCCACCCAGGGAAGAACATGTCTCTTTGCCTTCTTCAACCAAAGATGAATCTACTATGAATTCATCATGCCTTGGGTCTGAGACTACTACACCAATCTCATTTTTGGCCCCACAACTATTCACATCTTCTGGAGGACCCAAGCCTTATCTGACATCTTTTCAACCATTTTTCTGATTAGTGGAGAAACTTGGACTTCTCCCTTCAAGAAAAGTGGAACATCAGGCATTATGGGAGCGACTCAAAGCTCTTCAACATGCCCATTCTGTCTCATCTCATACCACCAACCCTCCCATGACAAAATCTCCCAAGACTTCCAACAAAGACCAAACTTCCACTTCTAAACCTTCTAAACCTCAACCAACCACATTAGGACTAAAACCCTCATCTACCACATCAAAACCAATCAAGTCACTCGGCGTTCACCCTATCCCTAACCTCACTCACCCACAAGTGAAGGTAGACTTGGACCAGGCCTCGACCAATAGTATTCTTCAAACCAAACCAAAGAAGGCTGCTAAACCATAGCGGTGAACTCTTCCTCCTCCATCACCATTGCCCTCTATTTTGGGCCCTCATCCTTCAACCATAATCAGAGTCCTCTCCACTCCAACCTCTAATCAAAACAAGATGCCTCTACTGCTTCCCTTACCTACCACCAGCCTACCCTCTTTAAAAAATTCAACACCTCTCACGAAGAAAGTGTCATCTTCACATATGGCCGCACCATCAACCCACAAGGTGGTACGGAAGCCTCCTTCAACACCGCCTAAGCAAAAGTCACCAGCATCTCATGCATCAATAAGCACAGACCCTTTAGTGGGTTCATACACTTTGATATTGCACCAAATTTTGCAGACCTCTAGCATAACCCTTCTACCTATAAAACCCTTCCAACCCCTCAGGTCAAAGCCTTCCTAGTTCGATGATACTAAGATTTACCTATATCATCGTACACCAAGACATGACACCGAGAATTGTTGTGCCCTCAAGGCTGTCATTCACTGATACATGGAGAAAGACACTCTTCTTCTTGAGGACACTGCCGACAGACCCCCAACACCTTCCCACATCCCTCAAACCTCTTCATCCTCATCAACATCTCATTAGCAGACTATGGCCCCTTCATCTCCTTCACCCCCTATCTTTGAAATTAATGCCATCCACATAACCACTAGGTCACAAAAGGACAAGGCAAAAGAAAAAGCTGCCATTCCTTGGACTTATCCCTTTGTCAAGTCGCCTTAACTACCAAAACCTAAAATTTCTATTATGAGTGCATCTCAACCCTCTTCTTCTTCTTATTCAAGGGAAATCCATGACTCCATGTTAAAACAAGTTCACCAGATGCCCATGAAGATGACCTTATATGAATTCATCCAAAGTTCACCTCAACATCGTCAAGCTCTGATCAGAGCCTTGCAGGCAGTGGAGGTCTAACCTGAGGACCCCTAACCACTCGCTGCCCTAGTCCAGTCATTATCCCCCATTACCTCCATCACTTTTAGCAATTATAAAATTCCTACATCTAACTCAGAATATTAGGACATTGCTCTCTTCATCACTACCTATGTTGATCAAACCTGCATCAAGCGAGTTATGATTGACAGCGATGCTAGCATTAACATCATCTCTACTCATGCCTTTGATCAATTGGCCCTCCCCAAGAATTATGTATCCAAAACTGATGCAATCTTGTGATCCTTCAATGACACCACTGCCACAACCATTGGCACCATCATCCTCCACATTTGTATTGGCCTGCGCACTGTCTCGGAGCTCTTCTATATCATCAAAGGAGAGTTTCAATATAACATGTTGCTAGGCTGACCCTGGATCCGTGCCATGGCTTATGTTCCCTCTACACTGCATCATTGTGTAAAATTTGAACATGATGGGCAAGTCCACACCATTCCCACCAACCCATTGCCTTTCAAAACTTGTAACATGACCTATTAGCCAAATGACGTTCTCATTCCTCTCAAGCCATCAACTTAGACACTGTCTCCATCCGTGAAAGCTTCGACTAGTTCGCAAATGGCGATTGCCCTCACACCACCTCTTTAAGCGATAACCAAAGACCCCATAGAAGACATCTTCAAATGACTTTCACTTGGGGAATATTGCTTGCTTGCCTTAGACATGTTCCAAACTCTGCAAGAGTATGGACAGCTTCACCACAGCCCAAGTTATGACCATTGAATCGGGATGGTTGTTCTTTATGGGCCTCCTCACCTCCGAACCAATCTCGTCTATGGGGGGCTCAATCAAGCTCTCACTGATGGGAATCCTCTCTCTTCACCTCAACCATTTACATCAGACTTCTCATTTCTTGGCAACCCTGCCTTTGCCCACACCTACCTTTATAGGTGTTCATGGAAGGGTTTTGGCTTCGGGCACTATGAGCAAGGCTCACATCAGCCCATCAAACCTCTCAATGATGACAATACCAAGAAATAATATGGCCTGGGTTTCCAAGACCCTACTCAGGATTTTGTAGACCCTTACCCCAAACCCACCATCGACCAATCTCCTCTAAGCTCACCTATTCTTCCCCCTTCACCTACGGAGTCAGTGGTTTCCATCCCTCCTAGTTTTTTTGCATAAACACCATCTTCCTGGAACCCCTGACCTATCAGCTAAATGAGGTGTCCAAGTCTCTCCCTCTCATTTATCCCAACCTGATAGATGATGAGTCAGTGACCATCAACACTTTTCACTGTGTAGACGACGACGCCATTCTCTCCTACATGGGTGCCGATGACTCTTTCATTTAGTACTCCCTCCCTTCTGAGACCCAGATTATGTTAAATGAATCAACCATTGACACCAACCTTCCCTCTTCTAATGTTCCTCATGTCTTAAAGATTGGCCATTCTCTAGATGCCCAGGAGCAGCTTGACTACACCCAGTTCCTCTCAGACCATAGCAAGGCCTTTGCCCAGACTTATAGTGACATGCCTGGTATTGACCCCAACATTGCTACCCATAACATCATCACCAAACTAGAGGCTAAGCCTGTTAGGCAAAAGCTTTGAAAGATGCATCCTTGTGTTGTGTTCCTTATCAAAGAGGAGCTTCAACGCCTTGTCTCTATCTCTTTCATCTAACCCATCGATTATCCGCAATGGGTCTCTAACATCATCCCTATCACCAAGGTGACTGGGGGGATCTAGATCTGCATGAACTATCATGACCTCAACTTAGCCTATCCCAAAGATGACTTTCCTCTTCCCAACATTGACCAACTTATTGATCTCACAGCCAGTCATGAGATGCTATCACTCATGGATGGGTTTTTAGGATACAACCAAATCTTGATTGCACTAGAAGATCAACACAAGACTACCTTCATTACCCCATGGGGGACTTTTTGTTATCGAGTCATGCCTTTTGGCTTGAAAAATGTAGGCACCACATATCAGCGTGCCATGACTTACATTTTCCATGATCTCCTCCAAAAAATCATGGAGGACTATGTGGATGACCTACTCGGCAAGTCCAAGCTTCGTCACGACCATTTGAGCATTCTCAAGATCATCTTCTCTCACCTTCTTCAATATAATGTCTGCCTTAACCCCAAGAAATACGTCTTTGGGGTCCTCTCAGGCAAGCTCTTGGGTTTCATCATTTATTTTCATGGTATCAAGATAGATCTTGCCAAAATTCATGCTATCCTCGAGATGCTGCCTCTGACCAATCTCAAGTAGCTTCACAGTCTGTAAGGGAAGCTCGAGTCCATCTGCTGATTCATCTCGCAACTTTTTGACCGCTGCCAACCCTTCCATCATCTCCTTAAGAAGGACATCTCCTTTAAATGGGATAAGGACTGTCAAGAGGCTTTTGAAGCCCTCAAATGCTATCTAGTCTCTCTACCAGTCCTCATTCCACCTAAAGATGACCAACCCTTCTACCTTTACATCTCAGCAACTAACCATTCATTAGGTGCCATGATTGCACACCGAGATGAGCATCACCATGAGCAAGCGGTCTACTATATCAGTTGAACACTTGTCGACTATGAAACTCGGTATACTCATACCGAAAAACTCTGTTTGGTGTTAGTCTTTGCCTCTACTAAGCTCTGCCATTATCTTCTCAACCACAAGACCTTTGTCATCACTCACACTGACCCTCTTAAATAAATGCATTCTAAGCCATATCAAAATCAATGTATGGCTCAGTGGCTCATGCTACTTGTTGAGTTTGACTTAGAATTCATCTAACAGAAATCCATCAAGGGGCAAACCATTGCTGACCAACTAGCAGATGCTCCTCTTCCTGACAATCAACCTTTGCAGTGTGAGTTTTCTAACGAATCTATCACCATGCTTTCCACCGATGACACCATATATCAAATGACCATGTTATTCAACGGCTCTAAATGTCAACTTGGTGGGGGTACAGGAGTCATTCTTATCCTACTTGAAGGTGAGCCCATGCCTCTATCTTTCAAGCTCAACTTTGATTGTACCAATAATATGGTTGAATACGAGGCCTTAATTTTGGGACTTCAAACTGCCCTTTCTCTCAGCATCAAGTCCATTAACATCTTCGGCGACTCGCAACTTGTCGTCAATTAGATCAACAGTTCATACCTCTATAAAAATGAAATTTTGCAAAGGTACAAAAACCGTGCTGACACCCTCCTAGCCTCTTTTGACCATTACCTTTTATAGACTGTTCCACATTCCATGAATAAGTTTGCTGACACCATGGCTTCTCTCACCTCACATATTCCATCTTCATCTAGAATTTTTGTCACGGTGCATCATGTGCCATTGCCTTCATACATTTCTCCAAATATCAACCATATCAACACCATAGACTCTAGTCCATGAGATGATTGGTATAAGCAACTTATGGACTACTTATCTCATTCTATCATTCCTCCCAACCTCTCTAGCAATGTGCGGTGAGCTTTCATCAAATGCACGGCTCGCTACACCATGCTAGGGGGTCTTCTCTATAAGTGAGGCTTTGACGGCCTCCTTTTCACTGTCTAACCTCCACTGAAGCCTCTCATGCCATTAAACAAGTCCATGATGGGATTTGTGGTCGACACTTCAGTGGGAACTCGGTTGCCAAGCGCATCCATTGCCTGGGCTATTATTGGCCCACTATCCATCAAGACTGTAGCGACTATGTTTGGCATTGCTTCAAGTGTTAGTAGCACTCTAACTTGCTTCATCTTCCTAGCCATGCCTTACAAGTTGCTCATATTTTTGGCCTTTTTCACAGTGGGGCTTAGATCTCATCGGTGAAATTAACCCTCACTCGTCTCTTTGTCATCAATCCATTATCACCGCCACTGAGTATTTCACTAAATGGGTGGAAGCCATTCCTCTCATCTCCACAAAAGCTAACAAAATTGTCGACTTCATCAACACCCATATTATCTATCATTTTGGTGCTCCTCACAAAATCATCATCGATAATGGTAAGTCCTTCAAAAACAAAACTATCTAGAAACTCTGTGACTCATTTGGCATCAAACTCAGCTTCTCTTCACCTTACTACCCACAAGCAAATGGGCAGGTCAAGGCTTCCAACAAAATCCTGACTAAAATTCTCATGAAGGTGGTAAATGACACTGGAAGGGATTGGCACATTCATGTTCCCTTTGCTTTGTGGGCCTACCACACTAGCATCCAAACCTCTACGAGTGCTACCCCTTTTTCCCTAGTGTACAGAAAAGAGGTTGTCCTACCTCTCAAAGTATAGATCCCGTCTCTTTGCATCTCTACATGACATTCTCTCTAATGATGGATTTCATCAAGATATCTTAGCTCAACTTGAGTTACTTGATGAACATCATCTTGCTACCCTCAACCATCTCCATGTCTATCAAAATCGCATCAAGCGAGCCTATGACAAAAATCTGTGAGAATGAGATTTCAACATCAGAGACCTCGTCCTCAAATAAAATTAGCATGTGACTAATATGGAGCAAATTAAATGAGGCAAGTTTGCCCCTAATTAGCTCAGACATTTCATCATCACACACAAGTATGGGTCAGGGACTTATCGTCTGTCCTCTCTCGACGGACGGCCAGAACCTGAGCCTCTGAATGCCTTGCATCTATGACCATTTTACTATTAGTCGAGTACTCGTTCGCTTGACATTTAACTTGAGTTCGTCCCTTGAGCAATCCCCATGCTCTTAATCCTGATTCCATTTAACCCTATTCCCCTTAACAAATCCTATGTAACCCTTTTATACAGTATGGATGCTTTGTCTTAATAAAAGGGAGCCCTTGAACTTCTATAGTCTTGTCCATGACTCAAAATTCTATCAAATAATAAATCGAGATGTCAAAATATCCAAGGTCACAAAATCAAAATCAAACAGGTAGACTAATCCCTTGAAAGACAGCTATACTATCATTGCTATAGCTAATAGACTGCTCCCTCGAAGGATAGCTATTCAAAGCCCTCAAATATATAAAGCAACAATATAGACCACTCCCTCGAAGGATGGCTATAACTAAATCTTGCTACAAACAACACTTTATTAGAAGCTTCCTGCATCGATTAGCTTCACAAATGACCACAAAGCAAAATGACATCTCTATGTAGACTTCCTGCATTGATCAGTCTACTCCCAAAAACAAAAAAAAAGAAGGGTCATGGACTTGGCTTATAGTCGTCTCAGGGTCTCCTATAAAAAGGAGCAAAGTTATCTCTACTCAAAAATGGGTTACCCTATCCTCACCTATCATATCACCTACTCAAGGGACTTCAAGCTCATTTTAATGTCAAAGTGATTCGATTACTGCTCTAACACAACCTATGGTCAATGACGTAATGCATGAATGGGGCTCTTGGTTCTAACAACCCCTATCTATGCTATCATTTTGGTCCTTGTCAATGAAAGGGCGAATATGCCTTTCACTTCCTTTACACATTGGTCACATTCAACCACATAATTAACCAACTCAACCCAAATCTCTTTTCAGACCACTCACATCGCCTATTCACACTAGTTTCTATGGACACCAATACACATGGAAACTATGGACTACATAATTTATGTCAAGCATAAACCATTACTTGTTGAAGCATAAATAGACTCATTTCATTTTTAGCAAACATCCATCACCTAATATGGACAGTTTCTAGGGATGAAAAACCCTGACCAATGTTACAGAATACACTATTTAGAAAAGGCTGTAACATCTTCTTTCTCCTCATCATTTCAAGCATGTTCCCTCAGACATATGGGACATGCTAAATCATTCTCTTGACCAATCACATCGATCACTTTGTCTCCTCATCTGAACTACATTGGTCTGAGGCCCACCTAACTAGAGGCTATGTAGGCATCACTCAAATGACACGATGTCTTCTAGGGTTAGCTCGACCACCCTCACTTGTTCATCTACCTGATGGACAAACCCTATCCTTTTCTAACCATGACTTGACCTCGACCAAGAGAAATCAATCACTTTGACCCTTCCTCCCTTTTTGAGAGAACTACATTGGCCTGAGGCCCTACTAATAGGGACTATATAGGTAGCACTCAGTTGACATGGGGTCTTCTGGGGTTAGCTCGGCCATTATCTTCGTCTCTTTCTTCCATCCCATTCACTCGTCACCTGTCAATCACATCACAACTAATCACTATTTCCACAATTGTTAGCATAATCATTTTTCATTCACCTCATAGTCATAACATAAATATCACCATCAATAAAAATTAAACATCCACATCATATAATCTGCAAGTCATAAATATCACTATCACATAATCACTAAGCATCTTCATCTAATCTAACAAGTCATAACCATTCACATCATTAGCATCATTATATTCATCATCATCATAATCATTAACCATAACATTATCATCATCACATTAGTCATCATAAAATTATAATCATAAAACATAGTATCAAAACATGCATCATCATCATCATAATCAAAAATGCTACATACATATATTAAACAACATCCATAACACATCAATGGTCCAAAAATATTCATCATATATATATCAAAATGTTTTATACAATAGCACAATCTATGCATCTCTCTCTCTTAAATATATAGTACATCTCACATCATCGGCTCACAGGCTGGTATATACATCAAAAATATAAAAATCTAGCCTCACGGTTGTGGCTGTGGCAGTGGTGGTGGTGGTCGGGACAAGGCTATGTCATCTCCGCTCTCTGATCTATGCCATCTGCGTGCGCCTGAAGTTGTCACTTGCAATGTAGACCTCTGTCGGCTTTGCTTGTCTCTCATCTCAGAGTATCATTGTATCTGAGGGAACTCTCTAATAGCTCCCTCATAATACGTGATCTCATTCAGCGCAGTCCTGTACCTAGCTATAGGTACAGTCTATGGTGGACCCATCCTGCCTGCTATCTTGCCCTGTATCGAACCCTGTAGCTGTGAAAATGCTGGCTACACTAACACTGACTATCTTAACCCCTGTGATGGCTACTGAGATGGCTGCTGAATCAGGCCCTGCCCCCCAAAAACCTATCTTGCCACTGCCTATGCCTGGGCTATAGCCAGCTATTCCTATAACATGGTGACCTGCCCTATCAAAGTAGCCACCTAACCTATCATCTCTGCCATCTATCCTATCAAAACTATGACCTACCCCTACAAAATGGTCACCTGGGCCTGAGTTGCATCCCTTTCTTGATGGGTCGTGTCTCTCTCTTGATGGGCTATATCTCACTCTTTGATAACAGCGTGCAGATCAGGCTATGGCCATACCTGTACTCTTGTGTACTACCCTACCCACCATGCCATGTAGGCCTCTGTGCACCCTGGGTTAGCTATCCCAGGTCTTACCAGTAGCTCCTCAAAATTGGGCCCCTCTATCTCCTCTGGTAGTGGGAGTGGCACCTCTATGTCATCTTGCCTATACTATAGGAAGGTAGGTGGCACATCCTGTAACAGCCCATACTGGCATTGCACTCTCTCTATAGGTATCCTCTCGAGCTCACTGGCTCACCTACCCTTGACCCATCGCATGCTCTGGGTCTTGACCATCTGCTCTCCCTGGTCTCTGAATGCTAGATACCCTCGATATGGTCTCCAAATGATGTCTGCTAGAATTAAGGCCTCCAGTACCCCTCGATAGTAGTCGATGCCTCTGACTGCTTTGTCTACCCGCGTCTACACAATAACCTCACACCATCACCTGAAGCCAACTTTGAACCCAGCCTGGATCACCACTGGGAGGCTGAGAAGATACGTAACCACGATGTGCTCATAGGCCCAATAGTGTAGAAGGTGGCCTACACATAGACTGTATCACTGCCGCTGGCTGATACCCCACAGCTCTCTATAGACTTGGGCCAAAAAGATGGGCATCTAGGTGAACATGGTCTGTTGCTCGACCATCTCTGTCAAAAATCTAGTCATGGCAACTGGAAACCTGCCTCCCTCTACATCTGGCAATGCATATACTGTGATGCCAATCATCATGAGGATCACTAGCTGATGTGTGTCCTCATCCATCGTATAAAGGGGCTCATAAGCAAAACTTGCTGAGTGGTAGCTCATCTCAGCAACGTACTCCCCAAATAGTGTGACCATGTGTATGTCATGTACCTCTCTCAAGCACACATATATATTAGCTCCATGCAATGATAGCCACAAAATCTGGTACACATCCTCGACTGTGACTGTCAGCTCTCCTATGGGTAGGTGGAAGGTGTTAGTGGAATGATCCCACCACTTGATCAATGCCACCATCAAACTCACGTCCCTCACCACTCTACAGTAGTGTCGTAGCCCACCTAGTCCCACAACTATCATGTGGGCCCACTCCTCAATGGTCACACCTCCACGCATCTACATTAGCAAGGTCAGGAGGCGATCCCATAGCATCAGAGTCTGCCTCGCCTGCATCCACCCCAAATCAATCTCATATTAACCATAACTACCATTTTCCCTACTCTTCATATTTAACCAATCTACCTAACTATCTATGCCTATCCCAACCCTCAAGAAGCCCTTGGCATAGCTTCGACCCTTCGACTTGCCCATTTTTCATCCCTCCTTTTGACCAGGCAGCCACCGACATTGATTAGCATGTTGGCGATGACACTCACCTAACTGACGTTGGTCACTTAGTGACCGACGTCGGCAAGTGAGTGATCGACGTTGGTCGCTGGTCAGCCGACGTTGGTCCCTGGTTGGCTGATGTCGGTGAACCCACCGATTTTGGTGACTGGTTTGGCCCTAGGGCTAAATGAGGCGAGCCCTAAAATTAGGGCTTTCCCATTTCTTACTTCTAAACCCCCCAAAAACCCTATAGATGACTCCTAACCTATCCTAGACCCAACACCCACCCTCCTAACTACCCTTCCCCCTTAATTTCTAGCTAAAACAACCAAAATTCAAAAAACACAAATAAAACTAAAACCAAACCAATTAAGTTTACAAGGCTTCCTACCTCATCCCATCAACACCGATGTAGTGGTATAATGGGTGCCGCTAGCCGTGGACCTCCCGCAGGTCCTCTACTACCCTCTACCATCTTCGCTGCATCTCTCTATCTGCAAGCTCCTGCTAGCCCACAACAAGCTTCTATGGCCTCCACTCTAGCTCCAACTCACTCACTCTCTCCACCAATCCCTCTCTACCACCTCACACCACTACTTCGGTCAATAACCAGTCACTTTCCCTCACAAATATCTAGAGCTCTTTTTTCTCTCTCAATCAACAAATCACAAATGACTTTTGGTGGGCCACCAATCTAGTTTTGTCAGATTTGGTAGGCCACTATTGTCGGCATCGGTGTGCCCTAGGCCACTGATGTCGGCCGATTTCTACCGACATCGGTCCCTTTGGGCCACCAATGTCAATTTTATCACTGACATCGGTGGCCTTCAACCCCCAAATTTTTTTACCCCTGACCAAAATCCTACCCCCAATTAGTCAGCTCTCTAGTAGAAGTCATCTTAGCCTCTTGGGGCACACTTGAGATCACTTTTGCCTCCATGCCTCGACCACCAAACCTTAGAGATTATGACTATCTCCTTCAACCACTTTCGAGACAACTCTACCTTGGTTGTTTTGATTGCCTTTTGCTACCTCACACCTAGTTAGCAAATTGTCCAGACCCTCACAAGTATTGGATCACGAGCAAGTTGATCCCTACTGCTTGTGACTATTTTCGTATTTCCTAGGAGCACTTCCTGAGCTTGGGATACCTGGAGCATGATGACCCATTGGAGCTACAACATGGATCAAATAACCCAATCAGCTACACCTAAATGTTGGGGTCCAGTTATTTCAATTTTGGCACTCCTCGACCTTTGACCAAGACAATTTGGCCTACCTATTATGTGGTGTGGTATACGTGCAATCCCACCCCTAGCAGCGTTCCCACTCATTCTTCACCCTCTTTATCCATTTCTTTGTCAAATCGACAATCGATTTCAGGTTCCCTTCCCTCGACTCCCACTTTGAGGGGGGAACACCTCATCCCATACCTGGGGCAACCAACTCCTATTTTTGTCTTGCAGTTTGTCAAAAACAACCAACAAGACAAAAAGGGGCAAATGTAGACACTAAAATCGTGTCTACCCCTTGGTCACCCTCCCCCCTTGGTCCCCTTGGTCCATATTCCTAACACTTGTCCTAAGCCTCCTTAATTTTAAATTAAAATAATCAAATATTTTAATTTAATAGCCCCCTTGACACTTCACCCATGCCACCTCAAATTCCTCTCCTTGGATGCCCCCACCTCATTCCAAGCCTTAATGACCCAAATCCCATCTTAGCCCTTCCTCTCGCGTCCATTTAAGCCCCTTTCAACTATTTTTTAATGACATTTGACCTTGGTAGCTTGTAAGAATGGATAGAAGGCTAAAATTAGCCTCTGTCCCTATTCTTTGGCCATCGACATCAGTCAGTATGCAGCTGACATCAACAGTTCTACCAGCATTGGTTACCTTAAAACTGCATTTTTGCTTCCATTTTGCCTCTTGTGAATGTGAACTCTCTTGCATCTTGGCATTCAACATCTCTCTCTCTCCCTCTCGCATAGCAAACATCACTAGCTATAGGTACTCTATAGGAATAGCTCCAAACTATGAGATCAAAGGCATTGCAGGTCCATCAACAGCATCAGCAACAGGTCTCCTTCGCTCCTCCTTCAGCAAATAAGAGATAAGTACTTCTTTGTTTTTCATTTCATTTTTTATTTGAATTCATCTATTAAGCAAACCACTACCTAGACCCAACCTGGCCTTCCCTGAGAGGCTGAAAGGCCTTCTCTAATCCCTGTCTCCCTATCACCCTGTCCTCTCTCTGGTCCCCTATTCAGACCATATTTTCTGCCTTATAGCCCTGCACAGACCTCCAAATAGGCTCTCAGACCTCTAGATAGGCTCTCTAATCTCCAAATAGGGTCTCTGACCTTCAAACAGAATCTTAGACCACTCTACGAATTATAAACCAGACCTGAAACTTGTCCCAGGCCATTACCCTGATCGACCTCGACCATTAACCCTACCGATGTCGGTAGACTAACCGACATTGGTGACCTTAACCTATCGATGCTGGCAAAACCACCGACGTCGATGACTATGGAAAGTAAACTGCTACATAACAGGTATGCATTTTCTTTCATTTCTTTTATTCAGTCTTTATCATTTCTATTTCTGTCAATATTTTGCTTTTATTAGTGGACTGTCATCCTCCAAGAAGTCTCTACAGTTCTAAGACCAAGCTTTCACTTGGAAATCTACTTTCTAGCTATCTAACAACGTCTGTGTTTGAGTCTCTTTCTCCTACAGGTGTCATCCTCCACAACCAAAGAGGAGTTCTCTCAGTCATCTGAATCTGGTGCGCAAGACTACATCTGGGTACGTACAAACCCTTGACCACTTATCTTAGTTTCTCATTTCCTTTTGAATGTGAAAAGTGAAAACTTGTTTGGAAACAATTATCTATAAAGACCATTTTAGCAGTGTCATTTTATCACTATTATTCTTTGTATAAATATCAGTCTTATCCATCCCCTTAGCTTATCTATTTTACCATTTCATTCTATCAACTAGATGTGTTCTAAATGCTATCCCATTTGACCTTGGTTTTTTCCATTTATTACACATTTTCAGCATCAAGGAATTTGATCAGTTTTATTAGTTTCAAGTACTTTAGATAGAGATCATATTTTAGAGTAGTATGACAAAAGTTTTGGAAGTTGCATCTTTTATTTTTTATTCCTTTATTATCACCAATATTTCTACTAATTATAACCACATTTGGGCAAATTAGTAGCATTGATCTATGACATTGTGTCTTAGTTATAACTACCTATAGGCAAACTAGGAGCAACATTTGTTTATTAAGTCTTGACATAACAACTTGACACTTCTTATGCTATACTATGCCTTTTTACCACCTGTGCCTATTTTGTTTAAATTGATTGTTGCACTAGTTGAATTCTTTCATTGTAGGTCAAAACTATAGTGACTTCAGGGCCTACTCTAGGACTATGTAGGCAATAATCAATACTTGTTGAGGTTAGCTTAGTCACCCCCTTGCCACTCTCTCATCATTTTGTGAGCAACCTAAGTTTGAATGGTCTCACCATTTTGTGAGCAACCTAAGTTTGAATGCTCTCACCATTTTATGAGCAACTTATGTTTAAATGTTCTTGCCATTTTATGAGCTTAAACCATTTAGTGTCTTGTCATTCTTGATCAAGTTGAGATACTTCAAAAAATTCTAAAAACATTTGTAAAATCATTAGAAAAAACCAAAAACATTGACCATTTATTTTCCTTAAGGATTCTAGGAACCCTTACTAAGTTGTAAGCAAACCACTTGTCACTTAGTTTCCCCATCCTTTTTAGCCTTTTCTCTTATACATTTTCCATTTTGGAAGACCATTCCTTTTCTTATTTCACATCCATAATGTTTGTTTTTATCATTTATCACTTTCTTCCCATTATTTAGGAGAAAGAAATTTGGCTTGGAGTTTTTTTATTGGATATTACATCCATGGAAATATGTAGGTAGTGTCCACTTGATTAGTGAATATAGAGATAGATCAACCACCCCCTTCTTTTTCTTCTATTCCCCCATTTTTTCACTTGTTAAGTTGTCACCTATTTTCTATGAGAAATGTTTGTATGGTTTCTATTGTGTTGTTTATTTGTTTGTCTCTACTTATTTGGTTTGTTTGTCTTCTTGTTTGTTTAACTTTAGCACTATTGACTTGATTCAGTTTATGTGTGTTCATTGGGTGATTCCTTGCCCATACTTATACTTGAATGCATCTATATTCATATTTTTACATTATCATCATAATTTCTATCATTGGTACATTATTTTCTATTGAGTATTGGATTATGAGAGTCAGTCCTCATGCATATTTCAGTATAGTCCTCATGATGTTATATGATGATGCCTATTGACATATGCTACAAAAAACCTTAGTTTTAAAAATTCTATTTATCAATCGTGGCATCAACATCTCTTGGGCACCAACATCCTAATTTAATCCAATCATATCCCAAATAAAGTAATTAACCATGAAATAATTTCAATTTTTATTAGTTTGGATGAGCATCTCCCTACTAGTAGGTTGTTCCAATTCATCATTACCCTGTGTTAAGTTATCATCATCCTCGACCAAATTTGTCATGTTTTCCATAATTAGGGTCTAATGATTATAACTGCTTATGGGTAAATCATTAAACATCATCCCACTTGCATTTCTTAATGATTATAACTACCTTTAGGCAAATCATTGTGTTGTCACCACTTTACATTTTCCACCCATACAAGGGTACATTATTATCTTGTTTGTCTATCCTAACTAGGGTAACTCTATCTTCTCAATGATTATAATTACCTTTAGGCAAATCATTGTGTTATCATACCACATTACCACTATCAGGGTATAATGCTTATAACCACCTTTGGGTAAACCATTGTACACCATCATAATTACATTCTCAATGATTTTTACTACTTTTTAAAAATTATTATGTTTTCACCCCATCATCTTTCTTTTCTTTGGTCCCCTCATTTTGCTTAGTATTGAGGGACCATTTGTTGACCTACTTATGCCAACTATTCCCTTGAGGGCGAAAACCATCATACAGTTAGTTTATCATCATTAAATTTTTAGGCATATAAGACCTTTTAATTATTTGAGAAGATGTTACTATGCTTATAGCATGCAATGCCTTCTTAAACAATGGAAAACTATAGACAACTAAATTGGCCATCGAGAACCTCCAATCAAGCTTTTAACCAATGTCTACCAAAGTGCACAATTTGGCCTAAAAACACTCAAACATATTAAATGAGTTAAAATTTACATTCAAGTGATAATTTTGGCTAGGGTATCACTAAATATGGTAATGTGATTTATGGGCTAGCTAACTTTTATTAGATCATTTTGAGTCAAAATACCAATTTTGCACTTGGGTGCTCTGGATTGCTCTTTTCTATCAAATTTCTTTTACAACATGTGTGTCTTTGTTATTTGATGTTGGAACATCATAAATGGAATAACGGATCCAATGCATCTAACATTGACTTCCAATTCCAATTTTGTCAAATTTTGGATCAATAATAAGGCATTCTAATCAATTTGAGTAATGTGTGCACAAAGTGCTTAATCATGCTTAAGAGCCAATTAATCCAAATCAAGGCCTAATTAATAATCTATGGAAACTTGTTGAAAAATTGTTTTTATAATGAATATTTAATATCTACATCATTAGGTGACCTTATTTCTTAGGAAGACATCCCTAGGCCATAAATGCCACAAATATTAGGATTATGGGTCTCTCATGCCTCTTTATTACCTCCCATGCCTCATTAATGTCCCTTCTTCCAAATTTGTAATGAGGATAATTATGTATTTTAATTACATAATTTAATTAATCCATGACCACACATCTTAATCTTGAGATGGATGATCGTGGTTGATTCTGGTCATTCTTAAAAATCTATAAATAGAGAGGCCATGAACATCATTTTAAGCTTAATTTGTGCAAAGTTACCATGTCAAGTTGATTCCAAGAGATCTCACATGCCAAAGGTATGATTACAAGCTATTGATCCAAGCCAAGCCAAAGTCACAAGGTGCCAAGGAGAAGAGGAGATAGCTAAGCCTCCTTTGATGAAGACTTCATGAGCACAAGCCAAGCAATCCACTACAACAATCATTTGGAGCATCCAAGGAAGGTGAAGGATTTTTGTTTTTCTTTTCTTTTTAGTTGTGTTTTTAATTTTTTTTTGTTATTAATCTCACCCTAGTAAATAATACTAGATATTTATTCTAATTAGTGTGTTTTTATCAATTTATTTGCATCTTTGGACTAACACAATACTAATGACCTCTCTTGAGTCAAATTCCTAGTTCACAAGATCAATATCAAGCATGTAATCATATGACTAAGTAAAATATTCATAGTTTTATCAAATAAGAGGCTATATTTATCATGTTATTGATCCAAAACACAAAATTTTTGGTTGATATATATTTTAAGAACATATAAATAACATAGTAACAATGAATTCTCTAAGAAGAGATGTTTTATTACTCAAGATCACAATACAACTATATGCTTATCTCTAGGAAGAGATGCATAATTTTAATTTTTGGTTACATATTCATTTATACACATTTTTAAATCATGGGGAGGATGTGGAAGGTCACCAATATTGAGGGAGATTAAGTGGTTCGACATCAATGATTTAGAACAATATAGAATTCAATGAATTATTATTTTTAGACTGCACTACTAAAATTGAAATTTGGGGCACTTCCATTGAGTTTTTAAGGGCCAAAATACATTAATAAAATCTCATGCCATTTCACCACATTATACTTATTATTATCTTTCTAATGGTTCAAACAGTGAGTCAATTGGAGCTACGGTGCAAAATTTACGGCTCCCAAAAGTTCCATCATCAATTGAGGTGGACCCGTCACCCAAATTGTTACCCAGATCGGTTATTTAGGATGAATTTATTTAGAGTTAATAATATGTCAAGTAGTAACCATGGTACCATAATTAATTTTAATAATTTCTTCAATAAGCCTAGCATTTCCATCTTGTAAATGATATGGATTTAGAGGAAACATGGAAACATGATGTGTTTTGGGAGCAATACTAGCAACATAATTATTGAAACAAAGAACATTTTTTTATAAAAATGGCCAAGCTTGTCATGTTGGCATGGAAGTTGAGGATCACTAGCATCGAGTATTTCTAGTATAAATTCATCACTAGGAAGCATGGATAGTTTCCATAGTATTTGACATATACTTCAAGATCCAAAATTTGATTACCTTTTCTATCAAAATAAGAATGTATTTGTTAGATGGTAGTAGACTTAGCATCTAAGATAATGCTAGGAGGTTATTAGATAAGTAAAGATTATTATTTGACTATATAAATATAATTGATACAATCATTTGTAATAATAAGAGGCAAAATTTCCTTAGGTTATCTGAAAATAATAAGAAATAGATCAACGATATAAAATTGGTCAATATAAGCTACTAAAAATGATAAGTCAAAAATGCTCATATTAGTCAGGGAATGGTTGTGGTTGATACACTTAGAGTCTTATGATTGAAATATGTTAGGTTGGTTGACATAATAAAAAATATGAGAAATAGTGTGAGAACTATCGATCTTGTCAAAAATGTTTATATCTAAAAAAGTGGGTTAAGTTGTATTTAGTTGATCAAAACAATCAGATGTTTTAGGTTTAAATATTTCTTAGACAATTCATGAAGTATCTCTTAAGGTTTGAATTTTATGGGGTACATAACCTTTAAATTTTGATTCAATATCATATGATATATGAATGACATAAACATCATAGTTGAATTCATGTATTTTAGCTAAGATTTTTTGATAATGCATGACATTAAAATTTCATGATTGGGATTGGACCATAATATAGGCATTGTCATAAGAGGGAAAGAAAATGTGTTCAATATTTCTAATATGGGTATCAGTAGTAGACACACCTATATTACTAAAATTATGAGGAGACATGGCTAAATAATATTTAATGATTTTGGATATGCCATATTCATAAAAAGTGGAGTCATCTTCTTTATAAGAGGATTCATATGCATTATATGGGGGAGGTTTATCAATAATATCATCAATTAAGAGAATGTTGAGATCTCATGGAAGTAAATAAGGAGGGAGCCATTATGATTTATAGGGGTAATCAAGTGGTATTGTAAATATTTTGCAACTCCTTGGGTTCATCATCATCAAAATCTATAAGAGTGACATGGAAATCAAAATACAAGTTGATGAATTCAAATAGAAGAGGACTCTTAATATGAGAAATCATAGGACTGTGGTATTGAGATTTAAGATTTAGATGTTAGATGGTCCAAGGGTTTGGATCTGCTTCATGCTTATAACATTTTCCATTATGGATAAATTTGATACATTCGCTACCCAAAGATTCAATAGATCTCATAAAATAAGTTCATGGATGACCTAAATTCATGTTATAAGATAAATTAAAATAAAGGACCATAAGTTTGGTTTGAATTGTTTTGGGTCCAATTGTGAGGGGAAACCAAATAAAACAAAGTGGTTTTTGGTTGGTTTTATTGAATCCATGACAAGGAAGGAAATTGTGTTTAAGGTTTTCTTTATAATATCCAATTTATTGGATTATCCAAAGAGAGGTAAAATTAATGCCTAATCCTTCAACTACCAAGACTTTTCTAATCAAGGTATTATTGATTCCAATTTTAATAAAGAGTGGTGGATCAGAAAATTGAAAAAAGAATTTTATCATTAGTCATATCATCTTAAGGGAATCCTTTGGGTTATATTTCGGATATTTGATGAAAAAAGGGGGTACTTAAAGTGACGCTTTTTTCTAAAAATAATAATTTTTGAACTTGGAGAGAATTTTAGAGACACTTTGAAGATGAATTTGACAAGGACATAACAATACAAAATTTGAAATTTTGATGTAATTTATATATTTTTTAAATACCCAAATTATAAAAGTGTGTGAAATGGATGCATTTATGAAAATGGCTTGACACTGTTTTATGAAAAGATAAGGAGACGGCATGTGTATGAACACACTTTTTTTGAGTAAATGAATGAATTGTTGTATGAAATTTCATATATGGATAAACGAAATGTCAAATATTGTTGAGCATATTTTTATTAATATATATATATATATATATTAAAGAATTTTACAAATTAAGATAGTTGGAAAATTGGAATTTCAAGTGTACAAACACAACTTTTTGACCTTAAACTTCATGAAAATTATTATTTTTAAATCATAGCTAACATTGTGTAAATTTTTGAGATATTAGAATTATAAACTTTCAATTAACGGTCAAAAAGTTATAAAGGTATTTGTAACGATATGTGTATAGTCTATAATGAGATATATTTTGTAAAAATTAATTATTAATTAAAAATAATAGTTTAACATTAAAAAAAATTATATATTAAAAAACTATGCTTTCCCATCTACAAACCCATATATTTTTTTAAAAAAATAATAAAATATACCTTATCAAATGTGTCGACAAAGACTCCTAAATTTCCTAAAAATTATATGGGTTGCTCCATGGATTGTTTTAATCTAGGTTTAGAACTCACTAATCCTATACTAAAATTAAATTTATAGGGAAATCATAAAATCCAAATATTGAAATGTTAAAATTGTGTATGCCCTTTGAAAGACATGTTACACTATTTATCCTACAAAACATATTTATCAAAGAGCATGCACCCTTTGGAAAGGGTAGATGCCCTTTGAAAGATATTTTTTATAATTAAATTTAAATATTTAAATAATTAAAATTAAATGGCGTACGCCTTATGCATTATAAATGGCATATGGCCTTTGGTAAGATTATTTTTATGGTTGTTTGCTTGTGTTAGTGTGAGTATATATTTAGTAAAATAAATTTAGTAATAAGTAAAAGGTTACATATTTATATTACATTTTATATTTTTATACTTTGAATTTATTTTAATAAATATAACACATTAGGGTCATTTTACATCTTCTAACTTGATTCTAGAGCTATCAAAGTTACCAATTAGAAGTTAGTTTTTTTAAAATTCATTTTGGCCAACACATAGTTTTTAGAATTTTAGGATTGGAAGATATATTGATAAACAAATTTTCAAATCAGGTTACATATGTAATATGTCTATAACATTGAGTATGCCCCCTATTTTACCTAATTGAGTATGCCCTACTTGATTGAATATCCAAGCTATATCTCGATCCTAAGTATGCCCTATTTAAATACTTAATCCATATCTTGATATTTACTATGCCATACCCACTTTATCTTACTTGAGTATTCCCTAACTACCTATCCTTCTTTCCCTACCAACTTGAGTATTCCCTACTTTCTTGAGTTATTTACTTGAATATGCCCTACCTAATTGAGTATTCCCCACCCAATTGAATACTTGAGCCATATCTTAATATTGAATACTTGTATATAATCCTATCCATATCTATCTTACGTAAGCCATTATTGAAAGGATATGGGAAATTATCATGCTTGACAATCAATAGAGGCGACATTATCAAGGGATGCTTGAAAAACAAGATATGAGGCATTATCACTATATATAGACAGAGAGGGGGCATTGACCAAGCCATATCTTGAAAGGATGGGGGAAATATAACTTATATAGATAAAAGAGTGACTAGGGATGATCGATCAAAATAATTGAAGGTGGATTCCTAAATAATTTGTGGGTTTTTCAATCTATGGGTCTATCAATATACATAAATTATTGCCTTGTATCATACTTGTAGTCATGATATGATCACACATACGTGATATTTATTGCATACATATTACTATATATATTTATGTATTCAATCATACATGATATTTACATATATTCATGAGATGATAACTTATATAGACATGAATGTAGATAATAATCCTAGTACACTCCATTTGTAATAGAATAAATTGAAACACCATTCAAAATTCATCTTAAAAATATACCATTCACTACAAAACAAATTTCAAATAGATGGGTTAATCCTCACATGCTTCAATTATAATCTTACACATTACTCCAAATTCTCATAGAATAAAGTCATCTTCTATCATTCCAAATTCACATAATAGACTAACAATATGACAATCACTACCACTAAAATTTGGGGTGGAGGGGAGACATTTTGAACCCTATTTTATTAGTCTGATATCAAAATCACTCATGTCACTATCTCCCTCTCCCCAAACCATATGGATAGAGGGGTTCAAGTACATAAATCATCATTCATCATCATCATTAATCATTGTAATCACTCCATTATCCTTTATCATCATTAATCCCTCTGTCATTGAACTTCATCATCCCTCATTGTCCCTAATGACACTTTCATTGGTCCTTATCATCACTAATCATCCCTAGTCACTCCCTCATCAACCCTCATTGTCCTTTATCATCCATAATTATCCTTCATCATCCCTCATCATACCTAATCACTCCCTCATATACCCTCATCATACGTAGTCACTCCCACATCATCTACCATCATCCCTAATAATTCCCTTAATGGCCCTCATTATCCTTAATCACACCCTCATCGACCCTCATCATCCATAATCATCCTTAATCACTCCCTCAACATCCATAATTTACCCTCATCATCCATAATCACCCCCTTATCATCTCTCATTACCCTTAATCATCCTTAGTCACTCTCTCATCTATCGTCGTCATCCCTCATCATCCTTAATCACTCCCTCATCAACCCTAATCATCCCTTATCATCCCTAGTCATTTTTATATGAAATAAAAAATGCATCGTGTCTATAAATCAATCCTAGTTCAAAGAAGATAGAGCATACCTACACTTATTATTGGGAATACATTTATTAAGCAAGAGCATGACCCATATGTGGATATATTAGACCTTATTAGGGGATCTTATCATATTACACTATGATAGGAAGGGTTCCAATCCTACAGTCTAACACAATCATGTAATAACCATAAGGGAGTCCTAAGTTTGATACTTCATTTATTATAATAAAAAGAAAGTAAATGTAATCTAGTGTTCACCAAAGCTTGTGGCACAAAGTGGGGGGTTAGAAACAAAACTAAACCAAACATATATAGAAGGCATATACTCACATTAATGTATATGAAATTCTAATACATGGAAGAAAAGCACAAATACATTATTTATTTAATTTTACAAAGAATAAATAAATTTAGGAATACTTACCTTGAAGACGAACCCATCGAGCCTCAATCTCTCCCTTGGCCAAGGTGATTTGCAAGAGATTGTTGTGGTATATAAGGATTAAAAAAACAAATCAGATCTAGGCTACACAACATATCAATGCATCCAAAAGAATTATCCACAAGATAAGATCTATATCTCTAAATAAAGTATGGAACCCTAATCTTTATTCCTCAAGTAGATTGGTTAATAAGCAGATGTTCATAAGAACTTATTTTTCTTAGCTTCTCTATCTTTAAATGGTTGGAAATGAACTTGTATACATAGGTAGATATTACCCTAAATCCTTTCAAATGTGTCAAATATATGAGGTCAATCCAATTGACCTTGTATGTTTTTTAGGAAATAATTCACTAGGTCCCGAGCTAAGTCAGCTAAGGGCTAATAAGCTCCTAAGTGAAAAATACCCCTCAATAGTATAGGGTTGACCTAGTCAATCTAGTACAACTAACTAATCAAGAGGAGATAAGGTAAGGAAAAGGAGGATAAATATGTGACAAATTATTGGAATGGGTATAATAGATAAGAATAAGCTTAGTGTAAATGGTTTCATGAGACAATTATGTAAATGAAAAGTGTAAAAATGGACAACAATCTTATGAAGCACCAATGATTTTCCCACCACTTTTCTAGTGCATGCCTTAAGGCATGCAATCATATAGATTGAGACTCAATGGGTTACTATAAGATACAAAGTGTCAGTAAGAGATAAAATTTTGAAAATATTTTGTATATATATTCCCCACTTGAAGCTCATCATGTGTCATGTGAGTGCAACACAGGGTGGTGCTTCAAGAAATAGAACATGATAACACATAACATTGATGCTAAGTAAATGTAGTAAGCATAAAATAAGATAAATGAAAGGACAAAATTGAAAAACACATATGTTTACTTGCCTTAGTATTGTAGATAAATAAGTAGTTTGTGAGAGAAAATGAAGGCATCCAATGTGAAGAACACTAGGTAAACTTATAGAAGTTAGTGTAAAAAATATCCCAAAATCAATTTTTTTCAAAAATAGGCATATGATAGTGAAAAATATTCTCTACATACATGTTACAGTTTTAAAAATGGATGAGTAAAGACAAATATATAGACTAAACAAGGAATCTGCCTAAAAATAATGGAAAATTTTGAATTTTGACAAGTGTTTTAAATAGGGGAAAAAGAGAAGTCATTTGTTATTTTGATTTGTGAAGGAGAGAAAAAGAGATCTAAGAGATCAAATGAGATAGGATGGTGAGGAGATGATAGGTTAGGCAAGAGAGAGATCTAAGAGTGGCAATAGGTGTAGGATAGGTAGGCAATTATGAATCTTAAGCTAGTTTTTGAGTCTTTTATTGATTTTAGTGTATTTTTTATTATTTTTCAATTTTTAGCATTTCTAGATGTCAAAATGAAATCAAATTAGATTATAGAGGTAGGAAAAAAGAGATAAGAAATGGGTTTGAAGGGTTTAGGGAGAAAACTGCCAGAAGGAACTTTTCTACAAAATACAAGGGGTCAATAGTCAAAAATAATTGGGTCAACCCAATCGATCTAGTATGCTAAAAATGTGCAAAATCCATACTATCAACCCAGTAGGTATGTGTCAAACTTGTCTGTTTTATAGACTAATAATCTAATATAAATTTTCCAACTGATCTAAAAAGTCCAAAATGACAACAAAGTATTAGGGAGGGGAAAATAAGAGGGTTGAGTTAGATTTTTAAGTCAACTTGGTCAAAAATAGGGAAGTTTTGGTTAGACTAGTTTGACCAAAGAACTAGAGTAGTATGAAAATGCATGCAAATGGATGAAAGAAGGATAGAATAGCCCAAAATGATCGAATGAGGTCAAAAAGGACTGAATAGGCTAAAAATAAGTGTAAATGAATAAATTAAAGTTATTTAGGCTTGTTTTTATTAAAATTGTAAAAAAAATGTATTTTGATTATACATGACATGAATGATCTAACACATCTTTTGTTATATCTTGATTGCATAAATGATATAGGTTTTGGAGATTGGTGTATGACTCATGGTTACTAGATTTGTTAGATCATTTATTAAGTGAAGATAGGGATAGAATTGTTTCTATAGGCCTAGGAGGGATATCCAAGATGTGAAAGATTCCCCTAAGCATAGATTTGTTATTCATGTTCCTAGGATGTTAGGAATGATTGAATAAAACCTTTAGGTGGGAGGTAGAGGGAGACATGATAGAGGTGGCTATCACTCTAGAGGAGATACATGCCATCTTAGGGATACTGATAGTAGGGGTACTTATGACTATAAGGATACTAAATAGTGTCGAGGATAGAAGATCCTTAACCATATGGGCTACAGGCTTAGAGACTATATAGGTAGGGTAGAGAGTTAGCATGGGGCTTATGACATAGTGAGTGTTATTTCACAATTTGGATAGAAAGGTACTAAGGTTTATGATAGCCTTGATTATAATGATGCTAGAGGAGAGATTACTATATGATTTAGGGTCAGTCATCTGGGTCTATCTTGCACATGATATATATGAAGTACTAGTCATAGGGTAAAAGTCAATAAGAATAATAATATTACCAATGGTGTGAATATATGAGAGGTTTCCCATGTATCTATCAGTTGGATTACCCCATGTAATTGATGATATGTCACCTCAAGTATGAAGATGGAGAGAGGACCATGTAGTGAGGGTCGTGACCCATGTGTCAATATTGTAGATGGTAAGACATGTAGACATAGCATGGCATCCATATGGGAACATAATGACTTCAAGACCTAGTTAGGACATAGTTTTACCATCTATACCAAAGATAGAGGTGATAGGGCACTAAACCTAATGGAGGGAACTACATCTAGTGGCATGGGTACCAAGATATATAAAATTACCTAATCTATTAGCATTGATATTATTGCCTAATTTGTGGGCTTGGTATGTGAGAGATCCATGGGGGAGGAGAGGACTAGGGCCATAAGTGGTGAGGCCAATACTCATACCATGTTGTGAGTGATCATGGATTGGTTGGGTAAGATAAGGAGTAGAATAGGAGGAGATAGGTGTAGAAGTAGTAGCAACATAGGTACCACTACTAACTCCTCAATGAGATGAGTAATGACCACCAAGGACATGACATCAATGGAGGTAACAAGATTAGAAGGGAAAAATACTATCACCATCTTAGATGACCCAACAAATGAGCTAGGGGAGAGCTAGATGATAGAGAGGCTACTCATGTATAGATTGAGGTGGATGTAAGCTATGATACCAGGATTTGTATTTAGGAGGTGACCTACAGAGTAGGTTCTATGAGGCCACGTAAATGGAGAGACTATGCTCAAAGGTCACATAGATGGTGAGACCATAGTGGCTAATACACAGATAGGTAAGAAAGATGGGTAAATTAATTTTTAAGTTTTGTTTTTTTTAAATAGAGATATATAAATATTTTAAAATATATAAATGATCTAATATCTATTTGGTGTGATTTTATAGGTGTAGCTAAGTATGAGGAAGAGAAATGGGGTTCCCTTATGAGGGGATCACTCCATGACATCTTAGATGATGATTTTATGTCACATGACCTTACTACACTAGAGGATCCTAGTGTACCATCTACCTCATCTAAAGTGAGTTGGTTCATATTAGCTAGAGAGGTAGCAAGGTAAATATGAGCTTAGAGAGAGAGGATCTAGACACAAACAAAGGTGGGTGTGGGAGAGATATAGGAATGACAAACCTTGGTAGAGGAGAGAGCTACACATTTAGCTATATTGATGCAGATGACACAAGCACATATAACAACCCTGATCCATATGACATTAGTGCAAGAGTAGGAAAGAGTGATACACCTGGTGACCTTAGCCTAGTTGGCATAGGTACAAAAACAAGTGTCTCATCTATAGGGATAGGTGTTAGGATATATTGGATGGAATATTTATAGTATACTATTTAGAGGGGTCTGACTAAGGCATCTATAGGCAATGTGGCTAGGCCATGAGTTAGGTAGGATGGGGCCCATCCATAGAGCTAGAACATTGTATATGATTGTATTTGTTGTATGAAAAATCATGATATATATATATATATGGATAATTTTGGTATATTGGCTATTGGTTGTGTATGTTATCATTTTTATGGTTATGGTTGTGGATGTTTTAGATGTATTTTTTCTACCACGTGTTTTTAGCTATTGTGTTGTATATGCTATAGGAAATATATGTATTATGGTTTCTTTTCTATAATTATGTAGACCACATGTATGGTTAAAAAGAAACAAGTAAAAAGGATTTGGTAAAATATAATCAATCAAAAATGTACTACACACTATTTCAAGTTGGAAAATATGTAATAATAAGTATAAAGAACAAAACAATGGTAAAAGGGAATTTTTTTAAAACCAGGTGAAAGATTTTTTCACCAAATTACAAGTAAAATCATACTTAATTTCATTGGGAAGTATGAAAATAATGTAATAAAATGGAAGGTATGTAAAAGAGCAAAATTGGATAAAAATAAATCAATCAAGTCAAACAATCATACTATATCACGTTGGGAAGTATAAAATAAAAACAAATTTGGTAAAAGTTTGGTCTTTAATTTATCACACTAATTCAAGCTGGGAAGTATAAAAATTTAAAGAAAGGGTTGTATTCTTATGTGCACTCAGAAAATAAGAAGATAAAAGTGAAAAAGAAATGAAGTAAGCATAAAACATAATAAATAAAGATGGGAAACATGCCAATGATGTGTAACTTCATATTAAATTGAATCTTATCTCATATTTGACACATGTAATTATGATTGTGACTTGTATTATTGGAAAACTTTGTGAGGAGGGCCAGGTCCTATCCATGGTCTTACACTGCAAATCTACAAAGGGAACACCAATTGGGTGGAATAAATAAGACAATCAAGTAATAAAGGATGTGGGTAATAAGAAGGTGATATAATGATAATTTATGAGGAATGTTGGGTCCTATCCATGGTCTTACAAAGCAACTCATAAATGAAATCCCAAGGGGAGTGATCAGTAAACAAAATAATATTTCTTAAGAGGAAATATGAGGGATATAGGGAATGAAAGGGAATGTAAAAATCATGAATTAGGCATCGGATGAGAAGACCTTAGGAGGAATGAGGCATACTAAGGACATGAGAAGCCACTAAGTGACTAGTGACCGTCAATGTACAAAGCAAACATGTTCGCTATAGACACAAAGCTGTGTAGGCAAATAGGCATGCTACTAAGATCAAATCATGAAGGTAGATTGGTACAAGGAAAATTAAAATGGACCTACCTTACCATGACATGTTCCCCATTCCTCAAAACCCCTTAAAAATTCATCAATCTATTATGAATATTGGATACTTATGTGAGAAAGTAGGTAACACTAATTTTTTTTTTTATTCTCCTCTTCTAATATAGTGGCCTAATGCATCCCAAAGGACCTTGGCTCTATTATGAGGCCAACTATGGAGTTTGAGATTTGAATAGAAGGAGATGTGATTTGAATCACATATTTTAGTGTGATTTGACTTTCAAGAATATTTTTTCCTTTTATATCATTGCCTTTTGTTTAAATTATTTGGATTTTAACGTTTTTAAGGATTTTTTTTAATATTCTTCCTCCATATAGACTTGGAATGACCAAGCATGAGAGATGTAATGATCCACATGAATGAGCTATAGACTAAGGCTGAAGGAAGCTAAGTGACCAAAGACAAAGACTGACTAGAAAAATTAGGATTAATAATGAACCAACATGTTATCTCAAGTCTCAACCATGTAGATGCTTAGTTTGTGAAAAAGGATAGATAAAGAACTAGGAGATCTAAAAGTGGATCAGGAAAAGGAGATAATATTGATATGAATTATTTTCTAATTGCTCACATGGTAATAAGTGTAGACACATAAATTTGGCCACCGATAACCTCCAATCAGGGTTTTGGCCAATTTCCATCTAAAATTCATAATATGGCCTAAAATCACTAAAACATGATAAATGATGTGAAACTAACATATTCAAGTGCTGATTTTGGATAGGGTATCCCTAAATGAGGTAATGAAATTCATGGGCTAGATAAATTTAATCAGTTTATCTTGAGTCAAAATGCTAAATTTGCACCTAGGTGCTCTGTGTTTCTCTTTCCTATCAAATTTTTTGCACAAGACACATGCCTTTGTTATTTGTTGTTGCAACATCCTAAATGGGAATACACATCCAATACATCTAAAATAAACTTCCAATTCCAATCCAGTCAAATTTTAGACCAATAATAAGACATTTGGATCAATTTGAGTAATTTGTGCATAAAGTGCTTAATCATGCTTAAGATCTAATTAATCCAAATCAAGGTCCAATTAATAATTCCATGGAAACTTGTTGAATAATTGTTTTTAGAAATGGATATTAAACATTTACATCATCAAGTTACCTCATTTCTTGGGAAGACATCCCTAGGCCATAAATTCCATAATTATTAGGATTCATACCCTCCTTGCCTCATCAATGCCTTCCATGATGCCCTCCATGCCTCTTAATTGCCCCTTTTTCCAATGTCATGATGAGGATAATTACAAACTTAATTCCAAAAATTGAATTAATCCTCAACCACACATCTCAATCTTGAGATGGATGGTTCAGGTTGATTCTAGACATTCTCAAAAATATATAAACAGAGAGGCCATGAACATCATTTTTAAGCTATTTTGGTGCAAAAGTTATTATGTTCAAATATATTCAAAGGACATGATTATGCAAAGTATAATTCCAAATTGATTTCAAGCCAAGCCAAGCCATAAGCCAAAGGTGCCAAGGAGAGATGGAGGTATCCAAGCTTCCATTGTCAAGGACTTCATGAGCACAAACTGAGCAAGCTACCACTACAAAGGTAGTTGGAGTATCCAAGGAAGGTGAAGGAATTCTTATGTTTTTATTCCTTACTTTTTAGTTACTTTTGTCATTTAATTTTGTTAACTAAGCTCCCCCTAGTGTCTAGGCCTAGAGATGTTATGTTATTAGTGTGTTTATTTCATTTTATTTTCATTTTATAACTAACACCATACTAACTATCCTCTCTTGAGTCAAATTCCTAGATCACATAATGACATGCCCAGTGGGACTAGATGCATCTCACACTTGGAGATCATTTTGAAACTCTAAATAATTTATTTGGGCCCTTAAAACTCTTGCAAATTTATTTTATAACTTTATTTTACTATTTTTTCTTACCATGGTTTTACACAGTAACCAACATCGACAAGTAAGACCGACATCAGTTATATATAGTAATCAATGTCAGTTAGTAAAATCAACATCAGTTAGATATAAATTAGCCATAGTAACTAATTTTAATTTTAATAACTACATCGATCACTATGTTTTCCAAAAACATAGACCTAAGACCTACTTTTTCAAAGTTCATTATTTTAAGCTAAAGGATATGCTAACATTTTTGCTACAGGACCAAACTTGACAGTTGCTCAAAACATGTTTAAATCACCTTTGCATGCTTAAAAATTAATTCATAATCTTGTTTTGGGTAGTGAATAAATAATTTTAGATGTTTTTGGTGAATGTTTTCAAAGTTTGAAACTAAGACCAAGGGGTCAAATGAACACCACCAAATCTTTCATTTTGGGTTTAAAATTGAACGCATTTATCAATTCTTGTTTGCAATAGTTGTTTAATCAAATTTTATTTGGAAAAAAGAGGAATGTTGCACGTATGCTCTTCCATTTTCCCCCTATAGGGAACCTTTGGAATCAAAAGTGCCATTCCTATTGCAAATAGCCTAGTCCAAGGCTTAGAAAGAAAGTCATCTAAATCACTCCTAAAAAACTTGTCAAAGTTTGGGTGACCTTGAAAATGACCCTAAAGTCTTTCTACTTCATAATTTATTTAATTTTATGCATATTGGCTTGTGAGGGGGACTTCATCACCTCCCACAAGTTCTTTAGGGAAGCTTTAACCTTGGGTTTCACCTCCCAGAATTTAATTCATTTGACTCATTTAGAGTTGCACATGAGACATAGTGGAACTTTGGATATCGCACTAAACTGAGAAAACAATAGGATGTAGTGGTTGAAAAAAAGACTAGACCTTTTTACAACAAGCCAAGTGATACGGACCCAAAATCCATGATTTTATTTTTCATTATTTGGCATGAAAGTCATTATGCAATTGATTCCCCTAGATCATTTTACAACTTGTTAGATTTTAGACAAATCCCCACTTGCCATGAAAATATTATTAGTTTAAGGTACGTATCAAGGTCCATGTCATAGTACTATCATTTAAGAGAAGGGGGTGTAAAAATCCTATTATATAATGTGCATTTAATTTTGGATGAACACTTAAAATCCTCTCAAATGGTGTATATTGATGGATTCCAACAATACCAATCAACCTTGTCAGTTTAGGATCTAAGGGTGATTAATTATTTAGTATTGTACTATATTAAAGTCTTGTTTGAAGTCAAAACTTGGTGTAAACAAATAATCCAAAACCAAAGACATAATCCAAATTTTCTTTTGAAAAAAGAGGAGTTATGCTGCCTACGTGAGATCATCAATTTGCCTTGTTCAAAGTTCATCAAAAGCTTGAGAGTCATATCATCTATTTTGGCATAGTTATGTTTCCCAATTGAGCCTAGACCTTTATCAAATTTATTTAAGTCCTTCATGTATAATCTAAATTTGGAATTACACCTTTACAAGTTCATAGGATTGATGTGTTAAATGGGTTCATCATTTTCACTAAACTTGAGAGAACTTAGGTTTAATTTCAAATTTGGGTTGAAGGTTATTTAAGACTCATAATCATCATCATTTATGCTAAATAATTGCACTTTAAGTCTATACACCACAACATGTTCAGTCAAGAAAGGTAGTGTTATGCTATCAAAATTGTGGAAAATTATCTTTTCCTTAGAGAGTTTTTGAAACAAAATTTGTTATAACACCTTTTGAGTAGTATGGCTTTGATATGCTACCCAAAAAATTTCAAATATTATTTCATAGACCTTCTTACATAGAATTTCAAATCTGTTCCTATGTTTTTAGGCCAATCCAAGTGTACTTTTATAATCCTTTGTCTAAAACATAGTTATACCACTCACCTTTGTCTAGCTTATTTGTCAAAAGAACTAGGTTTCATACCATTATTTATGACAAAATAATTTTTTTCTAAAGTACCTTTTGTTTCATACCTTATACCTAGTTGATCAAGCTCATGTCCAAGAATCAAATTCCTAGTGTTTGTTAGAAGTGTTTCAAATTTGTTAGATTAAAACTTTCATATATTTTCAAAATCTATCTTTTGATGACATTTGGCCAAGAGTCATAGAACATGCCTTTTTTGAGCCTACTTTTGATGCCACATTTGGACAAAAGACTTAGCAACTTTTAAATTCATAGATTAGACTAATTTGAAACACTTCGACCTTAGAGTTTGGCATTTTGATTTTTGATCCATTTACTTACTTATCTTTGTGTGAAAAGTAAAATTTGAGATACTTTGTGCTAGCTTATTTCCTAACAAATCTTTGCATAAACCTTTTTTATCCTTTTGACAAATCTAGACCAAGTTGAAGGCATCATTTGTTTTATATTTTGTCCTTTTTAGAGTTTGTATAACTCTTTGACCTTTTATCTCAAACAATTGACTATGGATCCCAACATGTATTCATACACTCATAGTGAATTTATGTTTAATCCAAGGATTAGTAATGAAGAAAAAAAATAAATGGTGCAAGAACCCTATATAGATAATATTTCTTATGAGATAGATTCCTATTTCTCTTATAATACTCAATCAGGGGCACAAAGCCAAGATCTATTAGCTAATTACCTAGTTAACACACCACCTTATTTAGAATAGGAACAAGAACAAACCATGCAATACCTAGCTACAATACCCATAATAGATGAGACAATTCTTCAACAATCATATTCTACCAATATAGATTTCAGTATGATCCATTTTTGTTTGAACAACATTTGTTAGAGAAAAAAGATGAGATTTTGGTTAGAGCCATAGAGGTAGGGGACAAGTTTTTTATAGACTTCCCCCATGAAAATTTACCAAGTCTAGTAAGAGTGCCCCATAATATAATTTGAGATCAACAATCTTCTTCTAGTAATCTTATGGCTCTAGTCCAAATAACATATCAAAACCCTAATATATCCAATCAAGGCAAAAACATAATAGAAGATCACTTTAACCAAATACAAATAGCATATCAATCCTACCTAAATTTATCACATGATTTTAATTAGATGAACATGGTGAGTAAGCCTCTTATCAACCTAGTTCCTTCAACAAGAGTGTTGATAGAGTTAACTAGATAAGACAATATGAGATCTGACCCATTTATACAAATTACTTCAATAGATATCTTGATGCATATTCCAGTTATTGAAGAAGTGTCTTCAGATTCTACATAGAATAATGAGCCAAACATAGTAGACAATGTGAAAACAACATCTAATTCTGACCAAAGTGGTACTCAACTAGCTTGTTTCCTCAAGTGTTCAACCTAAGGGATTAAGTAATTAAATAACAGCCAATGTCACATATAAATGATATAATGTGATGACTCCTCCTCCCCCTCAACAAATAGTGATTAGTATTCCAAAATAGCAAACATAATCTAGTGTATCAACCCAACAGAGGACAAATACATTACCACCTCAATCAGGGGTAACTAATATTCCACCTCACCAAGTAATGATGAACATACCTTTTTAGTTACAAACTAATATGCCAATTCAAAACTAAGTAATGATTAGTCAACAATGTGTAAATATTGGTTAGTGACAGATGTCAATTCTATAACCTTTTTTCACTTCTCTATAGGGATTCATGCAATAAGGAGGTCCCCATGTTTTTTAAGTACCTACTAGATAATCATTGGTTTAAAATGTGTGACAAATTCAGAGACAGGGTCTTGGTCCACAAGTTCCCACTCAACATCAAGGTTCAATTAGTTAGTATCATGTCCCTTTTCAACCACAATAGGCATAGTGTAGTTATATCCTTCCATCCCAACCACAAAATCACCTAAATTAAACCTTTATTGCCAACACAAACTAGAATATCATATAGCCAAATGTGCAATTTCAAGTACATCCCAATCCACGTATGCATATTCTTGGTCCATTCCCCAACCAAACCAATATACCCCAACGAGTATCTCCAT
The DNA here is from genome assembly GCA_037957365.1 of Torreya grandis. NCBI lineage: Eukaryota > Viridiplantae > Streptophyta > Pinopsida > Cupressales > Taxaceae > Torreya > Torreya grandis. Next base: position 2,753,286 of record JARHVA010001169.1, on the reverse strand, counting down.
CATACCCTAGTCAAAGTGTCCCACTTGTGACCTCCTAACCATCTACCCAAACTAATTTTCTCCCTTAAACCAATATCCCTTCCAGTTTCTTATCCTAAGAATTGTAACAGATGAAGGATGAAATTGTTGCTATTTAGGTGGGGAAGTAGACTAAAAAGTTTAAATTGGATTACGTGTGTTCTTATCCATTTAACATGGAGTATTTATAGATACCATTTTCTCTAGGATGTGAACCACCCAAATTTGATAAATTCAAAGGGAAAGGTGACCCTAAGGCCCATTTGAATGAAATATTTGTTGCATGTCAACCAGTGGCATATAAAAACATATACCTTTTATTGTTTTTGCTAAGGAGCTTGGCTGGACAAGCCTTGGAGTGGTTTTTAAATTTGTCCAAGAATTTAGTAATGGACTTTGATGATCTTTCTAATAAATTTGTGTAACACTTTTCTTATAATCTCGAGCATGATATTTCATTAGTGGACCTAACACAAGAAAATCAAAAAGTTGGGGAGAGTTTTGAAAATTATTCACAATGATGGAGATCCCTTGCAATCCATTTCACCCATAGTTTACAAGATAAACAATTAGTCATTGTGTTTACTAAAAATTTGCATAATGAGATAGCTTACCATCTATAACTATAATGTGTACATACATTTAAAGAGATCATTGATAAACATATGTTGATCAAGTAGGTGCTCATCAATAAAGGATTCATCAAGCTTAATTCAATCAATTAGTGAAATGCCCAACAACAACATCCTATTCAAGTGCAAGTAATGCAACTGACATAGTCCAATAACCAAGAAAGACTGAAGTAATTTGACCATAATAAGAATGTTGCATAAAATGGAGTAATCAAATCTCATCATATCCAAACTATGCAAACATTATCTGTACCAATATTTCAAAAACCTCTCCCATCAATGTCATAAGCACAACAAAAAAGACCTACACAAAAAATATAATAACCTATACCATTGCAAACCCTTCCTCCTAAGAGAACCATGCCTACACATCGTGTCTTTAGTGACCTAAGAGAGCCTATTGAATCTATATTTTTAAAGTTTATTACCACTAATCTGATTAGTTGTTCTATACCAAAGCATTATCTACAAGGCATTCTTTATCCTGATTGGTACCATGAAAATCAATTTTGTGACTATCATCGGCTCAATGGACATAATCTATGAAAGTGTGTCCAAATCAAGCATTTAATTGAAAAAATGTTGGAGAATAGAGAGATAACATTGGATAATGGTTCTTCCACTTCTAATCAAACTCTGGGGATTTACCAAAACCCTTTTCCTTGACATAACAATTACTAACAACAAAATAATTAGTAATAACAAAAACAATTGTAGCAAAAAATCAATAATATCGAAATCAAAGGTTGAACCAGTAGAATCAATAAAATCAATAGCAAAGCCCATAATGATAGAATAATGGACAAAACCAAGGTCAAAATGGTAACAACCAACAAACCTACCATGCAATTTCACATGACTACAATAGGGTTATAGGTCATATTGTAGGGGGTAGAGTGAATACCATCTCCATTAATCCTATACCAAGCACTAATCAGCCTAGACCATTGCTAAATAATAATATCCAGCCAAATTACATGGGTAATCCTTATTTGACCTAAGAGTGCATAAAAGTAAACCATCAAAATAAGACTTCCCCTTTTGAATCTTATAGTGACAACTCATTCTTGCCACGTGACCACATGCAAGTGCACTGATAATTAAGACTTATCCTATCTAGTCCCACACCATTTCCAAGATTAGTTATAAATAATGGTCCAATGTTTAATCCTAATTATACAATCATAACTTGGAGTTTCAAGATTACTATCATAGGCCCACAACCATCTACCACATTTCCTATCATCCAATCAACCGTTCAACCTTAGAATAAACCATTCACTATTGACTAAGATAAGAAGTTTGATATTGTGAAATAATTATAGAAGACACCAGCACAAATTTCTATTTTAGATTTTCTATGAATGTCAATAATCCACAAGAACATCTTGAATGAGTTTTTGACCCAATCCACTATTGCTAGTGACATATACCCTAATAAATTTCAAGATTTGGTTGGACACCTAGCTCCAACCCAATAAGTCACATTAAACCAAAGTGATATGTCTTCCCTTGGCCAGCTCCATAATAATCCATTATACATAGAATTTTATATAAGACAACATAAATTGAAATGTGTCCTTATAGACAATGGATCTGGCCTCAATATAGTGTCTCTAAAGCTCATCAAGCTTCTTGGGTATACAATGATAGATCTCCAACCAAAAACAATAACTATTAAAGCCTATGATAATCAAAAAACAAAGTCACAAGGCACCATTAGTCTATACCAAAGCATTATCTACAAGGCATTCTTTATCCTGATTGGTACCATGAAAATGAATTTTATGACTATCATCGGCTCAATGGACATAATCTATGAAGGTGTGTCCAAATCAAGCATTTAATTGAAAATATGTTGGAGAATAGAGAGATAACATTGGATAATGGTGCTTCCACTTCTAATCAAACTCTGGGGATTTACCAAAACCCTTTTCCTTGACATAACAATTAGTAACAACAAAATAATTAGTAATAACAAAAATAATTGTAGCAAAAAAATCAATAGTATCAAAATCAAGTTGAACCAGTAGAATCAACAAAATCAATAGCAAAGCCCACAATGACAGAATAATGGACAAAACCAAGGTCAAAATGGTAACAACCAACAAACCTACCATGCAATTTCACATGACCACAATAGGGTTATAGGTCATATTGTAGGGGGTAGAGTTAATACCATCTCCATTAATCCTAGACCAAGCACTAATCAGCCTAGACCATTGCTAAATAATAATATTCAACCAAATTACATGGGTAATCCTTATTTGACCTAGGAGTGCATAAAATTAAACCATAAAACTAAGACTTCCCCTTTTGAATATTATAGTGACAATTCATTCTTGCCACGTGACCACATGCAAGTTCACTGATAATTGAGACTTATCCTATCTAATCCCACACCATTTCCAAGATTAGTTATAAATAATGGTCCAATGTTTAATCCTAATTATGCAATCATAACTTGGAGTTTCAAGATTACTATCCTAGGCCCACAACCATCTGCCACTTTTCCTATCATCCAATCAACCGTTCAACCTTAGAATAAACCATTCACTATTGACTAAGATAAGAAGTTTGATATTGTGATATCATTATAGAAGACACCAGCACAAATTTTCTATTTTAGATTTTCTATGAATGTCAATAATCCATAAGAACATCTTGAGTGATTTTTTGACCCAATCCACTATTGCTAGTGACATATACCCTAATAAATTTCAAGCTTTGGTTGGACACCTAGCTCCAACCCAACAAGTCACATTCAACCAAAGTGATATGTCTTCCCTTGGCCAGATCCATAATAATCCATTATACATAGAAGTTTATATAAGACAACATAAATTGAAATGTGTCCTTATAGACAATGGATTTGGCCTCAATATAGTGTCTCTAAAGCTCATCAAGATTCTTGGGTATACAATGATAGATCTCCAACCAAAAACAATAACTATTAAAGCCTATGATAATCAAGAAACAAAGTCACAAGGCACCATTAGTCTATATATTATACATAGAAGTTTATATAAGACAACATAAATTGAAATGTGTCCTTATAGACAATGGATCTAGCCTCAATATAGTGTCTCTAAAGCTCATCAAGTTTCTTGGGTATACAATGATAGATCTCCAACTATAAATAATAACTTTTAAAGCCTATGATAATCAAGAAACAAAGTCATAAGGCACCATTAGTTTGCCATTTATCATTGTGCCTTTGACCCATGATACACTTTGCGACATGCTTGATTTCGAGTTATTATACAACATATTTCTAGGTAGGCCTTGGTTACTTGAGATTCATGTAGTTCCATCAACACTGCACCAATGTATCAAGTTTTCCCACTCAGGGATGGAAGTGACTATTCTAGGAGATTTACACCCATATGAACACTGTAAGCATCTTGAGGCTGAATTCCAAAGCTATAATTATTAGTATGATATGAATCTAAGTTCTGAGAAGGATAAATTAAAGGATATACTTATTGATCCTTCATCAAATATTTGCATAGATCCTAATACCTTGGATTTTATTTCCCACATATTGCCTCTTGAAGCTTCTAATCATTTCACCATTTTAGATAATGGACCCAGAGAGTATGTGACCCATGATACATTTAATATTTCTAATCTTTCTTAGAATCCAAAAACCTTCAGGTGACCTAAATTCACCCCACATATGCATTAGAAATAAAAGAATAAAAATAAGGGACCTCTCACATTTGTATTAGCATTTGGACTAGAACCTGACCCTCTTGAAAGAGACAAATCATGGTTATATAATGACAACCAGGCTGATTGTTATAAAAATGTAAAGTATCCTATTCTCAATAGGATCATGGAGCATCACAAATATGAAGGAAGAGGCCTCAAATTTAATTATCAAGGAACCATCGAGCTAATTTCCATGGCCAAGTATAAAAGACCTTATAGACTTAGATTTAAACCACCTAGAGGTGACCCCACATATCTTATTCAAACTCCATCACCAGTGACTAGTGATGATGATGTCAATAGTGAATTAGAGTCTAATCATAGCCTCACCTTTAATGACCTAGATAAAACCAACTTGTTTAATAATAATTCCATTTGTATCCTTACCTTGGCCATTCATCACAACCCATTTCCATTATATTATCCCCAACTGATAGATTGGGACCAACAAGAATCTAGTCTATTGATTAATGAGTTCTAGAATGATTAGGCATTATATGATTTCTTAGGCTTTAGATACAATGTTCTGTTAGGATATCATGAATTAGGATTCTCAATCACTTTAGATCTTATAACCTATTTTAGAGAGCTAGTGAACACCCTTAGCTGAAAATAAATAAGTAAAACATTGAGGTCCCAAAGTGAAAACCTCTTTGAGGTGATTTATGACAAGGGAAAAAGTAAAGATAAAGGTCAGTCTAGTGGTGAAATCTTATTTTAGGTGCCATTAGATGGGTGTGTTCATTTTTCTTTGAATTTAGATCAGGAGACCACCGATGATGAACTTGCATGTGGATCTGAGTTTAGTTTTGAGAAACAAGTATTTGATCAAATTCTTCAAGAATTTCCAACTATTTTTATCACATGGCTATATCTCTCATTAGGGGACTTGAATTCATCATGCTTAGGATAAGTTGAAGAACAAGTCCTAACAAAGGATTCAGACATAATTCAATAGTTTAAGTCATTACCTACTATCCTAGAAGATAGTTCAACCTTTATAGTTGAAGATACAATAGAGATAAACATCATGACTCTATTAGAATTGAAATAGATAAAATTAGGCATGCCCCTCACTAAGGAGGAATGTGACATCTTTACATCTCTATTGAGAGAATTTGTAGATATCTTTGCATGGTCTTATTCTGATATGTCAGGTTTAGACCTTACCTTGGTTCTACACCACCTTGTGGTTAATCCTAATGCCAAGCTAGTAAAACAAAAGATATGTAAGATGCATCCTCACATTGATGTATTAGTAAATAAAGAGTTGAAAAAACTCTTAGAATTAGGATGTATCAGATCCATTGACTACTCATAATGGATTTCTAATGTAATATCTATTAGCAAAAAGCTTGAAGGAATCATAATTTTTACTAAATTTTGAGACATCAACAAAGATTTTCCTAAATATGATTTTCCATTACCTAATATCGACATGATAATTTATTCCATGGTAGGTTATGAAATGTTTTCACTCATGGATGGATTTTTAGGATACAATCATATTAGAATCACACCAGAAGATCAACATAAAATAATGTTCACCACTCCATGGGGAACATTTTATTATTAGGTGATGTCATTCAACCTTAAGAATATTAGAGATACATATAAAATAGAAATGAATATCATATTCCATGATATGATGCATGATATTGTTGAAGACTATGTCCATGACATATAAGGAAAATCCAAAACTACGACTGACCATCTAGTAGTGTTGCATAAGATATTTGAAAGATTATGAGAGTACAAAGTTAGAGTTAAACCAAAGAAATGTGTGTTCAGTGTAACTTCAATAAAATTAATTGGATTCATCATATCTCATAGAGGTATTGAAGTTGATCCATCTAAATTCCATGCTATAATCGAGATGCCACCACCAACCAATTTAAAGTAACTTCGTAGTTTGTAGGGTAAGATCCAGTCAATCTGAAACTTCATATCTTAGTTATCAGATAAGTGCCATCCATTTAAATACCTTTTGAAGAAAGGAGTTGCATTTCACTAAGATGATCACTGCCAAACAACTTTTCAACAACTCAAAGACTATCTTGTTAATTTGCCTATTTTATTACCCCCTATGTCAGGAAAACCATTCTTATTATACCTATCAGCTATCGATTATTCTTTAGGGTCACTCTTGGCTCAACATGATGAAAATGAAAAGGAGCATGTTGTATACTACCTAAGATGTACCTTGGTTACATATGAACATAACTATGTGCCTATTGAAAAAGCTTATCTAGCCAAGGTTTTCATAGCTTAGAAACTATGCCATTACATATTGAATAATAAGACCATGGTCATTTAAAAAGTATATATGCTCAAGTATCTACTATCTAAAATAAATTTTCAAGGTAGAATGGCTAAATGGATCATGTTTCTCAATGATTTTGACATAGAGTATGTAAATAAAAAGGCAATTAAGGGATAAGTTCTTATAGATCAATTTGTTAAAGCACCTCTCACAGACACACAATGACTTACATTCTAATTTCTTGATGAATCCAAAATGACCATCATTAACACACCCCTTGAGGAGAAGCCTTAGAAGCTATAATTTGATGGTTCATTCATTGCACATGGGTTAGGGGTAGGCCTATTATTTATTACACCACATGGAGATCTAATCCCTAAATCATTTAGAATCTACTTTCCTTGTATAAATAACATGGCTGAGTATGAAGCACTTATTGTAGGAATTCGACAAATAGTGCATTGGAATATATCTCATCTCCAAGGTTATGGTGATTCTTAGTTAATCATCAATCAGGTTACAGATCATTTTTATACCAAAGATGACAATCTAGTTCCATATAAAGCCATGGTTGACACTCTTAAACAATAAATTGCCAATATTCAGTTTGAGCACATACCAAGGGCTAGTAATAAAACTATAGATGCTATGGATACTATTGGCTCTCTAATTTGACAAATAGATAAAGCTAGAGAGTATCAATTCCTCTTCAATAATTTGTCAGCACCATCTCATAAACCTTCAACTGTTGCAATGATTTGTGATATTATTGGTCCTAATTCTATCTAGTACTCAGATCTTTACAACTAACTTCATGACTAAGTTCTACTATGTAACCTCTCTAAAAAACAAACCAAAGCCTTCATTTGTCATTCCACTCATTATACTCTACTTGGATCCACCCTTTACCATCATATTTTTCATGGAACTCTAATTTATTGTTTAGCTTTAATAGAGTCTACATTAGCATCAAGAGAAGTTCATGAAGGAGTATGTGGAGCCCATTCTAGTGGGGAAGTTCTATATAAAAATCTCTTGCATATTGGTTATTATTGGGCCACCATGGACATAGATGCCACTACATATGTAAAAAAGTGTGACAAATGTTAATGGCATGCTAATTTGATTCAAGCTCTAATAAAAAATCTAATATTTATGTTGACACCATGGCCATTTTCTCCATGGGGACTTAACCTCATTGGGAAGATTAACCCCACTTCATCTAATGGCCATAAACATATCCTTATAACCACTAAATATTTCACTAAGTGGGTTGAAGCTATACCCCTAATTTACATGACTAGAAATTAAATTTCCAAACTCATCTTCAACCATCTCATCTATCACCATGATATTCCCTCTAACATTATATCTTATAATAGAGGATCATTCAAGAACAAGGATGTAGACTAGCTATGTACTAAATATAAAATCACACAACATTTTTCTACAGCATACTACCCTCAAGGTAATGGCTAGGCTGAGGCATCCAACAAAACTATTATCAATATTCTCAAAAAGATTATCAATGATGTTAGTCGTGATTGGTACCTCCAGATATTCTCTACCATTTGGGCATACTGTACCAATCATTGTACCCCCACTAGAGCCACTCCATACTCACTTATTTATGTTACTAAATCCATCTTTCCCATTGAGGTCAAATTTCCTTCATTATACATCTCTTTCAAGCATGTCCTACATGATCATGACTATTAAGTAGCTTGCCTACAAGAGCTAGACCTACTAGATGAGAAACTCATACCCACATTCAACAATCTTCAATCATATTAGAATCAACTCAAAGGCCACTATAATTGATGTTTTAAGTATAGATAATTTGACCTTGGTGATCTTGTCCTTAAAGGAAACCAAAAGAATACCATGGATGAGAAGAAGCATAAAGGAAAATTCAAACTAAATTGGATAGGGCCTTTCATTATTATTGTAGATTATGGATTAGGAGCATACGGGCTTGCCACACCAGATGGAGATGAACTTTCAAAGTTGATGAATATTATTCACCTCAGGTGGTACTATGATTGAGTGCTAAGGTGTATTGTCTATATGGACCATTTTAGTTATGTTATTTTATCACTATTCTTCTTTATACAAATACCACTCTTATCCATCCTCTTCACCATTTCCACTTTCTATTTCTGACCTACCAAACTAGTGTGTTCTAAAGCCTAGCCTATTTGACTTTAGTTTTTGCCATTCATTACACATTTTCAGCATAAAGGCATCTAATCAGTTTCATTAGTTGGTTCAAGTACTTTAGATAGTGATGATATTTTGGGAGTGTGACAGAGGTTTTGGTAGTTGCATCCTTTGTTTTTTATTCTTTCTTACCACCGATCTTGCTACTAATTATAACCACCTTTAGGTAAATTAGTAACTTTGATCTATGCCATTGTGTCCTAGTTATAACTACCTATGGGAAAACTAGGGGCAACATTAAGCCTTGATGTATCAAATTACCACTTCCTATGTTGTACTATGTCTTTTTACCAACTATGCCTATTTTGTTTGAATGGCTTGCTACACTAGTCAAATTCCTCCACTATAAAGGCATAAATACATTGACTTGAGGTCTTACTCTAAGACTATATAGGTAGTGTTCAATACTTGTTGAGTTCAGTTCAGTCACCCTCAACCTAAGCCATAATCTCACCATTTTTCAAGCAACCTAAGCCACACTCTTGCTATTTTGCAGGCAACTTAAGCCATACTCTCACCGTTTTGTGAGCTTAAACCATTTAGTGTCTCATTATTCTCAATTGAGTTTAAACACTCCAAAACACTTTCAAAAACATTTAAAATTTTATTAGAAAAGAACAAAAACATTGACCACTTATTTGTCTTAAGGATTATGGGAATCCTTACTAAGTTACAAACAAATCACTTGTCATTTAGTTTCCACATCCTTTTTGGCCTTTTATCTCATGCACTTACCATTTTTCAAGACCATTCCTATTCTTATATCACATCCATTCTATTTGTTTTCATCAGTTATCATATTCTTCCCATTCCCTGGGAGAACTACATTTGGCTTAAAGTTTTTTATTGGATATTACATCCATGAAACTATCTAGGTAGTGTCCACTTGCCTAGTGCATATGGAGATAGTTAGACCACAACCTTTCTTTTCTTTTATTCTCCCATTTTATTCATTTATTAAGTTTTTGCCTATTTTATAAGTATAATGTTTGTAGGGTTTCTATTACATTGTTTGTTTGTTTGTTTATTTCTTCTTATTTTTATTTATTTGTCTATCAATTTATTTGCTTTCAACACTGTTGCCTTGATTCAGTTTATGTGTGTTCATTAGGTGATTCCTTGCCCACACTTACACTTGAATCCATCCATATTCATATGTTTACATAGTCATAATGGTTTCTATCATTGGTGCATTATTTTCTATTTAGTATTAGATTAGGGGAGTCAATATTCATGCATATTTTGACTAAGTCCTCATGATGTTATACCATGATGTCTACCGATAAGTTCTACAACAAATCTCAACATCAAAAAGTCTATTCATCAATGTCAACATCTCTTCAGCACTGACATCTTGATTCCATCCTAATCATATCTCAAAAGAGTAATTAACCATGAATGAATTTCAACCTTTGTTAGTTTGGATGGGCATCTCCCTATTAGTAGGTTGTTCCAATTCATCATTACCCTCTATGTTAACTTATCATCATCCTTGACCAAGTTTATCATGTTTTCCATAATCAGGGTGCAATGATTATAACCACCTATGGGCAAATCATTGCACACCATGCCACCTACATTTATCAATGATTATAACTGCCTTTGGGAAAATCATTATGTTGTCACCACTTTACTTTTTTTGCCTATACAAGGGCATGTTATTATCTTTTTGTCTATCCTAACAGGGGAAGCTCCATCTTCTCAATGATTATAACCCCTTTTGGGTAAATCATTGTGTTATCATACCATGTTGCCACTATTAGGGTATAATGTTTATAGCCACTTTTGGGCAAACCATTGTACACCATCCCATTTGCATGCTCAATGATTTTGACTATTTTTTCAATATCATTGTGTTTTCACCCCATCATCTTTCCTTTCTTTGGTCCACTCATTTCACTTCTTTCTTTTTGAGGGACTATTTGTCAAACTCCTTGTGCTAATGGTTCCCTTGAGGGGGCATCATACAGTTAGTTTATCATCATTGTAGTTGTAGGCATACATGACCTTTTCATTCTTTGAGAAGACATTACTATGTTTATAGCTTGCAATGCCTTCCCAAATAGGGGCAAACTATAGACACCTAAATCTAGCCACCGATAACCTCCAATCAGTATTTTGGCTAATTTCCACCTAAAATGCACAATTTGGCCTAAAAAAAATAAAACATGTTAAATGATGTGAAACTAACATATTCAAGTGTTGATTTTGGCCAGGGTATCCCTAAATGAGGCAATGCAATTTATGGGATAGCTAACTTTTATTAGTTCATTTTGAGTCAAAATGCCAAACTTGTACTTGGGTGATTTGGATTGTTCTTTTCTATCAAATATTCTACACAAGACATGTGCATTTTTTATTTATTTTTAGAAACATCCTAAATGGGAATACACATCTAATGCATCTGACATCACCTTCCAATTCCAATCCAGTCAAATTTTGGAACAATTATAAGACATTCTGATCAATTTGAGTAATTTGTGCACAAAGTGCTTAATCATGCTTAAGAGATAATTAATCCAAATCAAGGCCGAATTAATAATTCCATGGAAACTTGTTGAATACTTATTTTTAGAAATGGATATTAAATATTTGCATCATCAAGTGACCTCATTTCTTAGGAAGACATCCCTAGGCCATAAATGCCACAAATATTAGGATTCATACCCTCCATGCCTCATCAATGCCTTCCATGATGCCCTCCATTCCTCTTAATTTCCCCTTTTTCCAATGTCATGATGAGGATAATTACAAACTTAATTCCAAAAATTGAATTAATCCTCAACCACACATCTCAATCTTGAGATGGATGGTTCAGGTTGATTATAGACATTCTAAAAAATTTATAAATAGAGATTCCATGAACATCATTTTAAAGCTATTTTGGTGTAGAAGTTATTATGATTAAATATATTCAAAGGACATGGTTATGTAAAGTTATAATGCCAAATTGATTCCAATCCAAGCCAAGCCACAAGTCAAAGGTGCCGAGGAGAGATGGAGGTAGCCAAGCTTCTATTGTCAAGAACTTCATGAGCACAAACTAAGAAAGCCACCACTGCAAAGGCATTTGGAGCATCCAAGGAAGGTGAAGGAATTCTTATGTTTTTATTCCTTACTTTTTAGTTGTGTTTGTCATTTGCTTTTGTTAACTAAGCTCTCCTTAGTGTCTAGGCCTAGAGATGTTATGCTATCAGTGTGTTTATTTCATTTTTTTTCATTTTAGAACTAACACCATACTAACCATCCTCTCTTGAGGCAAATTCCTAGATCATAATAGGAAACATGACAAAAGGTAATAGGGTTGGTATAACTAAGTCACAATGACAATTAGGCATGAAAAATAGAGATAAGAGAGAAAACAATCATGAAATAAAGGAAGGAGATTTTATAAAAAAATCAAGAAAGAAAGATAAATCAATGATAAATAACAATAATCATATACAAATAAAAATGACAATATAGGCAAGGTATAGTACAAAAGGTAAAATCACTATATAAGATAAATAATGATTTGACATAGTGTTAAATGATATAATATATAGATAAAAGATAATATTGGAGCACATGTCCAATCCAAATGTAAATTTAGAAGCATCATGCATCTGCTCATAAATACTAATAAATCTATCCACACACATTATCTAAAACATCAGATAGATCTCTATGGAGTTGGATATGAATTGTTTTTAATGTTTCGTCAATCTTTAGTGAAAAATATGAAAATACTTATCTTCTAATCTCCTCCAAAAAAAGTAGGAATACTCGATGGATTGTGTTGAGGATGGAAATAAAGTGAGGGATGCTCAAGAGAATGCATGGGATTGGGATCTATAGGAGATGTAGGAATCATCAGTGGGGAAGGATCCATAGATGAGGAAAGATCCATGGGTGAAGGAATCATGGGTTGAGGCATAATAGGTGACGAATGGAAGATAGGAGGGGATGTAACCATAGGAGGTGGAACCATGGGATAAGAAGGAGGATCCTTATTACAATAATGACCTATGGGAGGAATAGGAGAAGGTTTGGGAATAGCTATAAGGTGATCTTTAAGGTGTTATTGAATAATGTGGTAATAATTGGTGTGATGGGTGCCATATTGGTGCCATAAATAATACACCTCACCATACTTAGGCATATATTTAGATAGAACCTTTGGGGGAGGAATATCTTTGTATGAGTACTAAAAGGAAGAGGGATGTAAAGTATCAATATACTATCATAACTTATGACAATGGGTGGAAGAATGATTATCTATCCCATGAAATTAATATATATGTTTGTGAGTGGTCTTAGTAGAAGCACTCACATAAGAGGTGTAATAGGAGTGGAAGGAGCTAGAGAGACTTGTCAGCCCATTTTATGGGCAAAGGATCCATTTTAGACAAAGGAAATAAACCATCACCAAGGGAGGGTGGTGGTGGGGAATAAATAGAACAAAGCTCAATAGAAGGAGTAATAAGATCAGAAGGAGGTGTAGACTCAACAATAGTGGAAGCAAGAATAGTAATGAGTTATAATGTAGGTTCTACTATGGTAAGGGTAGGATCAACATAAGGTGTAAGGAGGGTCACACTAATCTAGGGTTTAAACCAACTATGGTGGTAAGGGTACCTAAAAAAGCGGTAAGGTCTAGTCATAACATGATCCATGAGCATACTCCTACAAGGATCCTCAAAAATTAGAGGTGTTGGTGCCATATATACCCTACTATAAAGAGGAAAAATATTAAATATAGGGAATATAAATTAAGGAAGATGGGATGATATATGAAAAAACTCCAACAAAGAAGAATGATAACAAACAATCTCACCATCATGAGCCTAGACAAGACCACCTAAGAATGGGTCATCTAAGGAATAATCATTATCATAATCTTAGGTGTGAAGGTAAATGATGCAATTATGGATGACCTTATCATCTAAGTAATTTTTTTGAATAAAATGTTGAGTCTTAGTCAAGATTACAGGAATGTCATCACAAGGAGGCTTACAAGAACAAGGCTATAAAGAAGTAGGAAGATACGATATGAGGTGAGGTGAGAGATTGGAATTTTTAATATTTAAGTTAATATTATTAGGATCATCATCATTATAATCTAAGAGGTTATGGTGAATTTTATCAATTAGTTTAGGATGCCCATTATAACCTTGATTTGAATTAATAGGAAAATTAAGACATTGAGACTCATGGAATGGAATACTAGGCAAAGGTTCAAGAGTAGGAATCTTGAGGACACCATGATTTTGAAATTGTTTGAAATTATAAGGATTAGTGTCACCCTAAATCCTATAAATGGTTCCATTATGAGGTAATTTAACACATTTTTAGGCAAAAGAAGTAATGGCTCTCATACAATGAGTCCACGGCCTATCAAGCAAGATGTTATAATAAAGGGGAAAGTTAAATATCATTACCTTCATGTGAATGGTGACAAGTGGAGAAGTAATGGGAAGACACACATAACCTAAAGGATGCATTTTCATTTGATCATATCCTTGGCATGTATTTCATGTGGATTTGAGATTGCATTCTAAATATCTAAGGGTTTTGATAAAGTCAAGAGAGGAAACATAAGTGTTGTAACCTTCATTAATAAATGCATGTTTGACTTGGATATCACCTATTTGGATGTTAATGAAGAAGGGAGGATCATCTAAACAAATCAAAATCTCATTGGGGATCATAGAGGCTATATTAAATTTTAAGGAAATAGAAGTTTCTATAGTTTCACCAATGTTAATAGACATATATTTACATTATTTTAATATACTATCCTCAGATCTAGATAAGGTTTCTTGCCATATTTCTAGGTGAAGATGCATGATGTTTATTTCAAATAATAGTTACATAAGATGGTTTATATGATGTGGAGAAGTCCTCATAAGCTCAAGGAATAGAATTTGGGATGGGAGGTTAGTGAGTTCTGTAATGGGATCCCACTCATCATAACCCCTAAGAAGGTTGTTAGATATAGGTGCATAGTGACTAATAAGATCCTCGAAAGGAGGAACCGAGGTTAATTGGAATTTATGTTGATAAGAAGGTATAACACAAGGTTGTAAATGATGTTGTGAAGATGGATTAATTGGTTCAAGTTAGATTTGAGAAATGGTAGAAGAAATGTTATTAGAAGCCTGTGTTGGCCATTTTGGCCCATCTACCATGCTTGTGCCCAAATGGACAAGTTGATCAGAGTTCCACAACTTTTAAGGTCAAACCATAATTTCATTAACAATTAGAAAATACCATATAGGCTCTCATGTGTGTTTTTTTAACATTTGGAACATGGACCATATTATAGAGACCATGTGGGATGCCAAAAATGCTTAGAACAAGTGTGTTAATGCAAGGGGTCCATCTAGTTCTTCATTATATTCATCCTAACATTTTAGGTCTAGTGGAAAAAAGTAAAAGTGGGTAGTTTACTAAGGATAGATCTCATGCATGTGGATGAGTCAAGAGGATTTGGTCATATGGGTTTGTTAAATTTTTTACCAAGCTCATATGTACCAAATCTTAGGTCCTCTACCCAAATGCATTAAAAGTTATAAAGGTCCAAAGCTAGCCTCTTAGTCATATTTTACATGATCTCCCATACTTAGCCATTTTCAAGAAGGTCCCAATAGAGTTGAGTGAGCATCTTCATAAAGCTATATCTCACATGTGTAGTAGTTATAATGGAAAGTGATCACATGGGTCTATTCACTTTGGTATTATGTTACTTTGCACCAAGTTATAGGTCCCTCACCAAAGAGAAAATGGAGTTATACATGTACAAAGTTAGGATCCCAGGCATTTTTTCTAATTTTCCCATACTTGGTTGTTTGAGCTTGGGCATCACCAGGATGTCACACTGAAGCAGTTATGGACCAACCATCTTTAAATTTGAATATATTTGCTTTAGAATCTCCTAAGTCTAGTGAATCAAATGGGTTTATCCCTTTTGAAATTAACAACATCTACTAAAATTTTGATGCCTCCATGATTCTCATGCTTTAAGATCCAAGCCTTCAAAGTTGACCAAAATGAATCAACAACATGAATGATGTTAGCACAAATGTCAATTTTAATCAAGGCAAGTAACTATTTAGTTTCAAAAGGCTCTTAAAAGGTTTGAAGTTGGTCAAGATATAATGGTTTATGGGAGCCCTCATACTAGCACATAATATATAACAATCTATGCTTGAGTCAACCAAGTCAAAAGGTCCCCAAGTTAAAGCCTTTAAAGATCTACAAGTTGGACATAATCTAATGGTGTAGGATAATCAAGCCAAGATCTGATGGATCACATTTACAAAAAAATAATGGGTCCAAGATAAATCAAGGGATCATGCTCAATCATACCATTGATCTAATAGAGTGAAATAACTAACAAAAAAGTGGGATCAGGGAGATCTTTGGTGTGCTTAAACTCATATATATTGATTGGATGGCATGCGTGAGCCAAATTAGTCAGTGAATCTAAAGAGCTAATGAGTCAAGGACAATTATAACAAGTACATTCAATTAGAAAAAAAATCAATGGCTCATGGGCATCCATGCATAGACATATCAATGGTGAGAGATAAGTTAAAAAGTCAGAGAGTTCAAGGGGTTGACATGTGGCACAAGCGCATGAAGATAGAGAGTAATAATAAGATCCTGAAGATTAATGTGTGTTAGACATGTGGTGTAAGCAAAGACAATATTAAATTTTCAAAGATGATCTTATGGCTTGTGGGTATCTATGCATAGGCAGATCGATGGAGCGAATGAGAGTCAATGTGTCAATGAGCCAATTTAGATTTTGATAGCCAATTAAAGTGAAGGTGAGCCTAGGTTTTTATATGGAGGTCAAGAATACATTTTTTACCATGAAAATCAAGTCATATAGCATCTTCCCAACACCATTTAAGCTCATTTAAATGCCATAAATTGGTCTAACTAATGTAACCAAGCATGGAGAATATGAAGGGACCACTATTGGAGCTTATATTGATCTTTGGTTTGATAAGTTGGAGATTAAAGGGTTATTTATTGTGACTAGTTTACCAAGTTAAAGAAGGATCTATGTATAATGAATTCTTTGTCCTCACAGAGATATAGTAGTTTTATTTGAACCTATTATAATATAGAAGGTGCTAAATGATCCATGGGTCTATTTTACTATAAAGACTATAGGAAAACTAATGTCTTTAGATTGGTTTTCTGATTATAGGTGGGACATATGATCCAAATATAGAAAAGGAATGAATATGAAATTAATGAAAGGGTTCCCATCATCAACAAAACATGTACTCCACCACCTTATACATGGCATGATTTCTAGTATTAGGACTCAAGGATCTGATCCTCATAAGCATGGTAAGTGGACTTAGGGTATTGAGGTGATGAGTTGGTACTTGGAGAGGTAGTTGGGGGCTTTAAATCTTCTTTAATGGACTTTATCATCATGTAATAAACCCTTTTCTCTAGTGTAACACTCTTAGCCAATGAGAGGAGCTCATGGATTAGTGGGACAGTAAGATATCTATTTGTTAATAAAGACAAACATAAAAAAGACAATCAATGGTTTCCACCTCACTCCTTGATTTGGAGGGATTTATTTCACTCTTTGGGTGCCAAAATCCCCTCTCTCTTGTTTCCATTCTACTATAAGTATAGCCTTTGAGCTATTATTTTAGATCCCTCAGGCTAGTATGACTATACCCTACTATAATTATATTTGACACTTCTTGGAGTAGTGAAAAGAACATTTTGTAGTCATTTTACTAATCTGTATTTAGTGTTTTATGTTTTTTTAATAGGAAACTATGAATGTTATCTTCCTTTTGTATGTCCAAACTCAACCTAAGTGCTATAAATCTTCTTTTCAAGTCATATAATGTGTCTCAGCATTGATCTCTCAAAGATATAGTGGAAAACCAAACTTAAGTGTCTTTAACTAGACCTTATTTTCATTGCTCCCTAGTCTGAGTGTATGAAATAAACCTCTATACTAAATATTGTTACATAGAAGCATAGTAAGCATTGTATTATTTTATTTCATAATTCATTAGTGTGTTAAATATTCCAAGCTTATGAGAGGGTTTGATAAATTTTTGGTGCATTACCATAATTAGAATAGGTTTTACTTTTACAACTCATTTTCCCTTTACACCCTAACTATTTTTAGGTTTTACATGCAAAGGTACAAATGATGCATCAAAGGAGCTAGCCTCATTAAAAATCCTAGAGGTCTAGTCTAAATATAGGCAACCCACTACCTTAGACCATTCCCATGTTAGTCTAGGTTTGAGAGGATTTGAACACACCTTTCATCTAGGGAGTAACCAAAGGTGCTAACAATTCTGGCACACCTAGTGGGACAACTAATATTGTATATCTGACTATAATAGTAAGTTTAATATTTTCATTTCTAGGCTTGCATAATATTTTATGCCCCCTAGGCTTATCATAAGATCCTACATAAAAGGGAAGGGAGCATATTTGTCCTAGCTATCTTTACAATCAACAAAGAAAAAGAAGGCCCCTCAGCCAAAACTTACACCTATCCCTCTTGTTCCCCCTATTATTTCCTAAAATCCTCTTGTTTAATCTAATATTACTCAACCAAAAACTATTATAACCCCATACTTTAGATGGTCATTCCTAGGAAGTAAGCTTTTATCTCATTTAATAGTGGTAGCCCTCTTAATCTCACTCAATGGAATGATTTTCTAGTCTTGGTTTTAAAGAATCTTACCTATTATACAAGAAAAAATATAGTTACTCTTGTAGACCATATTATTGATATTGATAAGCTTTGTTCAATATATAATATAACTCAATAAAATGTAGAAATGAGGTTGTTATCAATCTCTCTCAATGGGAAAGCACTCTAGTGGTATAGATATTTGCCCCCCACATCAATCAATAGCTAGGATAAGTTTTGAGAGGTCATATGCAAGCACTTTGAAGACAAGAGTGATCATCTTTCTCTTTTGGAGTAACTCACAACAATAAAGATATTTCCTAATGAGTTCATAGTGGATTTCAAATATATATTCTAGAAGACTTGGGATAAAATTTCAATGATAATCAAACCTACACCCAACTATGATTTTCTATACTATTTAAAGGCTCTCAACTCAGATGTAGTTATAATGATTCAATCCATGGGAGGGAATACCCTACGTGGAGATATTGAAGTAGCAATTAGGGATAAAAATTACCTCATACAAGTACGCAAGTTGGCTCTAAGGCCACCAATGCTTCTCTTTCCATAAATACATCCTCATACTCCAACTGTCACTCCAATTCCAGAATCAATAGAGTTTTATCAAATAGAAGGTGAGCAAACTGACAGAATGGAGAAGATAGAGAGTCTCCTCAAAGCATAGAACAAAAAGTTGGTTGTAATGGAGAGGAAATAGGCTCCACCATATAGGTCATACCAAAATAATAATAATTTTAATTAGTATAATAGGCCACCCTATCAAACCAATTAACAAGGACAAGGATGGAAGCCTCAGTCAAGGCAATATAATACCAATGCTCTAAGTAATTCTAGAAATATTATGCCAACTCAAAATAACTATGCCCAAAATGGTTCATGGTAGTCAAAGAGACAACCTAATGAGATGTTAGTGGCCACTACTATAAATATGTATCAAGACCATGATTGGTAGCATGTTCCTCATCTCAAAGTCATGACATGATGCCTCCTCCACCACAAGCCCCCAAAGTGAGTCAAGGCAACATGCCTACCATGTCATGATCATAAGTTTAGATCCAACAATAAGGTATCATGAGTAGAGCACCTATTGATACCACATGTGTGAAGTTCCAAGAAGGGGAATATGTGTTCAAGAATTTATCATCCAATATGGGACAAGCCCAGAGGATAAATGAATTAGTTGTAGCTCAAAAAGAGCTAAGAAAAGGATGTTGGAGGATAACTTGGGGTAACCTAAGGATTTTGCATCATCTCTTTTGACTAGTTTATAACCCACTTATTCATATGTAGTTGTTAAAGACCCTTTAAATCAATAGTTTTCCTAATCCCATGGGTAGTATCAAAGGTCCCATTTCAATCCTCATATTACTCAAATGCCGAGTGATGCATCTAACTCCAAAGTGTAGTTCAAAGTTACTAGTATTCATTTTAATATTATGGATCATTTAAGGAAGGATAATATAACTATGTCCATGTATGATGTTTTGTCTATCCCTAGGCAAAAGGATATTCTCCATCAAGAGCTCTTTAAACTTTCTCAAGTGGAAAAAATGGCTGATAAAGTGAATATTGTTTTCATCAATAATATCAGCCTAATTAAGCCCCTAGCCAAGTTCCCAATCAAGTTCATAGCATAATACAACTTTAAAATGTTATCCCTCCTCCTAAGGTTGTAAAACCTCCCCCATTTTATATGTTAGTCATCATAGGGGATTGTTTATTTCACAATTGCATGATTGACTCAGGTGCTTCAACCTCGATGATGCATAAATCCATAGTAGACAAGCTTGGGCTCAAATATGTTCCTAATGAAAATGGTGTGCTCCAATTGGATGGCTCCCCTACTAAGATAGTAGGCATCTTGAAGGATATTCAAATCACCTTGGCTACATGTCCAAATTATGTCATTTCCCAAGGTGTAATGATGGTAGACCTACCCCCATATTTTGCCCTAAGGTTGTATAGGGACTTTACTACTAATATTAGGGGATATTTGTCATCTAATTAGTTGTACATGGTTTTTATAACTAGGTATGGGACCAAACTCACCATAAGGTCTGATCTTATATCTAGGTTCCACCTATATCCCTACATGCTCAATCTTACAAATGTTAATTGTGCCATATTTGAGGAGGTTGAAGAGGTTATTTAACAAGAACCCTATAGTCATATAGAAGGCATCTCAAATCTATACTTGGATAAGTGGGTAAATCATAACCATGGATTTTTTCCATACAACATCATTGAAAAGACAAATTTGGGAGTGTATTGTATAGATGAGGAAGGTGTTGCAATACCTTCCTTAACAATCATTACTCGAGAAGAAGATGGTATATGGACTTTATTCTTTGATGGCTCAAGGTCAAATAATGGAAGTAAAATGGGAGCCATGTTAGTTTCACCATCAAGGCAAAAGTACAATTCTACTATAATACCCCAATTTAGGTGCACCTCAAATATAGCTAAATTTGAAACTCTTTTGCATGGTTTGTAAGAAGGAAGAAAGGTATCCATCTCCTCAAAGTCAAGGGTGACATAAAACTTGTAGTGTAGTAGGTGAGAGGCTTAAGTGTAGTCAAGAGTCACCATATGAAGTCCTATAAGCACTGAGTATGGGACCTCATGGAGGATTCCCTAGTATTTGATACCTCGTCCATACAAGAGAAGCAAACTAGCATAGAGACAAGCTTGCTACCATTGGTACCCAATATGAGATAGTAGATGGAGTCAAAGGTAGCCAAGGCCAAGATAAGGTCAAGATTATATGTAGACCATATATACCTAACAATGAGGTGAGTTGAAAAGTCTTTGATAATGATGATTAAATCTTATGTTTTCTAATGCAAGAAGTAGAGTTCTACCATAGGAACCAAGAAAAGTTATAGAACCAATATGATGATCAAATAGTACACCTGAGATCAAATAGGATTCCCATAGGACTTGTGACATTGGAGAGAATATTCAATGAGAATGATAAAGTAATAAAGGGGAAGGCATGAATCTTAGCTAAAGAGGAACACTATGAAAAGATAGAGATATTTAAGAGCAAACTATTGAATCTAGGAAGGGTCAATATGATGGAGGAAAGATATGCATTTGTTTTTCTATGCAAAGAATTTTATGATATATTTATGTGGTAATATAAAGACTTGAAAGGGTTTTAAACCAAGCTTGCACAACACACCATTAAATTATAAATTAATGCCAAGCCATTTAGGTAGAAACAGAGGCATGTCAACCCAAGAGTGAAGGATCTCATGAGAAGAGAACTCTATAAATTGATCAAATCTAGGAAAATATTTCCAATTAAACATTCCTCTTAGGTGGAAAACCTTGTGCCAATAAGAAAAAAAAATGGAGAGATCCGGTTATGTGTTGACTTTAGGTACCTCAATAAGGTGTCCTTAAAGGACCATTGCCCACTACCATCTATGGATCAAATTCTACAAAAGGTGGTAGGTTATCAAAGGTTCTCATTGCTTGATGGCTATTCTAGTTATAATCAGATCATGGTGAAAGAAGAAGATAGGCATAATATTATCTTCACTACAAAATGCGGTACCTATGTATATTGTAAAATGCCTTTTGGACTCTCTAATGTTAGAACCACATTCTAAAGAGTAATGGATGTTGCTTTTCATGGTTTTTTGAATGATATAGTTTTAGTTTACCTTGATGATATAATAGATTTCTCAAAGAATCCTAATGATCATCTAACATATTTGAGAGCTATTTTTGATAGACATAGATAGTTTGGGATTTATTTGAATCCAGAGAAGTGCATTTTTTTGGTATATAGAGGGAGACTTCTTGGACATGTGGTGTCCAAATCTAGTCTTTCAATTGATCTAGAGAGGATAGAGGAAATCCTTGCTCTATTACAACCCAAACAAAAGAAAGGGTTGTATATATTCTTGGGAAAATCAACTTCATTAGGAGGTTCATTCCAAGATTTATAGAGATGGTCAAGCCACTCACTCATATGCTGAGAAAAGGCAAAGAGTTCACATGGACAAGAGAAGGAAAGAGGATCTTTGAGGTCATCAAGGAGGCCATTTCTCATGCCCCCACCCTATCAAATCTAGATTTCAAAAAGGATTTCTATCTATATGCCTTTTCCATATTAGATGCAATTTTTACCATGCTTAGTAGTAGAATAATCAAGTTTTGGAGTAACCCATTACTTTCTTCAGCCAAGCTTTGGAGGGTTATGAAGAAATATATAACTTTGTTGAAAAGCATGTGATTATTGTTGTTATAAGTTTAAATAAATTCATGCATCTAATTTCAAATAGTAAGATCATACTAATGGTGGCTCACACAAGTGTGAAGGATTTTATCCTCAATACATATTTGAACAAAAAGAGAGCAGGATGGGTCACCAATTATATGGAATATGACAATAAATTTAGGGTCACAAAGCTAGTCCAAGGAAAGGGATTATGTGAGCATCTTGCTCAAGATGTGAGGGAAGAAAAAGAGACAACCCTAGTAATCCAAGACACCCAACAAGAAGATGAAGACACTCTTCCTATAGACACCAAAATTATATCACACACATGCATAAATCCTTGTGTTGAAACCCCCCTCAATCCCCTTTTTATAATTAGCCTTTATAACCCACATTTTCACCCCTCACACATTTAATTAATTTAAAAATATCTAATTAAGTTAATTAAAAACTACTTATGCCACCTTACTTGGCCACCTTATCCTAACACTAATTCTTACCCTCTGAGTCACCTCAAGACTTAGTCTCCTAATCCTAACTACCTATGACTTATTCCAACCCCTAACATAAATTTTAAACTAACTACATTCTTATTAAACTCGCATTTATACGTTTTCTAATGTATACCACACTTGGTAAGAGAAGGAACAAAAAATAGGCTAAAAATAGCCCTTTAACCTATTCTCATGCCACTGACATCGATCAACCCTTAGCCAACATTATAAATATCATCGATGTTGGTTACTTAAGACAAATTCAAAGATAATATTCACATCAGTAGAAATTAGAAAAATCAATCATTCATTTACAAGGTTTGGCATTCAACTTTTTACATCCAGACTTACTGTTAATCTACACAAATCAATCTAGATTAGGAATTGATATACTACATAGAGCTTGGATTATTCTAAACTAATAACACACACTTATATTTTTTGTTCACCTATACTTCAACATACACCATCAGATCCATCTATCTAGCACTCATAGTTTATCCATTTCAACAATTAAGTATATCTCTATGTTTTGTAATTCCTTTAAACAATCATTTTACAATTACTTTACATTATACTATTTATCATTTTATGAACGTCTCAACTATACTTGTGAAGGAATGTTAAAACTCTTTCAATTATTTCCCTCTACTTAAAACATATCAGCCCTCTATCTAGACCTACCTGAGTCTTACCCACTACCTTACAACTCTTCCCAACCTCACAAACCTGACCAACATCTACCTCTCAGCTCAGAGAAGGCTCTTGCAACCTCCTCAGAACCTACTGCCCCTAGCAACATCAATCACATAACTCACATTAGACATATCTCCTTATCAACATCAGTATCCTAATTGATGTTGATGACTATGTACTTCCACCAACTTCTCTAAGCCTACCTAAACAACCTCTAAAAACACCAATAACTCATAGTACCTACACTATGTCACTCTCTACTACACTCAGACTAAAATAATGGTATGAATATCTCTATCTTACTCTCTCTTTCAATTTTTTTATTCATTACCATTTTATTTCAAAAAGTGGACTGTCATCCCTAAGGAATTTTGACACTTCCAAGAACAAGTGCATAGCTTGGCAGCCCACTCATATATTATTAACAAATATTTTTTGTGGTAGTGCTTTCTTATTTTTAGGTAGTCCTTCTTAGCCAAGGAGGAGTGCTCAAAATCATCTGGATATAGTGCATAACCAATTTTTGTTCTCTCTAATCTCTAATCCCTACCTTTCATCTCTATTTCTCCTTAAACATCAAATAGATTCAAAATTTAGTGAAACATTTTTGGCATGCCTGGTGGGACCCTAGAGTTTTCCTTAGGTTCATTACTTGATTTAAGCATTCATATAGGTGCATTATAGTGAAAATTTCATTCCTTTCACTTTCTCCCTCTCTTTTTCCTCAAAATTAAATATTCAACATTTTGTTTTTTGTTTAAAGGCAATAAACTAAAATTTATTCTTCCTTGTCACTCTTCTCTTTCTTTTGCCTCTAAAAGAAACTTATCATTTTTTTTAAAGATAAAAAGAATATCTTATTTATATCTTTATTACATGCACATTAGGATAGTGAAATCCATTCACTTCTCCTATTTCATCATTGTTTTCATTCGAATCAAAACACTTTAAATTTGGGCTTAAAACTTATTGCACTTCATTGTTTGTTTATTGCATATTAGCTCACCTAGTTAATTACAAGTATTATGAATGAATCATAGTACACCAATGTTATACTACCAAATCACACTCACAAAATAAACATCTAAACTCACATGAGATAAGGCCCATCAGGATTTCATCACCTAGTGGATCACCTTACCCTACTTGGCTATCCTACTTAGACTTCACCACCAAGGGGATAACCTACTTTGTTCTCTAGAAAAGTATAAACTCTAGATAGAAGGTATATTCTAGCTAAGTGTCCTAGCTTGGCTTCAATTCCATGAAGTATGGGGAGAAAACCCATATAATAATCCATGTACTTGGTCTAACATAGATTTCCTCTTGATCACCAAAACTAACCTAAAACCATCTCTAGATTTCTTTCTAGTACCTTCAAAAACTAAACTCTCATCTCACTATCTAATTAAGGCATAATCCAAAATGAGACTAAAATTAATCTCTAGGAGTTAATAATTAGTTTATATATATATTCATTTTTTTCTTTTCTATTTTCTTTCTTTATTTTGGAGTTGGTAAGGATGTTTTTATGTTGATTTACAAAAGCAACACTATTCATAATACTCAGGTTGTATAACCTATTATATCAAGTTTTTTGAGTGTTAATAATTCTTATATAGACCTCTTACATCCTCTATTTTTCCTATATTTTTCCTCTATGTTTCTAAAATGTTGGATTTTTCATATCCCAAGACTCCATAGTGATCGACATCAGTTAAATCCATCGATGTTGATAGAATTTAACCTATCGACATTGATCAAGTGACTGATGTCAGTGACTGTGGAATTTGGTTATTTTCAATTTTTAAAATAACAAGCTAAAAAAACCTACCTACCCACACCCAAACCTATTTTTACTCACTCTATCACTAATACAAAGTTCTAAGATTGTTTATACTTCTTTTTGCATGGATTGATGTGAAGCCAAGACAAAAATTCTTGTCAATTACACAAGATGGAAACCACTACCACCTTCCCCTCTTGTTTTTTATTCTATAATAGAACATACTTTAGATATAGATCATACTCCCAACCCCAACCAAATTCCCATTGTGCTTGAAGGAGATCAAGATTTTACTAGATTTCTCGATCATAACATGGCATCCCTTCAGCATTACCTTACCATGAGCCAAAGATCTAATTCTTTAGGTGACCCAATATATGGTATACCAACTTCTTTGATGAAAAAAATTCAATTTCAGTTTTCTCCACTATGTTCCCCATGGTTACTCAAACCATCATTTCAATAAATAACCCAACCATAAATAATGTCCAAAGTTCAGCATCGCCAACTGCCCAATCCCACCTAATTCCTATTGTGACTTTCTTGCCTTCACAATCAAAACCATTTTAGTCAAGTCTAACCCCATTTTAGAATTTGGTGGTACCCATACCATATACTCTTACACCTATAATTACATGATTTATGACTCACGATTCACCTAGTATAACCATGCCAATAACCTAACCCATAATAGCAGCATTCAACCAAAGCATGGTCTCTAACCCAGTGGGGCAAGCCCCTTTCATTTCTTCCATCTAGTCTATGACTCACTACCCCTATGTTAATTCAACACAACCACATCAAGACATGTTATACACTACCTCTGATTCTTATTAGGCTCTATATAACTTAGGGGGTATTTCCCAAACTAATCCCCCTCCAAACCTCATTAAGATGTTGATGGACAAGATGTCTAATCTAAAGACATTTATATTAGGTTCAAAGAATGTGTTATCCTATGATCATATATGCAATGAGCTCATCTATCCTTCTATGCCTATTTGTCCTTATCCAGGCTAATGGGAACTCCCCAAATTTACTCGCTTCTAGAGTAAAGAGGACTCATACTAACATTTTTGAGCATTTAGAAATGCTTGTTATTTAATAGGGCACGATGATGCATTACTACTTTGCACCTTCCCTATGTCTCTTTTGGGTGCTACCTTGGACTGGTATAGCTCTATAACTCAACACTCATTTTTCTCATTTACCTAACTCATATAATTATTCTTAGACCATTTCTCTATCAACATTTCTAAAAAGGTTTCTATTATAAACTTTTATTCTGTTAAATAATTTGATGATGAGTTTATCATAGATTTTGTCACTCATTAGAGAAGCTTAATCAATCAAATATCCTTCTTTTTACCCCAACCTGAGCTTATTGAGCTCTTTTCAAGGGAATGTGCTAAGCACATTTCATCCACACTATGAGTATAAACTTTTTGCACATTTGATGAAGCCTTTACAATGGCACAGAAACTCAAGATCTGGGCTATAGACAAAGATAGAGTCAAGTTGTGTAGTAAGAATGCTAATTCCAAATAAAATGACTCCTCTTATTCTAAGCCTTCTCCTTCTAACAAAAAATATAAAGGCTCTACCAACATGGTGGTTGTTAAATTAACTTCTTCTACAACCACAAATCAGCCCAATTCCTCAACCTCATAAAATATGACCAAGCAATTCCAACAACGGTACAAACAAAGATGATACACTCCCATTGGGGAGTCATACACTTCCATTTTGAAAAAACTATTACAACAAAAATCCATAACCCTTCTTCAAATCAAGCCTCCTATACAATTTGATCCCTCTCATCCCATCCCTACTTAGTATAAGGAGGATGAGTTTTGTGGCCAGCATCAAGTCAAAGGCCATAGTTCTAATAACTATAAAACATTCAAGAACATTATTCAAGACATGCTTGATAGGGTTGATCTCATATTGTATATCCCTAATGTGCCTGATAATCAAAATATGGATGTGTTCAAATAGCCTTTTACTAACCATTCACCCAATTAAAATATTGTTTAGACCATGACTGATAAATCATGTGATCAAAATATCCATACAATAAATATGGTCTTTCCTTTACCTCTAATCCAACCTATCCCACAATAGGAGGCACCCATTTTACCTACTCCTCCCCCATAATCGATGGAGTTTATTTTTCCCATTCTTCCTCCTTGAGTAGAAGATCCTACTTCACTAGTTCCACTCCCACATGAGGAAGGGCCTCCTTTAACTTTCCTTTTGCCACAAGAGGAGCCTATATTATCAATTCCTTTTGTCCCCATTTTACCTATTCTCTTACCACTTGAGGACCATGCCTTACCTTTTCCTCAACTACATGTTGAGGGGAACATCATTACTATGTTATAACCTCTTGAGGAACCTTCTTCGCCTACCTTTCCTCCACTGATGGAAGTTAGTACCCTATCCACTCCTTCACACCTAAAGGAGCCACAGTTATCTACCCCTACATTAGATGAGAGACCTATTATGCCTACTCTAATTCAACTAATTTTACTACTTATTTTACCTATGGAAGATCATACTTTACTTATTCCTTGCCCACATGTTGAGGTAGCAATTATACCTATGCTTTACTCCCTTGAGGATCCTTCTTTTCCTATCTCTCCCCTGCCAATGGAATATCATGCCTCTTCTCTCATCTCTGTTGAAGATTACCCTATTGTGGCTCTTTCTTATCTTTGGCTCAAAGTAGTAGAGGCCAAAAATTTCCCTCTTTATCAATCACCTAAGCTTTCTAAATAAGTAACCATAAGGCCTATGTCAACTTCATCTAAACCTTTCTCATGGTTAGTGGGAAATCTAGAATTTATTGACTCCACAAAGTTAGATCATGTGGTATTTTGGGATCGACTTAAAAATCCTTATCCTACACAACAAGTGCCATCTTCTACTACCAATCATCTCACTACCCTTTACCCCAAGGTATTTGAAAAATTTAGAGCTTCTTCACTAAAATCACCAGAAGATCAGCTTTCTACATTAGAGCCTTCACCCTCACAAGCATCTACCACATTAAATTAGATCGGGTCTTTAGGCATTCACTCAATCTCTAATCCAATTCATCCATAGGTGAAATTAGATCTGACTCTCCAACCACAAGTTAGAGTTCCATGGCCTAAAATAAGGAAGAGTGTTAAGCTTCCTAGATCTTGCCAATCCTTCTCTCTTCTATCTTCAACTTTGAATTCAATTTTGGGACCACATCCCTCTACTTTAATTGGGGCATTATCAATGCAAGTGAAACCAAAGGCTAAGTTACCTCCACTACTACCTCAGCCACCTAGGAGGCCTTTCACATTTGACACCATGACCAAGAAAGTGTTATCAAAACATGTGGCTCCACTACCACCTAAAAAGGTGCTACACAAAATCATCCCCATGACTCCTAAACCAAAGAAGGTGTCTACCTCCATTACAACAACAAGTGTTAGCCCACTCACAGGCTCTCAGATATTTTTCCTATTCTAGTTGTTTTAATCCTCTACAATAACTCTTCCTCCCATTAAACCATATAACCCTCTTGGACTGAATCCATCTTGGTTCAATGATACACAAGTGTGTCTATATTATCATTTTCCTAGACATGATAATGAGAGCTATAAAGCTCTCATGACAGTCATTCAACAATACTTTGATATTGACACTTTATTTGTTGATACTCTTATTAACCTTCCTATTATTCCACCCATGGCATCCACAATTCCTCATATCATTCCACCTAAATTCAAACCCAAAGATGTTGTCTTACCCCCTTTACCACCTCCTTCACCTATGTTTTAGATCAACACAGTTAATGTGACAACACAATCACAAAATCAAAAGGATAAGGATAAGGAAAAGGTCACTTCCCCTTGGGCTCATTACTTCTCAAAAGACACTCCTCTGAATCTCAATATTTCCATCTTGGGTGTCCTAAGACCAACATCTTTAGAATTTATTCAAAACTCGATGGTGAAACAACTTCACCAAACTCTTATGAAAATGTCCTTATATGAGTTAATCCAAAACTCACCCCAACATCATCAAGATTTGATTAGTGCCTTGCAAATGGTTGAGGTACAGCCTGATGATCCCCAACCTCTTACATCTTTGGTCAACTCTCTTAACACCATCTCCCTAATTTCCTTTAGTGATTTAGAGATTCTAGTTCAACACCCTGAAGATCATGATTCTACCCTTTTTATCACAACATATATTGATCAAAATTGTTTCAAAAGAGTCATGATCAATGGAGGATATAGAATTAATATTATATCCACCCATGCCTACAAATAGCTATCCCTTCCCAATAATTGCATGTCTCAAACCGATGTGGTGCTCCACTCCTTTAACAATACCATGGTGGGCACTATTGTCTTACATATCTATGTGGGTCCCCACACAATTATTAATCTCTTCTACATTATAAAAGGAGATTTCTAATATATCATACTTCTTATATGACCTTACATATATATTATGGCATGCATGCCCTTGAATTTTCACCACTACGTCAAGTTTGAGCATAATGGGCAAGTGCATGTTATTCTCATCAACTCACCTCCTTTAAAAACATGCAACATGACTTATAGCCCTAATGATGTTCTTATTACATTAAATACATCATCTCCTATGTATTATACTTTTGAAGCTTCTACAAGCTCTACTACCTTGGTTATATAGATACCATCAACATAAATTCCTAACAAAGACCCCATGGAGGAAACTTTCAATCGTCTGTCACTCAAAGAATATCATTTGTTGACACTCGATATGTTCCATACTCCACAAGAGTATGGAAAAATTCATATGCACCTTAATTATGATCTTTGTATTGGGATGGTCATCTTGTATGGTACCCCTAACCTTTGAACTAATTTCACATATGGGGGAATTGATCGAGCTCTCGTTGTTAGGAATCCATCCTCTTCACCACAACCATTTACTTGTGACTTCTCTTTCCTGGGAAGCCTAGATTTGTTCATACCTATCTTTATTGGTGTGCCTAAAAAATATTTGGTTTGGGTCAGTACAAGTAGGGTGTTCATATGCCCATTGAATATCCCACCAACAAAACCATTAAAAATGCCAAAAAGTGGCATGGCATGGGTTTTTATGAATTGACCAAACTCACCAAAGCTTCTCATATACCAATTATCAAAGAGCCAGTCTCTCTTTCTCCATCCTATCCTCCACCATCACCTACCAAATTAGAGGTATTTATACCTCCTAATTTTTTTTCAATAAATGCCATCTATTTGGGTCTCCTCACTTATCACTTGGGTAAGGAAATAAGATCCTTTCCTCTCATTCATCCTAAAATGATTGATGAAGACTCTCCCATTATCAACACTATCCAATGTCAAGATGATGATGATATTCTCACATCCATGGGTATAGATGATTCTTATATCTAATGATCACTCCCATCTAAAACATAAGATATGTTAAATGAATCAACCATTGACATCAATTTTACCTCTCATAATAACCCTCGTATCCTTTAGATTGGCTAATCTTTGGATTCCTCTGAGCAAGCAAATTATGCTACATTTCTTAATGACCATAGCAAAGCATTTACTTTGTCTTATAATGGCATGCCTGGTATCAACCCCTCTATCATCACCCATAACATTTTCACCAATTGAGATACTAAACCTGTTAACCAGAAGATTCACAAAATGCATCCTCATATTGCTTTCCTTGTCAAAGAATAACTTGAATGCCTCCCTTTTATTAACTTTATTTAACCTATTTACTACCCATAATAGGTTTCTAATATTTTTCCTATCATAAAAGTGACATGGAAAAATGCATCTGCATTGACTATCATGACCTAAACCTCACTTTTCCAAAGGATGACTTCCCTTTTCCAAGTATCAACCAGCTTGTTGATCTAACATCTGGCCATGAGATGATATCACTTATTGATGGGTTCTCAAGTTATAATCAATTCCTAGTTGCTCTCGAGGATCAACACAAGATAAATTTCATTACCCAATGGGAGACTTTCTATTATTAGGTTATTCCCTTTGGTTTGAAGAATGCTAGTGCCACCTACCAATGCACTATGGCTTACATCTTCCACAATCTCCTAAAAAAAATTATGGAAGACTACATGGATGACTTACTCAAAAATTCTAAACTTCACCAAGATCACTTGATGATTCTCAAAATCATATTCACTCATCTCCTCAATATAACATTTGACTAAACCCAAAGAAATGCATCTTTGGTGTCCTTTATAATAAGCTCTTAGGATTTATCATTTTTCTATATGGTATTGAAGTTGACTATGCTAAGGTTTGAGAAATACTAGACATGCCTCCACCTACTAATATCAAAAAACTTTGTAGCCTGCAAGGTAGGCTTCATCAATCCACCACTTCATCTCCCAATTTTTGGATCATTGCCAACCCTTTCACCATCTCCTCAAAAAAGATGTCTCCTTCCATTAGAATGTATATTAATAGGAAACCTTTGACGTACTCAAATGGTATCTCCTTTCCCCACCAATTCTTATTCCACCTAAGGAAAAATAGCCTTTTTACCTTTACATCTCTATAATAGACCATTCTTTGGGTGTTATGATTGTACATCACGATGAACACCATTAAGAACAAGTAGTTTAATACATAAGCCCCATACTTATTGATTATGAAACTTGATCTACCCATACCAAAAATATTAATTTCACATTGGTATTTACAACTTCCAAGTTCTATGATTACCTCTTAAATCACAAAACCTACATCATCATCCATACTAATCCCCTCAAATACATGCATTCCAAGTTATATCACAACCAATGTGTAGCTTAGTAGATCATGTTCCTTGCTGAATCTGACTTGGAATTTATTCAAAAAAAATTTGTTAAGGGGTAAATGATCATTGACTAGTTAACTATCACCCCTTTACCTGATAACCAACTTTCAAACCTTGAATTCCTTGATGAATCTATCATAATTATCTCCACTTATGACATATCTTATCAAATGATGATGTTTATTTATGGGTATAAATGTCAACATAGTGGGGGTGCAAGGGTCATCCTCATCCCTCTTGATGGCGAGCCTATGCCTTTGTCATTTAAACTAGATTTTGAATGTACTAACAATATGGTTGAATATGAAGCTTTGATGTTACGGATTCAAATGGCTATTTTATTAGATGTCAAATCAATAACCATTTTCAATGACTTCTATATACTAGTTAATCAGGTTAATGGTTCTTACCTATGCAAAACTAAAATTCTAGAATGATATAAACATCATGTAGATATGATATTAGAACCATTCAACTCCTACCTCTTGCAAATTGTTCCTCAATATATAAACACATTTTCTAACACAATGTCTTCTCTTAATTCACACATACCCTCTTCACCCTCTTCCTCAAAACTCTATGTCATTGTATAATGCTTAACATTTCCCTCTTATATATCAATGAACATCCTTTTTATAGGCAATGTAACAAACAACTTATGGTAAAATAAACTCATAGATTAAATATCCTTTTCAATTACCCCTTCCAACCTCTCTAATAATAGGAAATGTGCCTTCATGAAACATGCCACTCATTACATTATGCTAGGGGGATTTCTCTATAAGTTATTTTTGGATGGTCTCATCCTTAGATGCCTCACTAGTACTGAGATCCCCTTTTCCATTAGGAAATCCATGATGGAATTTGTGGTGTATATTTTAATGGTAATATAGTTACAAAATGTATCCTTTGACTCAACTATTGTCCATCACTCCATCAATATTGTAGTGATTACATTCAACATTGCATCAAATGTCAACAACATGGTAACCTCCTTCATGTTTGAAGCCATGCCTTATAAGTCACCAAAGACTTCTAGCCCTTATCCTAATGGGGTTTGGATCTAATAGGTGAGATTAACCCTCATTAATCTCTTTATCACCATTCCATCATTGATGCTACTGAATACTTCACCAAGTGGGTCAAGGTCATTGCTCTTGTCTTCACTAAGGTTGACTAAATTTTTGACTTTATCAACCATCACATCATCTATCATTTTGGTGTCCCTCATAAAATTATAATAGACAATGATAAATATTTCAAAAATAAGACTATCCAAAAGCTTTATGACACTTTTGGAATTAAATTAAGCTTCTCATCACCGTACTATCCACAAGAAAATGGATAGGTAGAAGCTTCTAACAAAACTTGAACCAAAATCTTCATGAAGGTAGTAAAAAATACTGGCAAGGATTGGCACATGCACATTCCCTTTTCTTTACGGGCTTACCACACCAACATTTGAACCCCTATAGGTGTTACACCTTTTTCCTTGGTCTATGGGATGGATGTTGTTTTGCCTATTGAGGTCTATATTCCTTCTCTTTTCATCTCTCTATAAGACATACTAAGGATGACTTTTTCCAAGAACATTTGGCTCAACTTGAGTTTATTGATGAATGTCATCTCATAGCCCTCAACCAGCTTCAAATATATCAAGAGAATATTAAATGCACTTGCAATAAAAACCTCAAGGAGCAAGATTTTAATATCAAAGATCTCATCTTAAAGGAAAATCAACATGTAATGAACATGTAGAAAAGCAAATGGGGTAAGTTTGCTCCTAATTGGCTTGGACCCTACATCATAACTCACAAGTATGGCTTAGGAACTTATCACTTGTATTCTCTTGAAGGAAGGCCAGAATCTAAGCCTTTAAATTCTTTGCACTTATGACCATTCTTTTGTCGATCAAGTGATGCTTCACCTCATGTTTAACTTGAGCTCGTCTCTTGAGCAACCCTATTACA
Organism: Torreya grandis; assembly: GCA_037957365.1. Classification (NCBI taxonomy): domain Eukaryota; kingdom Viridiplantae; phylum Streptophyta; class Pinopsida; order Cupressales; family Taxaceae; genus Torreya; species Torreya grandis. The sequence goes on along the minus strand of JARHVA010001169.1, from coordinate 2,718,716 downwards.
TTTATCACCCTTCCTCTTAACCCTTATTCCTACACACTTAGTTAACCTATGAAGTACTATGGTTTTTCCCTCAAAGTGAAAAACCTTTAAGCCTCTATAGTCATGTCTATGACTAAATTTTAAAAACAAAAAATGGGATAAATAGACAAGCTATAATCTCTTAGGTCATTTTTCTCAATGTAGACTACTCCCTTGAAGGACAACTATGTAACTTATCCTTGATACTATAAATAGATTGATCCCTTGAAGGATAGTTATTAAAAATCAAAAACAAAATCTTAGATGAATCCCTTGAAGGATGGATAAGCCAAGATTTTTTATCAAGGAAAATAATGACTTAGAAGATTCTCATATTGATCATCTTCATATGACCTCAACACAAACAAAATCCTATTGTATGCTTCCCACATTGATCAACTTACACAAGTTAAAAAAACTTTAAGTCATGGAATTTCCCATAGTAGCTCTCGATTCACCCACATAAGGGGCATGCCATCCCTAATAAGAAGGTTACACTACCCAAACACTCTCATTCCTTTTACCTTTTTCCCCTCATACTCTTTTAAGGCACTTTGAAATCACTTGACACAAGGTGAGTACGATGCTTCTCTAACAAAAAATGGTCAAATGATGAAAATCATGAAAGAGGTTCATATGCCTAAGCCTATTTACATTGTGATTATGGTCTTTGCCAATGCATGAGCATCGTGCCTCTTTCTTTCCCATCTTAATCACATGTCGATTTATCTTCTGAGATCGCATCTCACAACAAGATTCAATCACATTCTTGCCTTTCTACCAATTTTTATTGATTCTTAGAGTTATGTGGTTAAAAAATATTATCACTCACATATCCATATCACGAAAAGATCTTCAGATAACTACCCAAAACCATAATAAAACTAACAAACCATTACCCATTAATCTATTTCATATAATCCCATGTGAAATGCAGCAAACATGCAACCATAATTTATCTAAACAATAATAAATAGGAAAACTATCAAGCCTATGCCATTTATTTTAAGCATACACCATCACAAATATGGAAAAATTCTGAAATAAAAAAACATACCCAACCCATTCATTTTAAGCATACACCATCACAAATATGTAAAAATTCTAAGATGAAGATAACCAATCAACTATACATATACCATCACACATATGGGAAATGATAGTCTAACTCAATGAACATGCTCAACATTAACACAACATAAATATTCACATCATTATAATAACTTCAACATCACCACCATCACATAAACACATCTCAAAATAACTCTCTCTCTCTCTCTCTCTCTCTCTCTCTCTCTCTCTCTCTCTCTCTCTCTCTCTCTCTCTCTCTCTCTCTCTCTCTCTCTCTCTCTCTCTCTCTCTCTCACACACACACACACACACACACACACACACACACACACACACACATGAGATTTATTTTGAGATGTGTTTATGTGATGGTGATGATGTTGAAGTCATTATAATGATGTGAATGTTTATGTTATATATATACACTAAATATGAATGTACATCAATGGATCATATAAGTATCATCTCTCTCTCAAAAATTACATCTCTCATCTTCAGCTTGTAGGCTGGTGTGTATACAACATATATCACAACATCAAAAATATAATTTGGCCCTTAGAATACTCAAGGCTATAGTCATGGTCATGAATAAGTAGTATCATCACCACTCTTTGCTTGTCTAAATCTACATGAGCTAGAATCCATGGCACATATCATTGATCTATCATGCTCTCTAAACTCATAATACCTCTAAATCTATGGGAACTCCCTAATGGCTCTCTCATAGTATGTAATCTCATATAAAGTAGTGTCGTACCTCAGTAGAGATATAGTCTACAATGGACCCATCAAACCTACTATAGGACCCTACACTAGTCCTTATGTTGGAGGAAGAGTAGCATGTCTTGCTACTCTCAAACTATCTCTCTTTACTACTAGTGTAGTAACCTAGCCCTGTAATGCCCTAACCTGCCCCTACAATGCTGTAATATACCCTATAAGACCAACACCTATGCATGTGTTACATCTCAAGCTTTTACCACAACATCCTATTCCTATATGATTTCATCTCTCTCTCTCTCTCTCATCACTCCTTGTAAATCTGGTGGTGGCCTCCTGACCTAAACCATAAGATGCAAACATGTCCACCATGCAAGATAAGTCATTATACATCTAGGATCTACCACACCCAAGCCTATTGGTAGATCCTCAAAATCCATCCCATCTATCTCCTAGGTCAAAGGTAGGGGTGATTCTATATCCTCCCTCTTATATAGAGGAAAGGCTAGAGGCACATCTTGTGATAAGCCAAATTATCTCCTGACCTATGCCATGGGTATCATCTCCAACTCTCCAACTCATATCCCTTTGACCCATAATGTGCTTTATACATTTAAAATATTCTCTACCTATCCTTTAAATTAAAGGTATGTCAAGTAGGGCCTCCAAAAAATATCTATGGTAATCAATCCATCTATCATACACATATAATAATCAATGTCCCGCACTATGCTATATACTCATGTTTAGGCCATAGCCTCTCTCCACCATCTAAACCTAACTGAAATCATGGTGGGTAGCCCCAATGGTTGTGTCACAATGATGTGATCATATTCCCAACAATGGATTAAATACCTGATGCACAAACTATACCATCACCACAACCTCAAACCCCACAACTCTCTATATAACTGTGCCAAAAAATTTGGTCCCCATGCATAATCTATCAACTACTCAACCATCTATGCCAACACACCTATCAACACAATAAGAAATCTCCCCCCATCTCTATCTGGTAGTACATATATTCTAATCCTTATCATCATTAATATACTCAACTGCTATTACTCCTCATCGATTCACTAAATGATAGATCACCTCATTGACATGCTCCCCAAACAATGTTGCCATATGAATATCATGATCCTCTCTCAAACAAGAGATGAGATCTTCATCCTAGAGAAAAAATCATAAAATATTATAAATGTCCTCTTGTGTCACTATCAACTCTCTGATAGGCAAATGGAAAGTGTTGGTGGTGTGATCCCATGCCTCTATCAAAGTTATCATCAAGTTAACATCATATGCAACCCAAAAATATCATTGCAATACTCTTAAACCAATGACTTCCATGTGTTCCCACTCATCCATGGTGACATCCCTCCTCATCCTTTTCAGCAGTGTAGGTAGTCAATCTTGTAATGTCAACTCTTGCCTAGCCGACATCCACACAAATAAACCTCAAGTCACATACTTTATATTATAAACATCCACCTTTTTTTCCCTTCTCTTTGGGAGATCTACATTTTCCTGAGGCCCTCATATAATCTATGTATGTAGAACTTAGTCAATATGGGGTCTTCTAAGGTTAGCTTGATCATATACCCACCTAACTATCTAACCTATTAACCCACTTAAACCCTATGCCTAACTACCTATTTATAAACCCTAGACCTAACTACCTATCTCTAAACCCTAGGCCCAACTAACTATATTTTAACTCTAGGCCCCATGGCCTATATCTTAGACTCTACACCTAATGACCTATATCTCATACCCTTAACCCCACAACCTATCTTTTAAGCCCTAGGTCTCATGACCTATCTTAACCTACTTTTTCCTGAAAACTTCCCTTAATAAAATTTTAAACACACATCACCCTTTTTCCCTATGCATTGGGAGAAATAAATTGCCTTGAGGCCCTCACTTGGGCTATGTAGGTAGCACTCAGTCAACATGGGGTCTCCTGAGGCTAGCTTAGCCATTAAGCTCATTGACTAACTCAAATGGGGATCTAAAATGGGACTTTTCTTCCTATTTAGGGTTTTTTCTATGATTGATGTCAGTCTTATATGTCAATATTAGTGCTTGGTGTCAAATGACATCAATGCCTTATCAGCTAATGTCAGTGAGCCCTGCTAGCATTAGTGACTGGTTTAGCCCTAGGAACAACCCACCTCCAAAATTTAGGCTTTTACCTAGAAACTACTTCCAACCCCTCCCAAATTCACCCAAACCTACCCTTACCCAATTTACTACCCCTTTAATTTCACTTTATCCCCCCACAACATTAAAATTTATCCTAACTACCAAATTAAATACATTAAATTAAAATTCAATTCAAAGTGCATCCTACCTCATCTCTCTATCTCCTCCAAGATGGAATGGCTGACACTTGTGGTGGCATGCCTCTAGCTAGGTTCCCTCCTACCTCTACCATTTTTTCCTACACCAACACTCTCTTGATCACATTATGGCCCACCAAGTGCTCAACCACACCCTCACTCTCACACACTCTTCTCAACCACTTATCTCTCACCAACTCACCACAAATAGACAAGATAGGGATATCTTTTTCCCCTCAACACTTAGAGCTCTTTTTCTCTAATCAACTATCACAAATAACTTTGGTGGGATGCTAAACTAATTTTTTTTAGATTTGGTCACCCATCAATGTCAAAAATCTTGACCTAAGGCATCGATGTTGGCAATACTTCCTATCAACATCAGTATCCTTAAACTTAGAGTTTTCAACCCAACCACCACCCTTTAAACTACACCCTAAGTCTGAGGCAACTTGGAGATCACATATATCTCTCCAACCATAATAACCAACCTTGGAGATCACTTAAATCTCCACCCATGATGACTCTAATCAAAGATCATGAATATCTCCTTGACCATTGACCGTTTTGAATCAACCTTGCATTGTTTATCTTGATCACTTATGCTACCTCTTTATAGTTGGATATTGTATACACACATTTATATCAAGTGTTTTAGATCATGACCAAGCCATTCCTATCACCTATAACCTTTTGTGTTTATCAGGATCACTTCTTACCTCAGATACTTGGAACACATAGACCATTAGAGCTACAACTTTGATCATTTTAACCTTATCAGCTATCACTTACAAGCTACGATTTGGTTATTTCTATTTGATTCTTCTTTGCCTTTACCTATTATTGACTATGTTTGAATATAACTCATAGTAGTATACATGAAAGCAATGATGTTACCACATTCTTACTCAACATCCACCCACCCAATTAACTCCTTATCAAACCAGTACTTGATTCTAGATTCTCCTCCATTAGTTCTCATTTTGAGGGGGGATACCTCATCCCATACCTAGAGCATCCAACTCCTATTTTTATCTTGCAAATTGTCAATACAAATTACAAGACAAAAAGGGGCAAATGTAGACACCAAAATTACATCACACACATGCATAACTCCCTGTGTCAAAACCCCCCTCGATCCCTTTTTTATAGTTATCCTTTTTTACTCATGTTTTCACCCCTCACACATTTAATTAATTTAAAAATATTTAATTATGTTTATTAAAAACTACTTATGCCACCTTACATAGCCACCTTGTCCTAAGACTAATTCTTACCCTCTGAGTCACCTCAAGACTTAGTGTCATAATCTTAACTACCCTTGATTTGTTCTCACCCCTAACATAAATTCCTAACTAACTATGTTAATCTTAACCTTGCATTTTTATTGTTTTCTAATGGATACTACACTTGGCAAGAGAAGGAATACAAAATAGGCAAAAAATATCCCTTTTACCTAATCTCATACCATCGACATCGATAAACCCTCAGTCAACATTAGTGGGATCATTGACATCTATTACTTAAGCCAAATTCAAAGATAATATTCATGTCAATAGAAATAAAAAAATCAATCATTTACATACAGGGTTTAGCATTTGACTTTCTACACCCATGCTTATCATTACTCTACACAAATTAGTCTAGATTAGGAATTGATATACTACATAGATCTTGGATTTTTCTAAACTAACAACACACACTTATCTTTTATGTTCACCTATTACTTCAACATGCCTCAATAGAGCCATCTATCTAGCACTCATAGTTTATCCATTTCACCAACTAAGTATATCTCTATGTTTTATAATTCTTTTAAACAATCATTTTATAATTACTGTACATTATACTATTTATTTTTTATGAACATCCTGACTCTCCCTATGAAGAAGTTTTAAAATTCCTTCATCTATTTACCTCTACATCAAACATACAAACCCTTTGTCTAGATCCACCTGAGTCTTACTCACTCCCTTACAACTCTTCCCAACCTCACAAACTTGACCAACATCTACCTCCCAACTTAGAAAAGGCTATTTCAACCTCTTGAGAACCTACTACCCCTACCAACATCGATTATATCTCCTTACCAACATCAGTAGCCTAATCAACATTAGCGACTGTGTATTTCCACCAAATTCTCTAAAGCTACCTAAACAACCTCCAAAAACACCAATAACTCACATTACCTACACTATTTCACTCTCTATTACTCTTAGACTATAATAACAATATGAATATCTCTCTCTTACTCTCTCTTTCATTTTGTTATTCATTACTATTTTGTTTCAAAAAGTGGACTATCATCCCCAAGGAAGTTTGACACTTTCAGGAACAAGTGCATAGCTTGGCAGCCCACTTATATATCTACTAACAAATATTTTTGGTGGTAGTGCTTTCTTATTCATAAGTAGTCCTCCTTAGCCAAAGATTAGTGCTCAACATCATATGGATACAACACACAACCAATCTGGGTTTTCTCTAATCTCTAATCCCTACTTTTCATCTTTGTTTCTCCTTAAACATCAAATAGATTCAAAATTTACTAAAACACTTCCATCCAGTTGGACATGGAACATTGTAAGATTTCTCCAAAAAAGATAGTGTCCAATGGGTTTCAATGCATCATAAAAAATACTCTTTAATTTGTAATCAGTGCCATACATCTTGATTGATGGAGTGTTTTCCAAAAAGGACATTGGAGGTATGCTCTTAAGATGTGTTAAAACTAACCAATTTGATAAGCTTCTCTAGCAATTCTATGACAGACCTCTAAAAACAACCTCCATAGATCCATGCTTATCGTTACTCTACACAAATTAGTCTAGATTAGGAATTGATATACTACATAGATCTTGGATTTTTCTAAACTAACAACACACACTTATCTTTTATGTTCACCTATTACTTCAACATGCCTCAATAGATCCATCTATCTAGCACTCATAGTTTATCCATTTCACCAACTAAGTATATCTCTATGTTTTATAATTCCTTTAAACAATCATTTTATAATTACTGTACATTATACTATTTATTTTTTATGAACATCCTGACTCTCCCTATGAAAAAGTTTTAAAATTCCTTCATCTATTTCCTTCTACTTCAAACATACAAACCCTTTGTCTAGATCCACCTGAGTCTTACTCACTCCCTTACAACTCTTCCCAACCTCACAAACTTGACCAACATCTACCTCCCAACTTAGAAAAGGCTATTTCAACCTCTTGAGAACCTACTACCCCTACCAACATCGATTATATCTCCTTACCAACATCAGTAGTCTAATCAACATTAGCGACTGTGTATTTCCACCAAATTCTCTAAAGCTACCTAAACAACCTCCAAAAACACCAATAACTCACATTACCTGCACTATTTCACTCTCTATTACACTTAGACTATAATAACAATATGAATATATCTCTCTTACTCTCTCTTTCATTTTGTTATTCATTACTATTTTGTTTCAAAAAGTGGACTATCATCCCTAAGGAAGTTTGACACTTCCAGGAACAAGTGCATAGCTTGGCAGCCCACTTATATATCTACTAACAAATATTTTTGGTGGTAGTGCTTTCTTATTCATAAGTAGTCCTCCTTAGCCAAAGATTAGTGCTCAACATCATATGGATACAACACATAAACAATCTGGGTTCTCTCTAATCTCTAATCCCTACTTTTCATCTCTGTTTCTCCTTAAACATCAAATAGATTCAAAATTTAGTAAAACACTTCCATCCAGTTGGACATGGAACATTGTAAGATTTCTCCAAAAAAGATAGTGTCCAATGGGTTTCAATGCATCATAAAAAATACACTTTAATTTGTAATTAGTGCCATACATCTTGATTGATGGAGTGTTTTCCAAAAGGGACATTGGAGGTATGCTCTTAAGATGTGTTAAAACTAACCAATTTGATAAGCTTCTCTAGAAATTCTATGACAGTCCTCCAAAAACAACCTCCATAGATCCATGCTTATCATTACTCTATACAAATTAGTCTAGATTAGGAATTGATATACTACATAGATCTTGGATTTTTCTAAACTAACAACACACACTTATCTTTTATGTTCACCTATTACTTCAACATGCCTCAATAGAGCCATATATCTAGCACTCATAGTTTATCCATTTCACTAACTAAGTATATCTCTATGTTTTATAATTCCTTTAAACAATCATTTTATAATTACTGTAAATTATAATATTTATTTTTTATGAACATCCTGACTCTCCCTATGAAAAAGTTTTAAAATTCCTTCATCTATTTCCTTCTACTTCAAACATACAAACCCTTTGTCTAGATCCACCTGAGTCTTACTCACTCCCTTACAACTCTTCCCAACCTCACAAACTTGACCAACATCTACCTCCCAACTTAGAAAAGGCTATTTCAACCTCTTGAGAACCTACTACCCCTACCAACATAGATTATATCTCCTTACCAACATCAGTAGCCTAATCAACATTAGCGACTATGTATTTCCATCAAATTCTCTAAAGCTACGTAAACAACCTCCAAAAACACCAATAACTCACATTACCTGCACTATTTCACTCTCTATTACACTTAGACTATAATAACAATATGAATATCTCTCTCTTACTCTCTCTTTCATTTTGTTATTCATTACTATTTTGTTTCAAAAAGTGGACTATCATCCCTAAGGAAGTTTGACACTTCCAGGAACAAGTGCATAGCTTGGTAGCCCACTTATATATCTACTAACAAATATTTTTGGTGGTAGTGCTTTCTTATTCATAAGTAGTCCTCCTTAGCCAAAGATTAGTGATCAACATCATATGGATACAACACACAACCAATCCGGGTTCTCTCTAATCTCTAATCCCTACTTTTCATCTTTATTTCTCCTTAAACATCAAATAGATTCAAAATTTAGTAAAACACTTCCATCTAGTTGGACATGGAACATTGCAAGATTTCTCCAAAAAAGAGAGTGTCCAATGGGTTTCAATGCATCATAAAAAATACACTTTAATTTTTAATCAATGCCATACATCTTGATTGATGGAGTGTTTTCCAAAAGGGACATTGGAGGTATGCTCTTCAGATGTGTTAAAACTAACCAATTTGATAAGCTTCTCTAGCAATTCTATGACAGTCCTCCAAAAACAACCTCCATAGATCCATGCTTATCATTACTCTACACAAATTAGTCTAGATTAGGAATTGATATACTACATAGATCTTGGATTTTTCTAAACTAACAACACACACTTATCTTTTATGTTCACCTATTACTTCAACATGCCTCAACAGAGCCATCTATCTAACACTCATAGTTTATCCATTTCACCAACTAAGTATATCTCTATGTTTTATAATTCCTTTAAACAATCATTTTATAATTACTGTACATTATACTATTTATTTTTTATGAACATCCTGACTCTCCCTATGAAAAAGTTTTAAAATTCCTTCATCTATTTCCTTCTACTTCAAACATACAAACCCTTTGTCTAGATCCACCTGAGTCTTACTCACTCCCTTACAACTCTTCCCAACCTCACAAACTTGACCAACATCTACCTCCCAACTTAGAAAAGGCTATTTCAACCTCTTGAGAACCTATTACCCCTACCAACATTGATTATATCTCCTTACCAACATCAATAGCCTAATCAACATTAGCGACTGTGTATTTCCACCAAATTCTCTAAAGCTACCTAAACAACCTCCAAAAACACCAATAACTCACATTACCTGCACTATTTCACTCTCTATTACACTTAGACTATAATAACAATATGAATATCTCTCTCTTACTCTCTCTTTCATTTTGTTATTCATTACTATTTTGTTTCAAAAAGTGGACTATCATCCCTAAGGAAGTTTGACACTTCCAGGAACAAGTGCATAGCTTGGCAGCCCACTTATATATCTACTAACACATATTTTTGGTGGTAGTGCTTTCTTATTCATAAGTAGTCCTCCTTAGCCAAAGATTAGTGCTCAACATCATATGGATACAACACACGACCAATCTGGGTTCTCTCTAATCTCTAATCCCTACTTTTCATCTTTGTTTCTCCTTAAACATCAAATAGATTCAAAATTTAGTAAAACACTTCCATCCAATTGGACATGGAGCATTGTAATATTTCTCCAAAAAAGAGAGTGTCCAATGGGTTTCAATGCATCATAAAAAATACACTTTGATTTGTAATTAGTGCCATACATCTTGATTGATGGAGTGTTTTCCAAAAGGGACATTGGAGGTATGCTCTTAAGATGTGTTAAAACTAACCAATTTGATAAGCTTCTCTAGCAATTCTATGACAGTCCTTAAGGAGGCCATTTTATAGCTAGAACCATAGCTAGAAAAATCATCAAAAATATTTACTTTTGGCCCAATTTATTTAGAGATGCACATGCATGGGTGAGGAAGCATTTAAAATGTGCCATGTTTATAGGGAAATAGAAGCTATTTGTTATGCCACTAAAACCTATTTAAGTTGAGCAACCTTGTATGTAATGGGTCTTAAACTTCATTGGCATGATTATCCTTCATCCATTGCTATCCATAAATGGGTCTTGATAGCCATAGATGAATTCATGAGGTGGGTGGAAGTAATTCTCTTGAAAGAATCAAATGAGAACTTTGTTATTGAGCTCTATGAAACCCTATTCACCCATTTTGGAGCACCATCCACCATAATATCAGATAATGATTTGGAATTTATCAACACAAAGGTATGTGACTAGGATCTTAATAAGGGTATTTATATAACATATTCATATAATTATTATCCATAGCATAATGGATTAGCTGAGTTTATTAATAAAAACCTAATTTAGATCATTATGAGAATGATGCAAAATAATCAAAGATCCTAGCACATAAAATTGAAGATTACCTTATGGTCTAACAGGTTCACCCTCAATAAGGCCATTGGTAAATCCCCTTATATCTTATTCTATGGAAGAGAAGTAATTTTACCCATTTCTTTGGAACTTCTAGCTTTATAACTTGCACACTAACTAGAGCTTCTAGAAAGTGATGCAATGGAAGTAAAAATGAATGAACTAAGTTATCTAGAGGAAATAATGGATGATGCCATGTATGCCATGTGGTTTAACCAACAATAGGTCAAGATTAACTTTGATAAAGTGTCTTCATCAAAGACATTCTATCAAGGTGATGTAGTCTTCAAATGGGATGAGGACCATGCAAAACTAGGAAAACACTCCAAGATTGATAATATTTAGAGTGGAACCTATGTCATCATAGGATATAAAGAGAGCAATGATTTTGATCTTGCCAAATTAAATGGAGAGAACCTCCCCATACCTATCAATGGGAGGTATATAAATTTCTTCTACTAGTCCCATATCTCACTTCTTATACATAATTAGATAAATTTGTTCTTTTATCTAAGTACTTTTGCATGTTTCCATTGTTAGTTAATTTATTTGTAGTTTAGTTTTTAGATTTGCATTGTGTTTCTTTGTCATTTTTTTCCATCACCATTACTCCATTAAGTATTTCCAAAAGTTAAGTGAAGTTTATTTTTAAGTATATTTTCACTTGAGCAAGATTGATTGATGGTTGGGTTTCATGACTAGTAGGCTATTCAAGTCACCTAAGTCACTAGAATTATTGGCCATTTTGGCCCACCTACCATGCATGTGCCTAGATGGACAAGCTAAGTATATTTCCACAACTTTTAAAATCAAACCACAATTTTTTAAACAAGTATAAAAGACCATACATGATCTCATGTGTTTTTTTAACATTTAGAACATGGACCTTATTACAAATACCCCTGGGATGTCAAAAGTGCTTAGAAAAAGTGTGGGAATGCAAGGGGTACATCTAGTTATTTATTGTATTCATCTTGACATTTTGGGTCTAGTGGTAGAAAGTACAAGTGGGAAATTTACTAAGGCTATATCATGCACGTGTGGATGAGTCAAGAGGAATTGGTCATATGGGTTTGTTCACTTTTATACCAATCTAATATGCACCAAATCTTAGGTCCTCCACCCAAATTCATCAAAAGTTATAAAGGTTGAAATTTGGCCTCTTAGTCACATTCTACATGTTTTCCCATACTTATCCATGTTCAAGAAGGTCCTAGTAGAGCCGAGTGAGCGTCTTCAAAAATCTATATCTCACATGTGTGGTATTTTTAGGGGAAAGTGATCACATGGGTATGTTTACCTTAGTCATAAGTTGTTATGTGACAAGTCTAAGGTCCTCCACCAAAGTGAAAATGGAGTTAAACATGTGAAAATTTAGGTTCCTAGGCATTTTTTCTAAGTTTCCCATACTTAGTGTTTTGAGCTCAATCATCACCAAGATGTCATGTAGAAGAATTTATTGACTAGCTATCTTAAACTTTGAATATCTTTGCTTTGGAAGCTCTCAAGACCAATGAATCAAATGGATTTGTCCCTTTTAACCTTAATAACATCTTCTAAAAGCTTGATGACTCCATGATTCTTGTGATTTAAGATCTAAGCCTTAAAAGTTATTCAAAATGAACCTACAACATGAATGATGTTAGCACAAACATCAATTTAAATCAAGGGAAGTAATCATTTGGGTTTAAAAGGTCCTTAAAAGTTTTAAATTTGGTTGAGATATAATGGTTTATGGGAACCCTTATACAAATTAGTTCTAATGATTTATGCTAGAGTCAACCAAGTCAACAATTCCCTAGGTTAAATCCTTTAAAGATATACAAGTTGGGCATTATCTAACAATATGGGATAATCGAGACAAGATACAATAGAGCATGTTCACTCATAAAAGGATGGGTCCAAGCTAAATCAAAGGATCACACTCAATCATATCAATGGTTGAATAGAGTGAAATAATTGATAATAAAGTGGGACCAAGGAGATCTATGGTACATGTGAACTCATACATCTTAATCAGATAGTGCACATGAGTCAAAATAGTTAGTGAATCCAAAGAGATAATGAGTCAAGGACAAGTGTCACAAGAATATTCAATTGGTATAAAGTCAATGGATTATAGGCATCCATGTATAGACAGATAAATAGTGTGAGATGAGTTAAAATTTTAGAGAGCTTGAGGGTTATCATGTGACACAAACATATGAATCTACACACTGACAACAAGATCTTGAGGATTAACATGCATTCAACATATGGCATAAGCAAAGACAAGATTGAATTTTCAAAGATGATCTGATGGCTTATGGGTATCTGTGCACATGTAGATCAATAGAGTGGGTGAGATTCAATGTGTCAATGAGCCAAGTTATATTTTGATAGCCAATTAAAGTGAAGATGAGCCTAGGGTTTTTGATAGAGGTTGGTAATCTATTTTTTACCATAGAATGCAAGTCTTTATAGTATCTTACTGACACCATTTAAGCTCATTGAAATGCCATGGAGTGGTATAACTGACATAGTCAAACATGGATAATATGAAGGGATCACCATTGGAGCTTATATTGATCTCTGGTTTGATAAGTTAGAGCTTACATGGTTCTTTCTTATGACTAGTTTGCTAGGTTAAATAAGGATCCATGTATAATTAATTATCTATCCCCATAGAAATATAATAGGTTTATTTTAACCTATTATAATATACAAGGTGTTAAATGATCCATGGATCTATTTTACTATAAAAACTATAGGAAAACCAATGTCCTTAGATTGGTTTTTTGACTATAGGTGGGACCTATGATCCAAATGTAGAAAAGAAATAAATATGAAATTAATTCAAAGGTGCCCATCATCAAAAAAGCAGGTACTATACCACCTAAGACATGACATTATTGCTAGTATCTGGACTTGAGGATTTGATCCTCATAAGCATGGCAAGTAGACTTAGGGTCTCAAGGTGATGAATTGGTACTTGGAGAGGTAGTTAGGGGATTTTATTATTCTCAAATGGACTTGATCATCATGTAAAAAACCCTTGTCTCTAGTGGAACACTCTCATCCAATAAGAAGAGCTCGAGGATTAGTGGAATGCCAAGAGATCTATTTATTGATCAAGACACACATAAAAAATACAATCAAAGGCTACCACCTCACTCCTTGATCTAAAGATCTTTCTTCCACTCTTTGGGAACCAAAATACCCTCTTTATTACTTACCTTATACTATAAGTATAACCTTAAAGCTATTATTTTGGATCCCTTAGGTTGGTATGACTATACTCTACCAAAATTATATTGGACACTTCTTGGAGTAGTGAATAAATCATTTTACAATAATTTTGCTAATCTATATTTAGTATTCTATGTTTGTTTAATATGTAACTATGAATTTAATCTTCTTTTGGTATGTATAAATTCAAATAAGTGTTATAAATCTTCTTTTCAAGTCATATAGTGTGTCTCAACATTAATCTCTCAAAGATATAGTGGATAACCAAACTTAAGTGTCTTTAACCAAACCTTATTTTCATCACTCCCTAGTCTAAGTGTATCAAACATGCCTCTATACAAAATATTATTGTTTAGAAGCATATTAATATTGCATTAATTTATTTCATAATTCATTAGTGTGTTAAATATTCCAATCTTATGAATGGGTCTGATAAATTCTTGGTGCATCACCATAGTTAGAATAGGTTTTACATTTGTCACTCATTCTCCCTTTCTACCACAACAAATTTTAGGTTTTAGAAGTAAATGTATAAATGATGCATTAGAGGAGGTAGTCTTGTTAAGAATCCTAGAGGTATAGTTTAGATATAGGTAACCCATAACCTTAGACCATTCCCATGTTAGTCTAAGTTTGAGAGGACTTGAACACTACTTTTAGCCAGGGTGTAACCTGGAGTGCTAACAGCTTGATTATCATTAATGTCAAAAAATTAAGGAAGATTGGTATAAATATAATGAGAAGTTTTATCCAAGTGATAAATAGGAATCATATCATAAAATGTTATAAGTTTATCTTGCCCCAACTCATTTAAATGAGTTAGAGAAGAATCTTGGATAACATGATATGTTTGAGATGAAGGAGGAGTGTAGATAGTTTTTGAATCAATAAAATCCACCACCCTTCACATATTGGTCATGATAACCACATTCTCTTTGGAAGTGGGGCCAAAAAGACTTTCTACATCATTGGTGTAAGGGGTGGGCTTGTCTTGGTTGTCTTGAATAGGTTGATGATTAGGAAGAGGGTCTTTGTAGATATCCAAATAATCATTATATTTATTTAAGGCTTGAGATTTATCATGTGTTTTATAATCCTTACAAAAAATATCATAGGCTTATTGATGATTTCAAATGATAGAATCATGATAAAAATTAGGACCAAGAATAAAATACATATCTAAATTATGAAGTTATATATAGGTTTCATGAGAATAACCCCATCTAGCATGAAACCAACAAAATTTGTTAGGATCATACTAGGATTTCATAGGATGGGTAGGGTAAAGTTCTCATAAAAGAGGACTAGGTAAACATTTAAGTAATTCAGTTAAGGATAGAGGTTTGTGAACATTAATGTTAGTTGTTGAAGATAAGTGAGGATTGGTATATTATTGAGAAGGGGGAGCTAGTTTCGAAGGTTTGTTAGGAATGACAAATTGAATGTTGTGAATGGTGTCATAAGAATCCATAACACCATCATTGGTGATATCGTGATTTTTGTTCTTAAGTAAGAGAAGATGACCCATAGAAGGTTGGGGTGGCTCAAATTGATGCATAAGGAAATTTTGATGTTTAGCTTGGTCAATAGCCTCCTCTAAAGTATGTGGAGAGAAAGAGTGAGAGAGAGTGGAATATGATCAAGCTTTTGTTAAAATATGGAAGAATTTGTTAAACAAATGTGAACATAACATGGTTAATGATAAACATGGATAATGATATTCATTTTCAAGTTGTTTGCAATATATGAAGTGGGCCAAAGTGTTTTTATGAATATCACTAGTTTGGAATTATTAAACTAAATCATTCACTAAATATTCCAAACTAGAAATATAATGAGATCTAAGTTGATTATACCAATCTAAGGCATAAATCTTGAGGGTTTTGTCTAATAGTTTGGTAGCTACAAAGGTGTTCAATTTGACCCAATCCTTATAAATTTTTCCAAATGTTTTAAGATGAAGGGTAGGATCAATTGATCCATTATAAGAAATTTTAGGTGTGATACCTCATATGTCAATATTAGAAATTTGAGTGGTAAGAGGTTCATTTTGAATATGTTTAATGGTTTTTTGACCAAAATAGGTTGAGGGTTGAGGTTGCCTTAAGAATATTGAAGAGGAGGTGAGAGAACATTTTGGTTATGTGTGTCCCAAGCCATTGTTTGAGGATGAGATTGAAGATGGATAAGGTGGTTTTGCATTCTCATCATTTGATTTATGTTATGATATTGAAATGTATTCATTTCATTAATTATTTGTACTAATAGTTTATGGGTATGATCGAAATTATTATAAGTATTATAGGTGGTATTAATGTTACTATTAGTGGCTTGGATACCACTATTGGTGTTAATAGGAACTTGAGAAGAATTATGAGATTGTGATTCACTACTGGAAAAATTTACTTGTGTATCAAAATATGGACTAGTGAAAGGATGAGAAGAAGAAGCACTAGAAGCATGATTACTTTAGGTAGTAAATGAAGCACTAGTGGAAGGATTAAGGATAGTGGATCTCATGAGAAGCCCACTAGATGTATAACTAGACATGTTAGTGGATATAATAGGCATGGAGGTAAAAGAGGTCATGGTATGATAAGGGGTCATAATCAAAGGAAAAGGCTAAGAATCAAAGAAAGTGGTACCCATAAATCTAGTTGATAATGTAGGAGTCCTTGAATGAGGCTCTTCAAATTGACCATTAATCATAAGATTGTAAATGGTAGAGGGATATTTTACTCTATGTTGAGGAAATTCAAAGATAAATAAGAGCATTTCATGAGTATACTCTAATTTTGGTTGGTCTTCTAATGAGAAGAGAGGATTACATTGTGAATAGGTATTAAGAGGGGTCCCATAATTCATTATGTGAGTGGTAATGTGAACATTAATCTCATATAAGAGAGGATCCCTACTCTGTCTATGGGAGACCCTATGAGGATTGGTAAAATTCATCATGTATGTTGACTATAACTCAGTGTTATCATCAAGAAGAAAGTTATTGATGAAGGGAAAGGAAAAGAGATGAGAAATCAAGGAATTAGGAAATGATATGAATAGTATAGGGTTAACTGGGTTGACCTAGCATAGAGAATAGGGTCTACCAATATTATGGGGTTGACTGGGTCAACCTAGTATAGTAGATAGGGAAATTTAATAAAATTATAACAAATTGTAAATTTAAAGAAGTGATTTTTTAAAGTAATTTGAAAATTAAGAATAGAAGGGAAATAAGCAATCAATTGGATCAATGTTGGCTAATCTAATTTAAGCACGCAACACAAAACCTTATACTAATGTTGGCCAATAAAAGTTTTTGCATTAAAAAATATAATTGAGCAAAGACTAAGCAATCAACTTGGAAAGTAAAGAGCTAACTAAATGGTTAACTTGAATGTTTATTTAGATCATTAGATTATGATTTTAGAGGTGAAAGGAAGTTAGTTGTAGGTAAGGAACTAGAAAGTAATCTAAGGATGGTTTCAAATAGTTTGGGCTAAAATGGATATATAATGGTAATGATACATGCTTTGTATTGGGGCCTACCCCTCACTTCACACACCACAACAATAAGGGTGTTAGGTGCTTAACTAGAATATACCATTAAACATGTTTTATACTTGACCAAAACATCAAGTTAGCTTTCCCCTTAGAGATTAAATCCAGGTAGGATAGCCTTGGGATTAAATGCTTGTTTATATTTTATGATTTGGTTGTGTGTGCATAAATTATAAAATAGTAAAACTAAATGATTTATTGAAAAACACCTAATTATACTATATGATCTATTCTAAGCATGCAAGCAACAAGAAATGAAAAATATGAGATAATTACTAGCATACAAGGGTTAATTATAACTTTTAAATAAGGTATATTGTCATTTTTAATGATAGTGTATGCATAAAATACATAACAAGGTAGACAGGGTCAGTCCTATACTATAAAAGCAAGGTTTGAAAATGAATAGGGTTGATAGGGTTAACCTAGTTATCTAGATAGCACACAAAATATAGAACTAGGTCGACAGGGTCGATCTTGTTGACTGTATAAGGGTAGTTTTAAATATTTTAAATTGTAAAAGTAAAGACTATAGATAAAAAGATAGAAATATATAAATAAACTTTGGTGGATCAGAGATGTATAAAAATGAATATTGATGTTCAATAACCTTGATAAATACTTGAAAAGTCTGCTAACAGGGTCAACCTAACTTTGTACAAGCTTGTTGATGAGTGCTTAAACTATATAGGGTTAACTGGGTCAACCTAGTAGTCTATACTAGATGTCTAAAAGTTTGGAAAACTATATTGGGTTAGCTAGATTGATCCAATAGCCTATACCTAAAAACTTGTGCATAGAGATTAGAACTAGGTCAATGAAATTGACCCAATATGGTAGATATATGATAAATATAAGGATAAAAGAATGAAATAAATGAATAAATCCTATAAGGGTCAGTTCATATCAAGTTCACCAGAATGTATATAATTATAAATGGATCATGTCTATAAATCAATCCTGGATCAGAGAAGATAAATCATACCTACACTTTTGATTGGGAATACATTTGTTAAGAGGGAGCATGACCAATATGGGGATCCACTAAACTCAATTAGGGGATCACTTATCACAATAAATTATGCTAGGAAGGGTTCCAAAGCCTACAATCTAACACAATCATGCAATGACCTTAAGGAAGTCCTAAGTTTGATACTTCATTTATTCTAATAACAAGAAAGTAAATCTAATCTAGTGCTCACCAAAGCTTGTGGCACAAAGTTTGGGGTTAGAAAAAAAAACTAAACATGTATAAAATACATATCCTCATGACAATGTATATTTAATTTTAATACATGAAAGAGAAGCATAACTACATTACTTATCTACTCTTACAAAGGAGAAATAAATCTAAGAATACTTACATTGAAGATGAACCCAAAGAACCTCAATATCTCCCTTAGCCAAGGTGATTTGTAAGAGATTGTTTTGGTATGTAAGGATTGTAGACACCGAAATCGTGTCGACTCCCCTGGTCATTCCCCATCTTATTCTTCTTCGCCTATTTAACCCTTGTCGATCACTTGTTCCACCAACCTTGACCCTGGCAGCATGTAAAAATGAGCACAGAGCTAAAGCTAGACTCTATCCCCATTATGCATCTGCCGACGACGGTCTTTACCCAGCCGATGTCGCCGACGTCGGTCACTTATCAGCCAACATCGGCAATCCTGCCGATGTCGGTCACCTTGCCGTTATCCGTTACCAGTTATAATTCGGTTTCCAGAGATGGTTCGTCAACCATTTTGAGAACCGTCCCTCGCCTTCATCAGCATCCGCCAACCATTCGAGACCCTATCCCGAACGCTATTCAAAACGCTGATCAATCGAACCCAAGCAATCATTCAATCAACCTGCGAACTCCGACATTAACACTCTCGTGATCAACACTCTCGGCATCAACCAATCTGCATTCAATCCGGCACTGCACAGATAACTCCAACTATGGCTTTCATCGCGTCTTCTGGTAGGTAAGTATTTATTCTGTTTGTTTTATTTCTTCCTTGGTTATTCTTTATCAGTTCTGTCATCCTGATTCTTCAAACCACAGACCCAACATCTCTCGTTTATATCCCTACCTCTGTCCAGACTAAAACCCTTAGACCCTGTCCCGACTCTCTCAGACCTTGTCTTTTATCAGACCTCATCCCGACTCTGTCCTGACCTTGCCCTGACCTCATCAGACCCTATCCTAACTCTGTGTAACCCCTGTCCAGACCCTGTCCCGACTCTCCCAAGCTCTCTGCAACTTGTCCAGAACCTGCCCCCTACCGACGCCGGTCACTACCCCGACCGATGACGGCACCTAAACCAACGTCGGCACCTTCCCTAACCGACGCCGGCACCACAGAGACCGACACTAGCGACTGTGCAGAATAGTGCTGCATATCAGGTACGCATTTTATTTTCTGTCATTTATTTCTGTCATTTTATCTTTCATTATTATCTACTTTCATCCAATATCCTGCCTTTTAATCAGTGGGTTGATATCCTTCTAGGAAGTCTTCGTACTTCCAGGATCGGGCGTTCGCCTGACAGCCCACCATATCTTTGACTAATGTTTTTCCGTGTTTTAGCCTTTTCTTCGCAGGTGTCATTCCTCCACAGCAAAAGAGGAGAATCTTCCAATGTCTGATTTCGGTGCGCACGACTTTATCAGGTACTTCTAGCCTTGACCATTTCTTTTAGTTTCTTTATTCTTCTTTGAATGTAGAAAGCAATTTTGCATAGAAACATTCTGGCACGCCCGGTGGGACCCTAGGTCCTCCTTGGGTTCTTTCTTTCTTTCGTTCATTTAGGTGCATTAGGTTTCTTCCTTTTCGCCTCCTTTCGTCTCTTCTTAAACGACATCATAAGCAGGACTAAAATGAACATTTCTTTCTTTCTTGCACTTCTAGACTAGCTAAAACTCATATTCTTCGACTCTTTCTCCATTCGTCTTCATACGAACAAATATTTCGACTTGGGCATTAAAACACTTTGCATTCATCTCTGTTTGCCTGCATCTTTTAGACCACACATA
The DNA here is from genome assembly GCA_037957365.1 of Torreya grandis. NCBI lineage: Eukaryota > Viridiplantae > Streptophyta > Pinopsida > Cupressales > Taxaceae > Torreya > Torreya grandis. The sequence goes on along the minus strand of JARHVA010001169.1, from coordinate 2,697,861 downwards.
GTAATTAAACCACATATTGAATTAATCTAGATCACTTGATGTTACACGACCAAACCACCTGCACAAAACAAACATTTTAACTTACCTGAGATAAGGCCCGACTGGGATTTCATCCCCCAGCGGATACCTTACCCATCCCGGTGACCCTACTTGGATTTCATCACCAAGGGGGAAGCCCACTCCGTTCTCTGGCAGAGTCTAAACTCTAGGCGAGGTATATTTTGGCTAAGCGAGACCAGCTAACCACTGGAATCGTGAAGTGAGGGGAGCTTGCTCCTTAACACCAGGCCGCGTACCAGACCCTAACACAGACTTCTTGAGCACCATAACAAAACCCGAAACCATCCATAGACTGCTTCTTCTAGGACCTGACTCATAAAACCAATCTTCCTCTACACACATTCTAAGGCATAAGCCACTATAATCCTAATAATTTACTCTTAGGGTTTTAGGATCTGCTTATGTCTTCATCTTTTTTTTTAGTTCTTATCTGCTTGTTTGAGCTTGTGAGGACGTTCTTTCTTGCCTTGAATGGTTCTGACACGTAGTCAAACCAAGGCTCTTCTTGACCACGCTAGCCATCAATCGCTTTCGCCTACCCCGTCTATAAACAATCATATAATGGAGTTCTACTCGAAGACCGAAAGAATTCCTACTAGACTATCTCCAACCCAGACGCCTATCATCCCAAAAGGGGACCAAGATTTTGCAAGATTCTTGGACCTCAATACCGCAGCCCTCCAAAACTATCTCGCGAGAAACCCAATGCGGGACCTTTCGGGCGACGTGGCGACGACATCAACACCATTAGCCACCCAACCTTTTATGACTCAACCTTTCGCCTCAACCATTAACTCAACCATGGCCAATACGCAAAGTTTGGCCTCCTCGTCTATTTTTAGACCAACCTCCATCGGGGTTTCGTTACCCCCTCAACCACCTGCAATTCAACCAAGTTCTACATCATATCAGAACTTGATTGTCTCGACCCCTCACACTCTTGCACCTATATATGCAGGAGTGCCTACCTCGCCCTTTGTCAATGCCATCACACAACCTCCTTTGGCGGTATCTAGTCAGCCTATGCCTTCTACCTTCGTAACGCAACCACCTCTAGCCTCCACTTCCGCCCCTGCGACTAGTCATCCGTACATTGTACAACTGACTATGTCGCACGCCTCCTCTAGCCTCTTCCAAGCGCCTTACAACTTAGGGGGCGCTCAACCCGCTAATCCATCAGCAGATCTTATCAAAATACTGATGGATAAAATGTCCAGTCTCGAAGCTTCTATCTCTGGTTCAAGTAATGTCTCTTCATATGACCAGATTTACAATGAGCCCATCCATCCTTCTGTCCCTATTCGACCATACCCTAACCATTGGGAGCTTCCTAGATTCACTCGCTTTCAGAGTAAGGAAGACCCTCAACAACATCTATGAGCATTTAGACATGCCTGTTATCTTATTGCCCACGACGATGCGTTGCTTTTACGCACATTCCCTATGTCCCTTTCTGGCCCTGCCCTTGACTGGTATAGTTCTCTTGCCAGACATTCTATCTTTTCATTCATCCAACTCGCCCAACTATTTCTCGACCATTTCTCAATCAATATCACTAAACAATTTTTGATCACAGACCTTTACTCCATCAGGCAATTTGATGACGAATCAATCATCGACTTTGTCGCTCGTTGGAGAGGCTTGATTAATCAACTCTCCTTCTCCTTGCCTCAACCCAAGCTCATTAAGCTCTTTTCCCGAGCATGTACTAGTCACATCTCGTCCACCTTGCAGATTCAGACATTCCACACTTTCGATGAGGCCTTCACCATGGCCCGAAAGCTTGAACTCCGTGCCATTGAAGAAGATAAGGTCAAATTGGGTAACACTAACACAAGAGCCAATGACCATTCTTCTTCTAGACCTTCTTCTGCCCACTCTCAATCCAAGGAGTTGGCAAACACTGTCATCTTTAGACCATCATCTTCAACAATAACCAACCGATCATCATCTTCAACATTAGAATACATCAATAAACATTTTCAATGACAATCCATACAGTGTCAATTCACTCCAATTGGGGAGTCATATGCCTCTGTCTTGGATAAACTTGTCAAGCAGGGGGTCCTCAATCTCCCTCCAATCCGACCACATCAATTCGACCCCTCAACACCTATCCCTGCATGGTACAGGGAGAACCACTTTTGCAACTATCACCGTGTCAAAGGCCATGACACGGATCACTGTCAAACTTTCAAAAACATCATCCAGGACATGCTCGACAAGGGGGATCTTATTTTAGATAACCCGAACGCACCGCCCAACCAAAACCTTGACATCTTCAAGAAACCCCTTTCTAATCACCCGCCTACTCAAGACAACATCCAAACCATAACCAATGACCCTCAAGACCATGATATACACACAGTCGACACTATATTTTCTGTTATCCCTGACCAACCTCTTTCACAGGTGGAAGACCCTTCTTCCCCTATACCTCCTCCACATGGTGAAGAACTTTCTCCTCCCACTTGTCCTCCATCGACTTTTCCCATATTGGAGGATGCTTTGACCACATCAACACCAGCTGCCTCGCCTTCATCCTTATTATCATCCATAGACGATCATACCTTTTTGACTCCCCAACCACACACAGAAGCCATGACTACTCCAGAGCTCTTTCCACTTAAAGAGCCCACACCTTCAATCCCTTCTCCATTGAGAGAAAAACCATCCACATCTAAGTCCAAACTCGCGCAGGCGTCCATCATGCCCAAAGAGATTAAACCTCTTGGTGTTTGCCCCACATCTAATCTCACCTCGCACAAAGGTGGCCCTCAACCCAAACCAAAGAAGGCTACTAAACCACACCGGAGGCCTCCTCCCCTATCTTCGTCATTACCTTCAATCTTGGGCCCACATCCGTCTACTTTACTCGGAGTGCTTCCCACTCCCATACTTCATAGAGGTAAGTCACCTCCATTATTCTATCAACCCGTCAGACTTATACCTCCTTCAAACCATCGACCAATGCCTCCTTCGCCTCCCAAACCAATGTCACCAACCCTCTCTGCAATAAAACATCCCAACCCGTTAGCAGGTTCATATGCCTTGCTCTTACGGCAATTGTTGCAGTCCTCTCGTCTCTATCTCCCGCCTCTTAGACCATATCACTCTCTCAGACCAAAACCACCATGGTTCGATGACACTTGCATTTGTGCGTATCATCGCACGCCTGGGCACAACACTGAGCATTGTCATGCCCTCAAGGTCGTCGTTCACCAATGTTTGGAGAATGACACCTCTCTTCTCGACCACGTTATCAACAAACCTTCAACACCACCCCACTCATCAACTCTCGGATCAAAACCATCTTGGTTCGACAACTCTAAATTCTGTCATTATCATCACACTCCAGGACATGACACCGAGCATTGTTGCACTCTTAAAGTTGTCATTCGTCACCACCGGAAAAAGGATTCCCTTCTCATCAAGGATCCTCTTGACCACCCCTTTGACAAATTATCAATGCCGACCCATACCTCTCCAACCTCATCATCTAAATCAGGATCTCCACTACAGACTAGGGTCCCTTCGCTGCCTTTAACCCCTTTATTCAACATCAACACAGTCTCGACCACATATCAATCACTCTGTCAACTTAGCCTCAACCAGACCAGCAACCAAACATTTAACCCGACCTCAACCAAACATTCGACCCAACCAAAGACCAAATACCAACCAATCAACTCTCGACCAACCATTGACCAATTATCAAATGACCAAATCTCAACCAAACATTCGACCCAACCTTCAACCAGCCTCGATCAATCAACAACCATATCAACCAACTTCACATCCACTCATCAATCAACACCTGACCAATCTGGAAAGAGGCAAATGGGGCAAGTTTGCTCCTAATTGGCTCGGACCTTTTATTATCACGCACAAGTATGGACCAGGGACTTATCAGACCCTTGAGCCTCTTAATGCGTTGCATCTGCGACCGTTCTACTGCTAGTCGAGTATTCATCCACTTGACACTTAACTTGAGCTCGTCCCTTGAGCGATCCCCATTCCTCTTCGTCCTACTTCCTTTCAACCCTATTCCTCTTAACAATTCCTATAACCCTTTTATGATGTATGGATGCTTTGTCCTACTAAAAGGGAGCCCTTGACCTTCTATAATCTTGTCCATGACTCACATTTCTATAAAAACAAATCAAGATGTCAAAACATATCCATGGTCACTATATCAATATCAAAATAAAAAAAAATAGACTGCTCCCTCGAAGGACAACTGTACTATCATTGATGTAATAAATAGACTGCTCCCTCGAAGGACAGCTATTCAAAAGCCTTTATATTAAACAAAAATATAGACCACTCCCTCGAAGGATGGCTATGACTAATCTGGCAATAAACAGCATTATTTTAGAAGCTTCCCGCATTGATCAGCTTCACAACCTGACCACCAAGCAAAAGACATCTCTATGCAGGCTTCCCGTATTGATCAGTCTGCGCAAAAAAAAAAAAAAAAAAAAAAAATGAGTCATGGACTTGACTTATAGTTGTCTCAGGGTCTCCTATAAAAAGGGGCATAGTTATCTCTGCTCTTAAAATGGGTTACCCTCTTTCTGCCTCCTATTACCTACTCAAGGGACTTCGAGCTCACTTTAATGTCTAAGTGATTCGATTACCGCTCTAACATAACTATGGTCAACGACGTCACGCATGAATGGGGCTCTTGGTTCTCATAACCCCTATCTATGCTCTCTTTTTGGTCCTTGTCAATGAAAGAGCGATTCGCCTTTCATCTCTTCTTCTACACTTTGGTCACATTCACCTTCATCACTTGTCAATCGACTCAGCTCAACTCTCTTTTCAGACCATCAACATGACCTAGCCTATTCACCCTAGTTTCTATGGACACCAATACACATGGAAACTATCGACCCGACCCAATTTATGTTAAGCATAAACCAATACTTGCTGACGCATAAATAGACCTCAATTCATTTTTAGCATACATCCATCACGAATATGGAATATTGCTAGGGATGAAAAACCCATCAACCAATGTTGCAGAATACACCATTTGGAAAAGGCTGCAACATCTTTTTTTTTCCTCGTCATTTCATCATAACCATGACCAATCTATCAACCATTTTAACCACCTGTCTACCACTCAGACCCTTTGTCTGAACTACATTGGTCTGAGGCCCTTCCACAGGGGCTATGTAGGCAGCACTCAGATGACACGACCGTCTTCTGGGGTTAGCTCGACCATTCTCATTTGTTCGTCTCTCTGATGGACAAACCTTCTTGCCTTCTTTTAACCATAACCTTGCCCTTCACCATGACCCATTTCCATCCCTTTGACCCTTCCTCCCTTCTAGGGAGAACTACATCAGCCTGAGGCCCTATCACCCGGGCTATGTAGGCAGCACTCAGTTGACATGGGGTCTTCTGGGGTTAGCTCGGCCGCATCCTTTCGTCCATTCATCCATCGACCACCAACCATTGGAGATCATGCCTATCTCCTCTGACCTCGACCACTTCCAAGACACTGTTGCCTTGGTTGTTTTTGCATGTATGCTACCTCATGACTGGTTAGCAGAATTGTGTGCAGACCTTTTTGGACCCTCACAAGTATAGGATCGCACACTGGTTGATCCGCACTACTTGTGACTTTTTCGTGTTTCTAGGAGCACTTCTTAAGCCTGGGATACCTAGAACACGATGACCCATTTGGAGCTTCAGCTTAGATTGAGTGACCCGATCAGCAGACGACTAAATGCTGGGGCCCAATTACTTCAATTTTGGCACTCCTCGACCCTTGACCTGCGACACTTTGGCCTGACCATCTCGTGTAGTGGTATGCGTGCAATCACGACCTTTGCAGCATTCACCCTCCCCCCTTTTTCATCCACTCTTTGTCAAATCAGCACCCGATTCCCAGTTCCCTTCCCTCGACTCCTGCTTTGAGGGGGAATACCTTATCCATACTCGGGGCACTCACTCCTATTTTTGTCTTGCAGTTCATCCAGAACAACCAACAAGACAAAAAGGGGCAAATGTAGACACCGAAATCATGTCAACTCCCCTGGTCATTCCCCGTCTTATTCTTCTTCGCCTATTTAACCCTTGTCGATCACTTGTTCCACCAACCTTGACCCTGGCAGCATGTAAAAATGAGCACAGAGCTAAAGCTAGACTCTATCCCCATTATGCATCTGCCAACGACGGTCTTTACCCGGCTGATGTCGCCGACGTCGGTCACTTATCGGCTGACGTCGGCAATCCTGCCGACGTCGATCACCTTGCCGTTATCCGTTACCAGTTATAATTCAGTTTCCAGAGATGGTTCGTCAACCATTTCGGGAACTGTCCCTCACCTTCATCAGCATCCGCCAACCATTCGAGACCCTATCCCGAACGCTATTCGAAACGCTGATCAATCGAACCTGAGCAATCATTCAATCAACTTGCAAACTCCGACATCAACACTCTCGCAATCAACACTCTCGGCATCAACCAATCTGCATTCAATCCGGCACTGCACAGACAACTCCAACTATGGCTTTCATCGCGTCTTCTGGCAGGTAAGTATTTATTCTATTTGTTTTATTTCTTCCTTGGTTATTCTTTATCAGTTCTGTCATCCCGATTCTTCAAACCATAGACCTAGCATCTCTCATTTATATCCCTGCCTCTGTCCAGACTAAAACCCTCAGACCCTATCCCGACTCTCTCAGACCTTGTTTTTTATTAGACCTCATCCTGAATCTGTCCTGACCTTGCCCTGACCTCATCAGACCCTATCCTGACTCTCCCAAGCTCTCTGCAACTTGTCCAGAACCTACCCCCTACCGACGCCGGTCACTACCTCGACCAACGATGGCACCTAAACCAACGTCGGCACCTTCCCTAACCGATGCTGGCACCACAGAGACCGACGCCGGTGACTGTGCAGAACAGTGCTGCATATCAGGTACGCATTTTATTTTCTGTCATTTATTTCTGTCATTTTATCTTTCATTATTATCTACTTTCATCCAATATCCTGCCTTTTAATCAGTGGGTTGATATCCTTCTCTTTACCCGGCCGATGTCACCAACGTTGGTCACTTATCAGCCAACGTCGGCAATCCTGCCGACATCGGTCACCTTGCCGTTATCTGTTACCAGTTATAATTTAGTTTCTGGAGATGGTTCGTCAACCGTTTCGGGAACCGTCCCTCGCCTTCATCAGCGTCCGCCAACCATTCGAGACCCTATCCCGAACGCTATTCGAAACGCTGATCAATCGAACCTGAGCAATCATTCAATCAACCTGTGAACTCTGACATCAACACTCTCACGATCAACACTCTCGGCATCAACCAATCTGCATTCAATCCGGCACTGCACAGACAACTCCAACTATGGCTTTCATCGTGTCTTCTAGCAGGTAAGTATTTATTCTGTTTATTTTATTTCTTCCTTGGTTATTCTTTATCAATTCTGTCATCTCGATTCTTTAAACCACAGACCCAACATCTCTCATTTATATCCCTGCCTCTGTCCAGACTAAAACCCTCAGACCCTGTCCTGACTCTCTCAGACCTTGTCTTTTATCAGACCTTGTCCTGACTCTGTCCTGACCTTGCCCTGACCTCATCAGACCCTGTCCTGACTCTGTGTAACCCCTGTCCAGACCCTGTCCCGACTCTCCCAAGCTCTCTGCAACTTGTCCAGAACCTGCCCCCTACCGACGCCAGTCACTACCCCGACCGACGATGGCACCTAAACCGACGTCGGCACCTTCCCTAACGGACGCCGGCACCACAGAGACCGACGTTAGTGACTGTGTAAAACAGTGCTGCATATCAGGTACACATTTTAATTTTTGTCATTTATTTCTGTCATTTTATCTTTCATTATTATCTACTTTCATCCAATATCCTGCCTTTTAATCAGTGGGTTGATATCCTTCTAGGAAGTCTTCGTACTTCTAGGATCGGGCGTTCGCCGACAGCCCACCATATCTTTGACTAATGTTTTTCTGTGTTTTAGCCTTTTCTTCGCAGGTGTCATTCCTCCACAGAAAAAGAGGAGAATCTTCCAATGTCTAATTTCGGTGCGCACGACTTTATCAGGTACTTCTAGCCTTGACCATTTCTTTTAGTTTCTTTATTCTTCTTTGAATGTAGAAAGCAATTTTGCATAGAAACAAGGATAACAAATACAAATCATCTCTAGGATACACAACCTATTGTTTCATCCAAAATAATTCTCCACAAGACAATATTTGTATCTCCAAAGAAATTATGGAACCCTAATATTTATTCCTCAAGTAGAATGGTCAATAAGTATATGTTTATTCATACTTATTATTCTTCACTTATCTATCCTTAAATGGTTGGAAATGAACTTGTATATATAGGTGGATTTTACCCTAAATCCTTTTAAATTTATTGTATGTATGAGGTTGACCCAATTGAACCTATATGTTTTCAATAAATAATTCACTAGGTCTTGAGCTAAGTCAACCAAGGGCTAACAAGATTCTAAGTGAAAAATACCCCTCTACAATATAGGGTTGACCCAATCAATCTAGTATATCTAACTAATGAAGAGGAGATAAGGCAAGGAAAATGAGGATAAAAATTTAATAAATGATTGGAATAGGTATAAAATATAATAATAAGCTTGGGTTAAATAGTTTTTAGAGACAAGTGTGTAGATGGAAAGTGGCAAAATAGACAAAAATATCAACAAAGCACCAATGTTCTACCCACCCATTTCCCAATGTACCCCTTAAGGTGTCAACTCAGAGAGATTGAGACTCGATGGGTTCTTACAATATACAAAGTGTCAATAAGAGATAAAAGTTTAAAAATATTATGTGTATACACATAATAATTTGAAACTTTTATCTCTTACCAATACTTTATATCTTATAGGAATCCATAAAGTCTCAATCTCTTTGAGTATATGCCTTAAGGGTGGGCAAACCATATGGTGATTTGTAATATTGTTGTCCCTTTTTCCACTTTATATATACACACTTGTCTGCTAAAACCATATTACCTAAGATTATTATTCTCCATTATACCCATTCCATTCATTTGTCACATCTTTATCCTCCTTTTCCTTACCTTATCTCTTATTGATCAGTGGAATGTACTAGGTCGAATAGGTTGACCTTGTACTATTGAGGGGTGTTTTTCACTTAGTTTCTTATTATACCTTGGCTGACCTATCTTTGGACCTAGTGAATTATTTCCTAAAAACATACAGGGTCGATTGGGTCAACCCTATATAGCTGACACATTTGAAAGGATTTAGTGTAATATCCACCTAAATATACAAGTTCATTTCTAACAATTTAAATATAAATAAGTGAATAAGAATAAGTGAAAATTAATGTCTTCTTATTGACCATTTTACTTGATGAATAAATCTTAGGGTTCCATACTTTCTTTGGAGATATGGATCTTATCTTATGGAGAAGTCTTTTAGATGTATTAATAGGTTATGTAACCTAGAGTTGATTTGTCTTTGTTATCCTTACATACCATAATAATCTATTGTGAATCACCTTTTACAAGGGATATATTAAGGCTCGGTGTTATAGGGGCATCACTACCCCCTTTTTAAATATCATTCTAATTTTATGTTTTGAGTCTTTTGTAGGTTATTTTGGTATTTTTAGGTATGTAGGAAACATTTTGAAATGTTTTTTTTATAGTTTTTCCATAATTTTTATATTGTGAAAGGTCCAATTTTTATGTAATTATGTATTAGAGGTGTTTATAACTTGTTGGTAGTTAAAATTCCAAATTAGACCTAGAGCATATTGGTGATAAAAATTTATTGCTACATTGGAGTAAAAGAAGTAGTTAGTTAGTTATGAGTCTTTTAGAAATAAATATTGGTTTCTTGTGTAAAATGAGTCATGTAATTCCATATAGGATAAAAGTTTAAATTTAATAATGGAAGAGGAGTTTTGAATGGAGAAAGAAGAAAACTCAAGAAATTGGAAACTCTGCCAAATAGTTTTTATCATGTAAATATTGTTCAAGAATCCTTCATATAGAAGAGTAGAGAGTAATACTGAGCCTTGTGGAGTTCAATTAAATTATTTTAAAATTATAATTTTATTAATTTTCAAATATTTTTATGAATTAATATGGTGTATTATTTTTGTAACAAGAAAGAGTAATCTTGTTTTCTTAATTCTATCACACGGTTGTAGATTGTGATCTATGAGAATAACTATGCAAATATTTTGGGAACGTGTAATATAAATTAAATAAGGTGGGGTTTTATTTATGATTATATAATATTTAAATTCCCAAGGAACCAATAAATAATTCCTCAAATTTACTGAAAGGACATTGTGTGCCCTTTTTTTTCCTATGTGTTAATATTTGAGATGAATTGTATATAATGTGTCACAACAAAAAAAGTTAAATAAAGATGAGTTATGACACTTTTTAATATATTTTTGAGTGTTTCACTTATCCTTTAAGGTTATTTAATCATTTTTTATCAATGCTTTCATGTTTATTGGTAGAAAACTTAACACAATCTTTAAACAATCAAACAACCCTGCATGCATACATTTTGTGTTTTGTAAACTAGGATAAAGTACAAGATTAGGGTGGATGTTGAATATAAAAATGTGAGATTATTTTTTATGGATATATTTCAACCTTATATAATTTTTTTAATTCCATTTTTGTACCTAAGACCCTCAAGTTAAAACCCATAGATTGGGTTTATGCATATAGAGGAGCAAACAAGTTATAAAAAAAATTATAAAGGAGCCTTGATGAAGAAATAATTTTTTTGATAGTTTTTTAAATATTAACCAACCCAAATATACTTTAAAAATTATAAAAAACCATTTATATTTCTTGATAACCATAAATTGTTTGCTCTTTGTAACTTGTAGGTTGTAATAGTGTATTATGTGTAGTTTGTGTATCCAAAAACATGATCAAAAGCATGTACAAATGAATTTAGAGGGTTTTTTGATTATTTAAAAAGGTTTGGGAACATATGAAAAACATTTTTAATTAATCACATTGCAAATATAATCCTTATAATATTTAGTAATGAATTAAAACTCCTCTCAGCCTTGTAGACTATAGCAAACCCTATTTCTAGGGTTTTGATAATAAAATGCATGAATAAGACTTTGTAACAGATGGAAATTTTTGGATAATTTTCATTATAAATATATTATTTCTATTAGATATATTTAAATATTTTATAAATATTTGTGTATGCATCCATATAAGTATAATAGTCTGTATATAATGCAGGGGTATAAAGTGACCTAGAGACCTAACAATGAGCAAAACAGGCCTAGAAAAGTGACTTAAAAGATGAGTTAAATTATATAACTTTGTGAATATATAAAATAGTATAGAGGGTAGTGTAATATGGTTTTAGTTTTCTAATAATAATAAGTACTAGTCTATACAATGTAATTGAGCTAAAAACAAGGTTATTAACTATGTTTTGAGGTTTGCAAAGTTGGGTTTGGTAATGAGATGATACTTTGAGAAGTGTGTACATTGAATTAGGAGATATAAATGGTTTTAATGAGAATATTTATAGGTTTCCAAATTCATAAAATAATTAAATTAATCTAAGATCCATTGTATTAAGAGTAAACCAAAGATCCACTGCCATGAAAGTGTAGGTTGAAACAAGATAGAGGAAGAGTGTGATTGTCCCCTCTACATCACTCAATGGGTTCATATTTAAGGTAAGTATTCATAAATTTATTTATAATTTGTAATATTAGATATATAATTTAATTTTTCTTCTCTTCCATGTATTATATTTTTTATTAATTGATGTTAATATATGTCTTCTATACATGTTTAATTTTGTTTAGTTTCTAACCCCTAACTTTGTGCACAAGCTTTTGTGAGCACTAGATTAGATTTACTTTATTTTTATTAGAATAAATGAATTATCAAAAATAGGACCCAATTTAGGGTTATTACATGATTTTGTTATACTATAGACTTTGAAACCCTTCCTAACATAGTGTATTATGATAAGTGATCCACTAATCAAGTCTAGTGGATCCCCATATTGGTCATGCTCCCACTTAACAAATGTATTCCCAATTAGAAGTGTAGGTATGATATATATTTTCTAAGCTAAAATTTATTTATAGACATGATGTATTTTTGATTTCATACAAATTACTCATCACCCTGATTATTTTTCATCTATAACCACTTCTTTTTTTGCCATCATCATCGCTCATCATCCCTAATCATCCATAGTCACTCCTTTATCATCCTTCATCATATTTAATATTTCTCTCATCAACCCTAATTGTACCTAATCATACCCTAATTGACCTTAATCATCCCTAATCATTCTTAATTACTCTCTCATCATCCCTCATTATCTTTATTCATACTCTCATCATCTCTAATAACTCCCTCATTATCCCTCATCAACCTTCATTATCCCTAGTCACTATGTCATTATCAATCATCATCATTAATCACTCCCTCCTCATACCTAATAATTTCAACATTGGTGTTAATAATTCTTAATCACTCCCTCATCAACCCTCATCATTTTTCATCATCCTTGGTCATTCCTTCATCATATTTCATTATCCCTCATCATCCCTAATCACTCCCTCATCAGCCCTTGTCATGCTTCATCATACCTAATCACTCCTTCCTCATCCATATTCATCCCTCATTATCCCTAGCTATTACTTAATTGGCCCTCATAATCCCTAATCACTCCCTAATCATCCCTAATCACTCATTCATCTGGTATAGTGTGTTTCAATCCATTATCTGATAGACATTTATTTTAGAGTAAATGTTATATTTTTTAGATGAATCTTGAATTGTGTTTTGATTCCTTTCATTCATATTGGAGTTTACAAAGTGATTATCCACATTCATGTCCAATAGATAATGTAAGGCTATGATATATTACTTTATTTATATTTTTGTATGATTTTTATGGTGGAAATAAGATAATTTCCTCTTTGCACTTGTATCATGGAAATTAATTTTGAATGATAGGGACAATGATAGATCAAAAATTTCCTCTTTACACTTGCTTTGTATACTCCAATTTTTAAAATGAGTTATAACAAAGGAAATTATGTTTTCTCCTTAGTGAAAAAAATATTTTGGTATGCTCTTTCAATGTGGGAATGTATGTGTGGCTTATAAAATGAGTTAATTTGATGCAGCTATATTCCTCATTAATGATAAATTGATAAAATTTTGGTAAGTGAAAAATGGATACATTTTGAGTCTAAGTTATATTTCATGCTTGAGTTGCATTAGGATCTTGAGTTGTATTTAGAGCTCAAGTTAAATTGGAATCATGAGTTAAATTGATAATTATGCATTTTTAAAAATGAGCATGATTATCATGGGATCATTATGAGAAAGATGACATGGAAATTTAACTTATAACTACTATGAGGGATGATTTTCTTTGAATGATTATGTGGGAAAAAAAAGTTAAAACAAAGGAAACTTTGTAATTACCCCTTGATCTAAAATCAATGTTGGAATGCTCTATATACTCAGGTTTAGAAATAAATAATAAATTCTTTCCTATTTAATGTGAGATCAAATTTTGAATTTTGAATTATTTTTACCTAAGATTTACATATTATGGTTTGTTAGTTCATATCTCTTATTACTTTATCAAGAGTGGCAAGTTCATGTTTGGGGTCTTTTGATTCAATCTGATCTTTGGCCTTAGGACACAATAAGGGTTGTCAATACCTTATTCCCAAATCACCCACCTAGCAATAAACTTGATGACATGTGTTTTAAATTTTCGTGATGGTTCCCACATTTGACCTCTAAAACTTTGTATCTCACCCCCTTTTCACCTTTTCTCTGTATATGTTAATGAGTGTAATTATTGCATTAGTTCCTCACTAATATTCTTATTTTGATGAGGAGGAGATGAAAGCTTGATTATTGCCATAGTGCCTATTTGTGGGTTATTTTATTTTTATTTGGGTTACAAACATTGACTGAAAGGGATGAATTATTTAGAATCTTATCATGTTTATGAGTTATTCTCAAATAATTTTATGGGTCATGATTATAAATTATTATCATTTATGCCATTAAATTTGCTCTAGCACATTTTCTCCTTTTGTTTAACTCTTTTCACTTGTGTGGGAATTATGTTATAATGTGGGATTTATCTCCTTCCATTGTGATTATTTTATTTCAAATTTTTCTCTAAAACTTGGTTTCTATCTCATTTAGTATGAGTGTGAATGTTTTGGATGTTTTCTAATTAGATCACACATCTCTTATTAGCTTCCAAGTATATGTTTGATCTTTGAAAAAATGCAAATAATGGCTTAGAATGGAAAATTTATTTAGAGTTTATTTATTAGGGAAGATTAGAGATTATTATAGATGATGATAGAGTGAATAGGTATGAAGAGGAATGATGAAGGATTGATTATGGATGACAAGGGATGATGAGGGCCAATGAGGGAGAAATTAAGGATGATGAGGGATGATGATAGTCAATAAGGGAGTGATTAGGGATGATGAGTGATAATGATTGATGATTAGGGATTGATTGGGGATGATTAGGAATGATGAAGATCAATGATGGTATGATTATGGATAATGAGGTCCATTTAGTGAGTGATTAAGGATGGTTAATGATGATGAAATATGATGTAATAGTGATTAGGGATGATGAGGGAGGGACCAAATATGATAAGGGTTGATGAGGTTTGATGAGTGAGTGATTAAGGATGATGAGGGAATGACTAGGAATGATGAGGAGTAATGACATGTTATGAGGGAGTGATTAGGTATGGTTAGGTATGATTAAGTTCAAAGAGTGTGTGATTAAGGATAATGAGGGGAATTAAGGAATTGATTAGGGATGATGAGGGATGATGAGGGAGTGATTATGAATGATGAAGTAGTGACTTGGGATGATTAAGAAGTGATTAGGGATAATGAGGAATGATAAGGGTCCTTAAGGGAGTGATTAAGGATGATAAGGGGTAATGAGGGATGGTGAGGGAGTGATTAGGGATGATTAAGGTAAATGAGTGTGTGATTAGGTACAATGAGGTCCATTTAGGGAATTATTAGGGATGATTAGGGAGTGACTAGGGATGATGAGGAAGTGATAAGGGATGATGAGGGGAAATGAGGTATGATGAAGGAGTAATTAGAGATTATTAGGGATGATGAGGGTCAATGAGGGTGTTATTAAGGATAATAAGGTCCATTGAGGGAGTGATAAGGGATGATGAGGGATGATGAAGAAGTGATTAGGGATGATTAGGGATGATGAGGATTGATGAGGTAGTGATTAAGGATGATGAGAGGCAATGAGGTATGATTAAGTATTATGGGTTAGGGTTTATGGTTTTGAGTTTAGTTTTTAGGGTTCAAGGTTTTGAGGAGTATGAGTTAGGATTTAAGGTCTAGTTTTTTAGTTTTTCAGGTTCTAAATTTAGAATTTAGGCTTAAGTATTGGCATTAGGTTAGAGTTTAGGTTTAAGGGTTAGGGTTTAGATCTTTGGATATTGAGGTTTGTAAGATTTAAGGTTTTAGGGTTTAGGTTTCAAGGGTTTGGGATTTATGGTTTTGGAGTTTATGATTTCAAGGTGTAGGGTTTAGGGTTTATATTTTAGTGTTTAAGGTCTATGTTTTTAGGGTTTAAGTTTTAAGGGTTTAGGTTTAAGGTTTTAGGGTCAAGGGTTTAAGGTTTGGGTTTTTTCATTCAAGGTTTTTATATTTTGGGTTTTGGGTTTGGATTTTGGAGTTTTTTTATTTATGGGTTAATGGTTTATGTTATAATGTCATTTCATCCCCTTTTTGTTCTGTTACCTTTCTCTTACTCACCCTTTGTATGGTGCCATTTTTTTTGTCAAAACAAGTGTTCATTATTGGTAATTATATGATAACAAGGCCTTGTATGTCATTTTACCTATCTTAAAACTCTCTTAATAATTGAGGAATAATAATACCCCCTCATTATACTTGTTAAATGGTCTCTTCATAGGTATAAGGTGGAGTGATACCTAGGGGTAGCATTAATGCACTTATTTATATAGTAAAATAGATAGGGGATAATCATAACTACCAATAATTAAGGCATTCTTATGTGGTGTGGTCTCCACCACATATGTTATTTATTTTTAAGTTCTTGAAATAGTCATATTAAATTACTAAATGGTTATGGGTTATGGAAATGACACTACTAGTTAAGGGAATGACATTGAAATGGAAGGTGGCCTTGAAAAATATGGCCAAATACTTCATGTGCAGAGTTTAAAACTTATATACCCTATGTTTCAAGTTCAAATTAGGATTTTAAAATAATGGGACTAGTGACTCAAATAAAACTATGAATGTTTTCTTGAGTAGGGATTACTAATCATGATTTTGTATGAGATTCTAGTGCCTGATCCTCTTTCTTGTCATCTTATTCTAGTAGCTTTGTGTTTAAAAATTTAATATTTTTTAGTTTTATTTATTATGACTCTTCTAATTTAATTGTCTCAACCTGAGCCTTTTTCTCTACCACTTTTTCTTATTCTCCCAAGATTTTATTACTTTTATATTCTTACCCTTATTCCTCAAATTACTCATAAAGAGGACCCCCTTTAGAAAATAGACTAGTTTTATGTCATTTTCTCATATCCTTCATAGAGATTGTAGGGTTCTTAGGATTTATTTTATATACAATGGATGTTTTTTAGAAGAGGGGATTTAGTTGACCCAAATTAGGTGGAATGGGAGGTTAAAAGGAAACAATAGTGGTAAGAGGGGAAATTTACCTTAATCCTCAACCATAAACTATAAACCTTAGAAAAATGTAATCTTTAACCCTAAAACCTTAAACCATAAACCCTTAAAAACTTAAACACTAAGTTTCCTAAACCTAAAACACATCAAAATATAAAACCTTATAATAAAATACTAAAAACTAAACCCTAAACCCCATAAACTATAAATCCAATATCCTAACCCCATACCCTAACTCCATACCCTAAAATCTAAACCCCAAACCCCATAACCCTATAAACTTAAACCCCAAAAGCCTTAAATAATAAAACCATAAAACCTAAACCATAAAAATAAAACCCTAAAACCACAAACCTTAAAACATAAAAATTGAAACCATAAACCCTAAAACATAGAACCCAAAACCATAAACCCCTAAACCTAAAAAATCTAAACCCTTTAACCCTCAAATCCTAGACCTTAGACCCTAGACTCTAGACCTTAGACCACTCTAAACCCTAAACCTTAAACACCAAACCCTTAAACCCATAAACCATAAATGTTAATCATCAACCCTAAAACCTAAAACCATATAAATCTAAACCCTAAACCCCTAAACCTCAATCCATAAAATTGAAATCCTAACACCTACCCTAAACCCTTAAACTATAAAACCATGAACCATAAAACTATAAACCCTAAACCTAAAACCCCTAACCTCTAAAACTCTAAACCCTTACTATAAAACCTTAAAATACTTAAACCTTAAAATATAAACCCTTAAAATTAAAACCCAAAACCTTAAACCCTAATTCAAAAATATATTAAAAACTCTAATCTTAAAATTATAAAACCTAAGTACTAACATATAATCCCTAAACCTTGTAAATCACAATCCCCTAAACCCTAAATCCTAAGTTCCATAATGATAAAATTGATTCAACATAATATTTGATCCTTATTTTATTGAGTAAAATTTGGGAGGGTGAGGTTCAATGAATGAGTGATTAAAGATGAGGAGAGATAAGGATTTGTTATGATGAGTGAAGATGAGAGAGTGAATAAATATTATGAGGGAGTGATTAGGGATGATGATGGACAATGAGGGAATTTTTATGTATGATGAGGAATGAGATAGGATTATGAAGGAATGATTAGGTATGATGAGGGATAATGAAGGAGTGATAAGGGATGATTAAGGATAATGAGGGATGATGAAGGAGTGACTAAAGATGATAAATGATGAGGGTTGATGAGGGAGTGATTATTGATGATGAAGGCCAATTAAGTATTGATTATGGAGAAGGAAAGATAATAAGGGAGTTATTAGGGATTATGAGGAACAATGAGGGAATGACTAGGGATGATGAGGGTTGATTATGGATGATGAGGTTCATTGATGGCTGATGACAATGTGACTAGGGATGGTGAGGGATGATGAAGGTTGATAAGGGAGTGATTAAGTATTATGATGGATGATGAAGGTGGAGTAAAGAGTGATTATGGATGATGATTTATAATGAGGGACAATGATAAAGTGATTAGTGATGATTAGGGATTATGAGGGATGATGTGGGAGTGACTAGGGATGATTAGGGATGACAAGAGTTGATGAGGGAGTTATTAACAATAACAAGGGATTATAAGGGAGTGATTAAGGATGATGAATTATAATGAGTGCTTATGAGGGAATTACTAAGGATGATGAGGTATGGTGAGGGAGTGATTAGGGATGATAAGGTATGATGAGGAATGATGAGGGATGATGAAGGAGTGATTTTGGATGATGAGGGATAATTAGGTCTAATGAGGGAGTGATGAGTGATTTTAAGGTATGATGATGTTCAATAAGGAGTGATTAGTGATGATGAGGGTTGATGAGGGAGTGACTAGGGATGATGAGGGATAATGAGGTAGTGATTAGGGATGATGAAGGTCAATGAGGGTGTGATTAAGGATAATGGCAGATGTTGAGTAAGTGATTAGTATTATGAAGGATAATGAAGTATGATGAGGTAAGTGCTTATATTAAAGCGTATGAGTGACCATATCACAACTATAGGTAGATGTCATGTATGAGGGACCACATACCTACATGTAGTACTAGGTATGAAATAGATGTCACCTATGAGTAATCATATGATGAACACAAATATTTTCTAGGATTCATTATACAAGATAGTCATTTATGCACATCAATAGACCTATTGACTGAAATCCCATAAATTATTTAAGAATTTAGGCTAAATCTTCCTTCAATCATTTTTTATCGATCATCCCTAATCACTAATTTATATATATAGGTTAGAATTCCCCATATTATTTCAATATATGGATTGGTAAATGTCACCTTTCCTTTCTCTATATAGGTGATAATTCCCCTCTATTGATTTTATAGCATCCCTTGGGAATTCCCCCTCTCCTTATCCCTTGATATGATAATTCCCCCTCTACTAATTTTAAATCATGATAATTCCCCCTCACCTTTCAATATATGGCTCAAGTAATCAACTAAGTATCAGATATTCAATATATGGCTTGGGGGATATATATATATATATATATATATATATATATATATATATATATATATATATATATATATATAGTCATGATTGATATGGGTATTCAATATCAATATATGGCTTTATTATTCAATCAAATAGGGTACACTAAAGTAGGTAAGAAATAATAAAGTAGGAAAACTAAGTAGGTAGGGTACAAAGAATAATTAGGTAGGGAATGCTCAGTTAGGTTTAAACTAGGTTTGAGTATACTCAAGTACAAGAAATAAGTTAGGTCATGTTTAAGATCAAGATATGACTTAGGTATTTAGTTAGGGCATAATCAAAATCAATATATGGCTTGGGTATTCAATCAAGTAGTATATACTCAAGTAAGTAAACTAGGTATGGAATAATCAAGTAAAGTAGGTAGGGAATACTCAATGGTATATATCCAAATTACATATATAACATGATTCAAAAATTTGTTTCTCATTATATCTATCATGAATCAAACTTGCCTTACCAAATATTATCAATCCAAAGTGCACCCTTTGGATAAGTGGTTTCAAGGCTTCTCCATTCAACTAATATAATTTAAACACCCCTTAGGTTTTGTATGACCTTGTATTGAGGGTGAATATCCATAAAGGGCTAGCTCCCTTGGTAAATCGCCTAGAATAAATATAAACTATGCCTTGAAGGGAAAAAGGAATGAAATAAGTGAAAATTAAACATGAGGTGATGCACCAATGATTTTATGACCCATATAATTTCTTATTGGTAGAATAATAGAACTAAAAAATGACTGAACTTATTTTACACACTCTCCAAACTAGGGTCCTCATACTTTATATGGAGGTCATGATATATGCATATAAATTGAAGGGATAAATAAAAGGCCTTATAGTAGACATAATTAATTAATATCCATAGTGAATCACTAGCATGGTAAAATTAAACACAACATATAACCTATATAAGATCATCCTACTTGTAACAAAGTGAAGGATAATGGACATACAAGAGGGAGAATGACTTCCACCATAGATGTAGATCAATAAAGTACTAGAATAATAGAAGAACAAAAGTATGAAGAAAGTGAATTCAATAATATATTAATTTAATGTCTTGAAATCAATTAGTACAAATGGGTAGAGTATTGTCATACCCATTAGAGGGATACAAAGAGAGGCATTCTCAACACAATTTATAGTAAAATGATGTAAGAGAGGAAGAAGAAAGAAATAATTAGCTACATAAATGAAATTATTAAAATGTGAATTAATCATATTTAAGAGAAATATAATTGAAACATTAGGACATTATGCCTTATTCAATGCCTCCATACCTATCATGATGATGATCCTCTAAAGAAAGTGGCCTAAGAGTGGAGGATAGGGCTCTATCTTTACTAAATTTATCTCTTTTAATGCTTGACATGGATGGATTGGGTAGCTATATACTCCACACTCTTGAAAATCCTTCCTTTAACCTTAACTTGGCCCATTTAAACATCCTTATGCATGTAAAATGTCTAATGCATGGTTAACATTGGATAACCACCACTTTACTCCATGGAAGTTACCTATTTCAAGGTAGTTTTTAATGCCACATTTAGGTCTTTATCATGGTTTAATTGAATGAATGAGAACCTAATATCAAAACATATGTTTATGGGGTCACCTTTACAATGCTTTGGATATCTATTATGGTCTTAAATGACCCTAACCTCCATCATGGTCATGCTTTACTATCCTCATTAGCAAATTCAAATTTAAGATCATTTTATAACTCTCCTAGTGACTTTCAAGGAAGGTAGAAGGGTTGATGCTCTTTGAGAGATTTGAAATTGTATTCTCAAGCTATAACATCTCCATTTTGTGTTCATATCTTCTTGAAAAAACTTGAGAAGGTAATGTTAGCAACCTATGGAGACCCTTTAAGCTCTTCCTATCTTGATATTTTTTTTGATATTCTTCTTCACTTTGATATGCTTCATTGAGTTAGGATTAACTTCTCATGACAATATTGTTATTTAGGGGCCTTTTATCTTTAATAAGTTATTGAACATGGGTTGTAACATGCTCCCTTTAATAATCATGTCTATTCTTCCTCATAAGGTAATATTTGATATTTTAATGTTCTTTCATCTTTTGCCTATAGGTATATAACTTATTATTCATCTTATAGAAAAAAAATATTATATCTAATGAAGCTAATGAAATAATTCACTAGCCTACAATTGTATTCTTGATCGTGTTTTTGGAATAGTCAATGTTACCCCATTTAATCATCAATGGATTTGAGGACCCCTTATTTTAATCATCGGTGTCCTTCCTTGGTTATGAAAATGCATAATGTGTGAAAAAATATTCCATCTAATAATAAACATAAAACCAAAAAATTCATCATATTATACATCATTGTCAATAGGTAAAATAAATTAGAGAGATTATTGAGGGGTTATAAGGGACTTTTAAGAATATGGTGACATCCTTAGGACTAAGATCATCAATCTTCTCTTTGATGAGATTTACACATTGATTTATAGCCTCTTTAACCTCCTATCATCTATCATAAAGCTTAATGTATAGGCCTTGAAGGATAAGGCATCTAAAAACCTATGGGTTGAGTCTTATAGACTCACAACCCTCTCTCTTAATAGTGTAAATTTTCATGAAAACCTACTATATATCCTTCTGCTTATGGCCTAGTCGCAGACCTATAATTCCTATCTTATAGCTCAATACTTAGAAAAATGTTTGAATCTTCTCATCCTTTTATTATATTATTATGTATAAAGGACATCATATTATAGACCTAGATGAAGGTATCTAAGATCATTGAGACCTTTTTCTTATTTTGAACATTGAATGAAATACATATAAAACCCTACTCCAAGGTTGTATAAATTGTATGTTCTTACCCAGGCTTGAAACTTTGTATTTTTCATCTTTGAAAAATTTTTCACCCTTATAAGTATTACACATGCCTATTACCTTCTTATTTATCTAAATAATCATTCCTCATATTTTAAAATATGAATTACTACATAGGATTTCATGATCTTTATATACTCACTTATGGATAAGTTTTGAAAATTCATGGGCTAGACATGTTAAGTGATTACAAACCTCTTAATTGAAATAATATTGAGTATTATGGTCTTTTAATCTATTTTTAAAATACTTGAATAATTACATGCAACCCTTTACACTTTCATTTTTTGGTTTACCACATTGCTAGTCTATGGAGACCTTAGTTTTGACTCTTATGGCTTGAAAATTCTTGATAATGACCTTACATATCTAAAAAATTATAATTATTCATATAAACTTTCCTCTTATCTCTTTTAAGCTTGAGATGACCTTAAAACAACATTTCTACCTTAAGATCTCTTGATTTTTGACTTGATACTTTGTTATTAGGTTAGAAGAGAAAATACAATTTCCAGGTCATGTTAAGGGTTTGAATCCCATTATCTCTATGTATTTATAATTCAAAATAGTATATAATCCTCATGAGTCCTATCTATCTTAGTTTTATGTTAACCCACTTGGAATCATATCTCTACACCATCTCTTTGTCCTTATATGGACCTAAAATTCACCATTGGCATGGTTAAGACTGTGTTCTCCTTGTCTATAATGTTAAAACTCATATAAAAATCCTTGAATATGAATTAACACCTTTAATTAACTTCATAAACCTATAAAATGGTATGTAATATCTCCCTCTAATATTTTATCAATTTTGTCTAGGTAGAGTAAAAGTTACAAAGTTTTCCTTAGCTTCCAAAATCCTAGGTACATAATTTACTTGAGCACAGATTAAGAGAAACCTCTTATAAATTTATTATTAATATCACTTTTTCATTATGATATCAATTATTATTTTTGGTTTTATACATTATTGGCTTGATATCATAATCATTATGCCACTTGGTACAATCTTGAATGATGGCTTAAGACTCTTCACAACTGACAGTCATAACATCAACTTAGAACCAGGCTTGAACTTAAAAAACCTTGTTAATTTTGTTTCCCTCTTGTAAAATATCATGTTAACAAACCTAAAATATTTATATTTACTTTATTTCATTCTTATTCAAGTATTGAATACCTTTTATTGACATTTCTTGGCATGAGTGATGATTCTTTCAAGGTCATTTGAGGATTACACCTATTCTTGAGGGGATTATGAATCATTACCTTAGTATTGAAAGCTAAAAATTATTGGTAATTTTAAAATACTCTATTTTCACTCTAAATTCCCTACCTTAATTGATATACCATCTCATTTAGAATTTTAAACTCTCAAATTAAGCATGACTTGACAAGAGGGGGATCTCCTTCAAAGTCACTTAGAACTAGGCATGCTCTTGAAGATCTCGAGGACATGATTTTTGAATTTAAATTCCTTTTTATACATTAAACTCCCTTGAAAGGGTCTTTAAACTTATATTATACCTTATCTTTAGGTACTAGAGAAATCTTATACCTTCTACAACCTCCTAAACCATTTTCTAAGCTAGGAAGAGGCTTCAAGAAGTCTTAAAGAGTGATGTAATTATCTTAAACACTGCACCTTATCTATAGGTCTATATATGAATTCAATATTTCATCATCATCTAAAAATTCTCAAATATTCATGAAATAGTGAATACTTTCTATTCAATGATAACCCTCTTTCATTTGTGTAACTTGTAGAGCCTTTCAATCTAACTTGAAACTCATCAAAACCTTACTCAAAATGTGGCAACTTATATTTCTATGGATATTCACCTACGTATGGAAAATATTAAATGATTTTATATGATAAAATACTTTCACATGAATAATAACTTATTTTATCAATATATTTTAGATGCATGGAAAACCTCTAACTTAAGGGCTTTCTATCAAGACACCCATCAAGATATCATGAACCCTTCATTTCATGTTACAGGATTGTTGAGGCCATCTCCACATTGAAGTCCTAAACAACTTTAATAATAATCACCCTTGAGATTTAAATTTATTTTTGACTAAAAGGAATAAAATAAATATCATTAGTTTTGATTAATGATTTCTCCATTGATTAATTCACATTTTGACAATTATTTCAAGACCACCCTATCTACAACTTTTGATCTTTTCTTTAAGCTTGAAACATTACTACCCTAACTTGAAGCTAATAAATATGAGATAAAAATCATATTTATGTGGTATGGATAGAAATAAGGAAGGTTATTTGTAATTTTTTTAGGCTACATCCTCAATAATACATCTCAAAATTATGAAAAATTCTCATTGTTACCTCAAGACATGTGTAATGGTATTCAAGAGTGGAAACTTCTTAGAACCTTAAAACCTTGAGATCTTGTGGATTTCATGCATATTAAAATTTATTTAAGGACTTGAGGATTTATATTAGGATCATTATTTTGATTGAAAACTCCTTATTAAGCGAATAAAATCTTATAATACCTTGAAAACTTTAATTTTATTCATGCAAGTCTATGCCATCCTACTTGCTTGAAACCTCATTAGGAATCCTTGAAGGGGGATTTTATAATATTTAAAATCCATATAAATGTAATTTTATACAATGGATAAGGTTTTATTAAGATAGGTGAGGCTTCATCTTTAATGGGATCAAAAAAAATCATTGAAAACCCCCACCTCTTGGTCTCCAGTCCAGTATTCTTACTTCAATCTTGAATCACTCTCAAAACCCTTGGCTAGCTCTCATGACCTAAAATATACTATAGGGATATTAAATATACATTTAAATCACATAAAAAATATTATATCTTGATTTTCCCTATTTTAATGATCCTAAAATCATCACAAAGTAATTCTCATGGGTTTGGGGTTTTAAGAGGGTTTTGAAGCCATTAATGAAATTTTGACTAGATCAATGTGATTTGAAGCTTCTTAGTCTAGTTTTATGAATTGAAATGATGCCTAAAATACCTATTAAATTCCCATAAGTTACATTATTTTCCATGAAATATCATAAATTATATCTCCTTCCAAAGTTTGCCTCCATCGAGCTTTTTTGAAGGTTGGCTCAGCTCCCAAATGATTGTTTATAGCCCTACCTAGATATTTCTCTCTTATAACACCTAATATTAGTAATTTATGACATATGAATCTTTATATAATGGATATATAGGCCCATTAATATTATCAAATATTTTATTACATCTTATAAAATGGATTATCTAGGTCTGTGAAGGAGTTCATGGGCCAGTTTTGGCCTTTTCTTGACTTTTATAGCATGGATATTTTGTAAGAATTATACTAGATTTATCATGATGTGCATGACCTCCAATTATTATGATCACCCTATAAAGTGGCCATAGTTGTTAAATATTGAATAAAAACACTTAAGATCCCATCATCTCATATAAATCTTCATGTTTGAAAGCCTTTTTTCTTTTTACCTATAATTACTAATTTTTATCCATTAATGGATCTCCATGACATTGAAAAACCCTACCAAATGATTCAAAACTAATGAAACCTACATACTCATGTGGAAGATGGAATGATTTTGGTTTGATTTTGTATCCTCCAACATTTAAAGAGGACTAAAGGTTATCAATTGTATGGAAAAGATGGAAAACAAGTGATTTAATGCACTTTACCCCATTTTGTATAGAATGATGGAGATTATGGATGGGTATTTTCATGTTATAAGGATCTATAATACATTATAAAAGGTATCTCTTTCCAAAAGTGACTTGAATAGGTTAAGTAATAATACAGTATGGACTTTTATACCCTCTTATGCACCTTGGAGACCCTTTTGAATGTATTTATGACTTGATTTTGACTTATAAGAACCTTTTATGATGCTCATTTCTATTAAAACTCACCTTTAAACACAATATTTGTTCATATGATGACATAGTTGTATTTTTGGTCTAGGACTATATTTCCCCAATTTTGAAGTCTTCTAAGCATGCAATGAGACCTTCCAAGGTGAATCAATATGTGTACAGGGCTCTAAAACATGAGTTATGAATTGAGGAATCACCAAAAACCTTTGACACAAATCATGACTCATGACAAATATCAAAAGACTCTTTCAAGGTAATTATAAGTATAAGAAACTCATGCATAGCTAGTTTTGAACATACCAAACTCTCATGAAATGCATATAAGGAATAACATTGAGCTAAATTTTTCAAAAAAAAACCCTCTCAAAGTGACAGAGGTTCTAGCCACCCATGGGTGGCTAGAAGAGCCAAAATTTTGGTTACATCATATGGATGTTTGACTATATAAACACTAATACCAATTTCCTTATCAAGTATATTGGGCACAAAATCAAAGAGAAACTCAATATGAATTAAACACCCTACTATACTAGCTTTAAGAAGACTAAAATTCACCTTCAAAATGGAAGACAAAGTAATAATAACAAAAATAACATGTGAAACAACACTTATAGAAACATAAAACACAACTAAACTATCACAAAAATTTGAAATCAACACTTGGAAGAAGCATAAATAAATACCTAATTATATATAATGGTCTAAAAATGATCTCAAGCATAGTGTTTCAAATTAATTCCATTGATTATGATTAGAAGCTCCTCTCCATTCAGCTTGGAGAGATGAAAGGCATTAGATGATTTTTAGCTAGTTATGACATAAGGACCCATCTATATGGCATAAAATTTGGTGTGTTTTCCAACCTTAGCCATGTATTCATTCTATTTCAACACCAAGTCTCCTTCTTGGAATACTATATTAGCTTGCCTTCTATCAAATATCCTATTTTCTTAATCTTGGTGGAGTTTCATTATGTGCATTGCTTGGTCTTTAACTTATTCCAACTCCATTAACTATGATAGCCTCATAGTCATAGCATCATTTTCCATCATTTCCAACTGATGAGTGAGCTCAAGGTTTGGTATATCAAGTGAAAATGGTAGCCTAACTTCTTTCTCATAGACAAACATGAAAGGAGAATTACCAATGGCCATTTTGGGAGTGATTCTATTAGCCCACAATTATGATTTCAGTTTTGTTTGTCATGCTCTTTAATTCTCTATCATAGTCCTCTTTATAATTTTGATCAAATTCTTATTTGTGGACTTTGCAAGCCATTTCCTTGGGGATAGTAGTTAGAATAAGTTCTCAAGTAAATACCATGCTTGAATTCCCACTCACTTATCTTAGTGCCAAAAAAGGCCATTATATTATAACAAATGATTGTATAAGGCACTCCAAATGTAGTGACTATACCTTCATAGAAGTATAAAACTGAAGTCTCATTTACTTCCTTGAGTGATATTACTTTTTTCCACCTTGTAAAGTAAATAATAGATGTTAAGACCCACTTATGACCTACATTTGAGGGTAAGTTAATCATGACTATGAAATCCAAACCCCATTGCATGAATGGTTGTTCTACTTAGATGAGATTGAGAGGGAGGGATGTGAATTTATATTTACCTATGAATAAATTTTCAAGAAAATTGAGGGATACATTTGTGTTATCAATGTGGTGAAGAAAACATAGATTAGCAACATCAAAGATATGGACTATGGGAGTGGTTGGACCTTCACTTGTAAATAAAGGGAGTGAAATGAGTGAAACCCATAATATATTATTCTATATTTGAACATTCAAAGGGATATAATTATTCCATTAATGAAAAGGGATGAAGTGCTTATTGGGGGTTATTGTGAGCTATGAAAATTCTAGGTTAATTATTTATAATAGGTGAAGGAGATAAGTTAGTGCATATAGGCTATAAGTTCCTTGAGTTGAATCTTCCTCTCATACTTTTCTTTAGTGATTGTATGTTTCTACCCAGCGATGGCTTAAATTTTCTTCAGATATAAACCTTTTATGTATTATTATCATAAGCTATTGATATCCCAATAATTATATCTCTGGGTGATGATATTTATACACTTTGAATCATAATTATCAATATTATCACCAAATCCCTGATCAAAACTTGTAAATGAGACAAAGAGGTGGTTTAGCCTCATCAATGATGCAAAAAATTATAGATTCCCAAATGTTTTATAATGTATCACCTACCATAGAGCACAAAAATGGTTGTATACAAAAAATACATTTTTAATCACAATGCAAGTGTTATAAGACACAAATGAAATGCTAAAAACACTTAAAAATTAGTACCTTGAATTGATCTAAGAAAGATTAGGATATAATTTCCTTCACTTATCATAAATCAAAGATGACCCTCTTACCATGGACTTATTCAAATGATGTTGTATTGTAGTTTCAAATTCATGGAGATCTTATGAATATTTTGGTTGCACTTCCCCTACAAACATGATTATTTGGCTTGTTTGATGGATGACTTTGATGTTTGAATAGTCTCATATAGATGTAACACTTAATTAGGTTAGATATCTTGTTGAGAATTTAGTGTTGATGTCCCATTTATAGGATTTTATGATTATTTTCAACTTGTGATCTTAATTTGAAATCAAAAGTGGAGAAACAGTCACCCATCTCATTAAATGAGGGAGGGTGGACATTTAATGATGTGAGTTGAGTGTGTAATGGTATGTCATATTTTTTTGTTTGCATTGGATTTTCTCTAATTTCATGGGGATTTTATTTTATACTTTTCTTTCACACTTGTTTATTTTACATGGGATGTTGTGATGGTTGCCTTGGGAAAAGGACTTTGACTTGGAACTTGGTGCAATATTTTGGAAATTTAAATTGACAAGTTGATTAGATGAAGTCATAAATTTGAGATGAGAATTTGATTTTTGATTTTTTATAAATATGGCATTTTTACATTCCATATATTTTTTTATTAGGATTTAATTAATTAACTAATGTGATTAATTAGATTATTATCTGGACTCAATAATTTTATGGGTTGTTGTAAGGTTCAAGAGAAAATAAGATTATAAAATTAATTGATCAGAGGTAATTTTTTTAAAGTGATTAATTGATCCAATATGTGTTAAATTATATTAGGATCATGACACAATGAAATGATGCATTTAGGATGTGGTGACCAGTTCAGGGATGAGAACAGTAATTGATTTTTTTATTTGGGGCAATAAAATAAATTAGGGTTTGATTACATAATGAAGTAGGATAATGAATTTTAGATGTTGGGATGACAAATTTTACCCCTCTTTGAAAGGGTTTTACATAATAATAATTATACTAATGAATTTTCAAAGAATGAATAGGATAATAATAAAATGGGCATACGAGTATGCCCCAAGTGATATGGTGAAGATGGATTTTTATTAGGAATAATGTATTTTTATAAAAATAAAAAAATGATATCACTAGGATGCCCCAAATGATAGATGATTTAGAAATTATTATTCCCCATTAATGGAATGGAGAGATAAGAGATGAATTGGATAAAACCTTAAAATGATAGAGAGTGTTGTCCACAGGAATAAAAATGTAGAAAAATGATTAAGATTGGTGAAAATGGATAAAAATCTAGAGAAATGGGTGAAATGGGAGATAACCAAGAATAAAGGGGGTGAAAATTGTGAAAATAGGGGATGAATTGAAAATGGGATGAATAAATAAGTGATGGGAGGTGAAAAATATCCATTTTTACCCTAACCTATATAAAACTCATGTTTTGGATTTTTTTCAGGACCTCCTTTGAAGATGGTTATTATCCCATCCAAGAGACCTAGGAGTGAAGGAATGAGAGATCACCAAAGACTAGTAGATAAAGGTCATAAATAAGTGTTTAAATTAAAAAAAAATAGGTCATAAATAGCAGTACAAATTGTCATGTGTGGTGAAATCACCATTGTGAAAATAGTAGTTTCATTGACATAAATGGTAGGTTTTCCCCATAAAATAATAGGGTGAAATGAAAATTTTCAATTTTGAATGTTTGGTGATTTTTTAATATTCATTATAATATTAGCATTGGTTTTTAGTGGCATCACAAAAGTCATGGTAGGTTTACCTGATTGATAATATCAACATGTGCAACATCAGGTTCTCCCTATGTGGTGATAGGATCACTAAAAATGATAGTTTCAAGTTGCATAGTGTTGGGATCACCAAAATTGGATGAAGAATGTATAAAATAGACTAGTTAAGGATAAACTAAGATGAGCAGTTGATGATGGTGATAAAAATGACTAAGTGTGCTAACATTTGTGATTATAGGAATGATTATCCATTGTGACTACATGAGAGAAATGAATGAGTATATTGTCAAGGATTGATCAATCTAGTGAAAAGGAGGTTGGGCTAATTAAGGTAATGGTATTGTGTTACATGGCACACATGCTAATAATTTAGGTTAATTGGGCTCTACTAACTATCTTAGCTAAGTGTTAACACTTGGAAATGGCCATGCTCCACTCTTTGACTAATGAGATGATCATGACACTAGAGGATGTGTGGTAGATTTTATGGATTCATATCCATGGGTGATGACTCTATTATAAAGTTATAGGATAGATGGATTTTCTATAGCAATGGCTTTGTTTATTTACTTTAATGTTACACCTATGTCTTAAATCAGTGCATATACATATTACAATAGTGTCATCATGATTTTCCATATAATGGTGCATCTTGTCATACATTTGTACTTGAGTCATTTATATCAAGTGTGACAAATGTATACATATAATAAATTCATTAGCACAATACAAGTGTTATAAAATACAAATTAAATCACAAATTAAATTCTAAAGAAACTTGCAAATCAGTACCTTGGATTGAGCTAAGAAGGATTAACAGATAATTACCTTCACTTACCAAAAATAAAGGATGACCCTCTTGACATGACTTGCTCAAATGATGTTGTAATGTAGTTTCAACTTTGTGGAGATTGTATGAATATTTTGGCAACACTTACCCCTAAAATTTTGATGATTTGTCTTGATTGATGGATGAATTTGATGCTTAAATAAGATATTATAGATGTAACACTTCATTAGGCTAGAGAGCTTGTTGAGAATGGATGGGTGAGCTTCTATTTCTAGTATTTAATAATTATTTTTAATGCATATAAATATTCCTCATTTATTTTTATGACTAAGATAGTCTTGTTATTTTTTGGATTAATATGTTTATACTATAGGTCCACTCCTGATAGAAATTACCATAGTCTCATTTATTTCTTAGAGTAACAAACTTGTTACCCTTCACAACAAATCAAGATGTTAATAAAGGATAATTATTAAATGAATTACATATGTTTTCAATTTTTACTTAGTATTTTTGTGGATTTCACAAAGGAAAGTGCCTAGCTAAATGAGAAGGTGCCACATTAGGAAGCGTTAGAATGGCTAGTCCTTGGACCTATTAGAGATGTTAGATACTAGGAGAGCCTAGCCAAATGATAAGGTACCACATCACCAAGTGTTAAAATGGCTAGTCTTTGTACCTATAAAAAATGCCAAATCCCAAGAGAGATTGACCAAATGAGAAGGTTCTACATCACCAAGTGTTAAAATGGCTAGTCTCTAGACCTACCAAAGATGTCAGAGCCTAAAAGAGCCTAGCTAGATGAGAATCCACCATGTCACCAAGTGTCTAAATGGCCAATACATAAACTTTTTAGAGATATCATAACCTAGGAGATATTGATTGAGTAAGAATGTGCCAAATTTCCAAGTGGTAGAATGGCCAGCCCCTAAACCTATCACACATGTCAAATCCTAGAGAGTTCAATTAAATGAGAATGTACCACATCCCCAAGTGTTAAAATGGCTAGTACTTTGACATATTAGAGGTTTTAGAGCCTATGATATCCTAAATTAATTAGGATGTGCCACATTACCCAATAAGTAGATGAACTAGTATCCACCTAAGATCTTTGGAAGATCATAATAAGGTATATATGAGGTTAGATAACCAATCAAGATGTGTCACATGTCTTTAGGTAACACATCACCCTTCCTAAAGAAATGATATGGAGTAAAAATTTGTGGCTAGGTTCTGACCATTAGTAGAAGGACCAATGAGTAGATGGCATGTGTTGGAAAGGAATATTTAATTGAGAAGCCTCTAAGGAATGTGACTGTGTACCTACTACATATTGGTCATTAATGAAATAGAAAGCTAGGCCTAGTTGGATAATTTTAAAACATCCCATCACAATTTATATATCTAATTATTAACAAAGGATCATGAGCTCTAAATTAAAATATGTATTTAGAAGTAAAGAGTGTAAATCCATCCACCAACTCAAATTTGAATTTATAAAAAGTGATCTTCCAAATTGTATTAGTATAGGGGTTATATGCATGCATTTATAAAAACTTAAGGAAATATCACTAATGGTTACCATTGCTACCTTCAAAAACACTCCAAATCTTAACTTTATAATTCTCATAGATAACCCTTGTAA
This sequence comes from Torreya grandis, assembly GCA_037957365.1. Classification (NCBI taxonomy): domain Eukaryota; kingdom Viridiplantae; phylum Streptophyta; class Pinopsida; order Cupressales; family Taxaceae; genus Torreya; species Torreya grandis. The sequence goes on along the minus strand of JARHVA010001169.1, from coordinate 2,665,220 downwards.
TTTTTTCCTTTAATGCTCAAATCTTCCCCATTACCCCTCCATCCTATTATAATGGTTGCATCCTCTTCGAACCTGAAGGTTAAATCTAACTACCAAGATACCACACTCCTAGCTAGCTTGACCAAATTCAAGATCTATAATGACTTATTCAAAGTGATCAATAAAGTCCCTAGGGATTTAGGTTGATGATGACCAATAAGTAGAGTTTTAGGATGCCATTCAATCCTACAAGAATTTCAAGCTTCATAGATCCACTACCAAACTAGAGGTATTATCTTACACTGATTTGTCTGGAAACCTCCTTCACACCACCATCTAAGTACAAGATGGGTTCCATGATTGGGTGTGTTTGCCCAAATATTAAAACTAGATTGATGATATCTCCAAGAATGAGTACAAGGTGTACTACTCCCTCCCAGACTACACCTTCTGTAATGATGTGGTAGCAATGAAGGTCTAGATGGAGACCTATCAAATATATGATGTCCTACATGATTAGGCTAAAAACCCATATATTAGATGGGTTAACAAGGAGGACATTAATTCTTACATGTTTTATACCTTCTAGGAGTAATTTTTGGTAGGCATGATCCTACTGAGCTGATTATGAAGCCCAAGACTACTTGCACATCAATGAGCTATGGGTGCCCCTCCTCCATATGATCCTCACATGCTCCAAAGTTCCAAATATAAGAGGAATAATCAACTTTAAGTTGGTAAATTTCATTATATATGATCAAGCTATTTCTAATTTATATATGATGAGCTACCTTGTGGACATGGTCTATGAGATGCTCTCTTTCAAGCCTTCATCTTTTTTTGCATGGGTTCTTAAGGGATTGATAGTCCATGTGGTCTTCTACAAGCTATATGTCTTCCATTTTAAAAACCACATATAGGATATATGTGATTATTTATACTTGGTGTTGATCAATGAGGCCCTGATGCCCTAGCTATCATAAGCAATCAGGGATTCCATCACTATAGTTGGGGACTATTAGATTTACAAAAAGGAAATTATGATCTAGATTATGGGTTTCCTCAGAAATCTCCTTTGCCTATCATATTTCATCTGAGACCATATAGTAGAGTAAGAAATCACCTATCAGTTGGTGGAATGCATATTTTACTTATATATACTATGATGGTAGAAGGGATGCCTACCACTTCTAATCATAATCAAGCACCACATCTACAAGGCCTTACCTCCAATCTAAAAGATGGTAGTTAGGTGGGACACCTTCTCCTTATAAAGAGATAATATATAACAATGGTACACCAACATCATAATTAAAGCTCAGTTGGCATGATATTCCTCCCACTTGAATATCAACTATGGTCATCAAGCAAAAGATGATGATGAAATCTAACTAGATGATATTAACGACCAGGAGGTGTTATCTTATATCATGATAGAGAATAAGAAGAAAGGGAAGAAGGTTTAGGCATGCCCATCTATGCCTCCTCCAACTTCTAATCAATCCATTAAGGATCTAACACTAACTCTTCTTGTTATCTCTAAGAGGATATTTTAGGGCATCCTACCACCTTCTCCTCTTTGTAATCTAGTTTGAGCTCCATTTCCTCTAGTGGTTATTTATCCTCATGCCATAGATCCTCCTCTACCTCCTCCATTTTCTCCTCATACCTCGATTCTACCTCTTCCTCCTCTAATAGCTCAGTAGTTTAGCTGTAACAAAGTTAGACCCACACTACTTAGTGGTAGATAGCCCAAGCAAAATCAACTCAACCATTGTCACCTTAACCTTAGGCTGTATAAACCTAAGGTTTGATGTGGATGATAGTCTATGGGTAATACCAAAGTGAGGCTACTAATAGGCACTAGCCTAGGTTCCTCTATTAAACCTCTAGTTTCTTTTATTTTCCTTCCACTACTTATTCCCACTACTTTCCAACTCCTAGTCCTGGTACCCACTAGTTTCACTCTACTCCCACAAGCCCCCTAAGTGGTGCCTCCTCTTTTCACCATTACATCCATTCCATCATTTTCAAAAGTGTATTTGTCCTCAATCATACTAAGCATCCTTTCCACTTTATTCCCCTCTACTCCATCCATTTCATAACCAAAATCTTCTCAATGCCTTCTTTAGGTGTGCATTTATCAATGACCATAGTTATGACTATAAAGAACATACCAAAAATAGTAATAACCCTCCCAATTCACATTATAATCATCTTATTTCATCCATAAATATCTCTAAGTCCTTGACCATCAGTCCTCATGATACCTATTATCCCAACCAATCCTTCCATTGTAGTATTTGGAGCTAACCTGGGTAAGAGACCAAAGACAAAGTAGAAGGAAATTCACACTCTAGATATAATTCAAAGTCATAATCAAATTAAACCTCCTACACATGCCTCAATAGTCATATCATGTCCAACTAAAACACCTTGATGCATTGCTCCTTGACCCCCTCTTTTCATTGCCCCAGGGTGCCATAGGATTTGCCTTCAACAAACTAATCTCTTCCTTGTTATTTAACAACCTTTTCCCAAGGGAAATTTACCCTCATGTGAACTTGACCTAGAAATAGTGGTAGGCACAAATTCTACCTTGGGCCTCCCCTTTTTTTCTTCCTCCTTTCACCTATATGTCCCCTCTACCTCTATTTCTTTCTTCATTCACCTTATCCACTTCTTTCGTTTCCCATCCACCTTGTACTTTTCCCTTCACCACCATCTCAGCCACCCCTCCT